>CM040406.1:3110424-3694284 GCA_022702515.1 Ilyophis sp. 1 JC-2022
CATAACCTTAAAGGATATGTGTAGCTGTTCTACCAATATCACATTGAGCCAAAAAATACATGTTGAGTTTTATACATACATCTATCTATGTATCTAGCGTAGATAGTAGATAAAGATTGGTAGCTCGCGACGAAGATAGATATAGGCTAGCCTATCGCTAGCTAGCGAGAACACATCATTATCAGTGTCATGACATAACTATAAAGAATAGGATGCATCGCAAATATGTCTTTGTTATACGTAGGCTATTGCCGTTGTTTCTCTTTATCAAATAATTGTCATCATCATCATCATACCTTTATTTAAACAGGGAAGGGCCATTGAGAGCAAGCTCTCTTTTACAAGGACGCCCTGTTTACAATACAAAAATAACAACAGTATAGAAAATATTAAAACAGAACAGCAGCATATAATATTACAGTATAAAAACGAAAATATTAATAAATAACAACATAAAAGCACTATTTAGGCGCAACAATGGTTCAGCGAAAACACACACATTCACACTGCTCTATGTCAATCAATAGAGATTTAAATTGATTAAAAGGGATTAGCTTGTCTAATTTTGTGTGTTTTTGTATATTATTCCATTTGTTTGGAGCATAGTACATAAAAGCCAATTTCCCGATCTCCGTGCGGACACGACAATTTTCTAGAGCCAAAAAGTCTTGGGACCTAGTGCAGTGTGACGATGATTTCACATTAAGAAGACGTGAGGTATGCAGGCAGTTCACCAAGAAGTGCTTTATAGATAAATAGAATACAGTGTTGTTTTCTCCTAACTGCCAAGGACTGCCACCCAACTTTCTCATACAGTATACAATGATGTGTTCTAAAAACATCCCCGGTTATAAATCTGAGGGCGGAATGATAGACTGCATCGAGAGGTTTAAGAGTGGAGGTGGGAGAGTTCATATAAATCACATCACCATAGTCTATCACAGATAAAAATGTTGACTGTATAATTTGTTTTTTGCAGTATTGAGTAAAACATGACTTATTTCTATAAAAGAATGCTAGTTTTGCTTTTAAAGATTTCGACAATTCAGTATTGTGTATTTTGAAGCATAGTTTGTCATCCAACCAAAAACCAAGGTACTTATAGCTGGATACTCTCTCAACCAATGTCCCATTAAGGGTGGAAATATTCACTTCTGTGGAACTGCTATTCTTTTTATTTGAAAACAACATGCATTTTGTTTTATCCGAATTTAAAACTAATTTAAGATCAAATAAAATTTTCTGTATAGCACAGAAGTCAGACTGTAGGTTTTGAACCGCCTGGGCAGCAGAGGGCGCCATTGTATATAGAATGGCGTCGTCCGCATAAAGATGAATTGAGCTGTATCTGAGGTATTTTCCTAGCTCATTTATGTAAATACCAAATAAAGTTGGCCCTAAAATAGAACCCTGTGGCACACCTTTATTAACATTCTCAAAGCTGGATTGATAGCCATCAGCCATGACAGCTTGCGTTCTACCATTTAGGTAGTTCGTAAACCAGTTAAGCGATTTTTTATCAAATCCAATGGAATCCAAACGTTCCAAAAGAATTTGATGATCGACAGTGTCGAAAGCCTTAGATAAATCGATAAAAATAGCAAGGCAATCCTGTTTTTTATCTAAGGCAATAGCAACGTCATTCAAAACTTTTGATGTTGCTGTCACAGTACTATAACCGGGTCTAAATCCTGATTGATATGGGTTTAAAATGGAGAATTGGTCTAAAAATGTTCTTACCTGATCGTTTACTTAATTGTAGCTGCACGAACTGACTTGGATGACACAATCTTCATTTCGTGAATAATTGTTCCGCCCGATTTCACTCAAATTGCAGCAATGGAGTAGCAGCTAATAATAATGGTCCAAGCCTACCACGTCCTGTTTAATGTATTCCAAAAGCAATACCGGGATAAGCGCCTAAAAATTGACGCTTGGAGGGCAATTGCGAGTGCCCTTGGTACCGATGGTAAGGTCTTTGTTATTTTATTGTGTGAATTAAACGTTCACACAACACTAGATAAATGCTATGTTTAGCTAACGTTAGCATATCATGTAGGCTAGGCTATTGGAAGCCAAAACGGCGAAAAGGTATGATTTACTGTTCACAAGTAGGCTAATGTAACGTCATGACACTTCTAGAGCCTACTGTATTGTCAGGAATGCTGTTTAGTTGTGTGTGTTATGTGTAGGCAGTTAAAGCACTAGGGTTCCAATATCATATTGGATCTACCAGCCTGGATGCATCGCAAATATATCTTTGTTATACGTAGGCTACTGCCGTTGTTTATCTGTATCAAATAATTGTAGCTGCACGAACTGACTTGGATGACACAACGGGAAGCTCTTGCCCCGCCCCCAGCCTTGTAGAATTGACCGACTCGGCGACCAGTTGCTCACTGTGTGAACGCAGCGTAAGCATACATACAGTAACATGTAATTTCAGGTATTTTCTGAAAAGTGCAGTCAAGATGATACACACAGGTGCCATAAATAAATACACAGAGACCACTTAAGAAAAATAATAATAATAAAACATAAACAACAGAAAACTTGTAAAACGAAAGTCTCTCTTGTTCTATAGATTATCTTATTCTATATGGGTGACCGTTAGTCAGAATGCAAACAAATAACCATTTTACAGGCTTTAAACAATCACCTTGCTCCCCCCCACACACACCCCTACTCTTCTTCTGGCTCAGCTAGAATATTCCCCAAGTCTCCATGTTCAAGAAAATGTATGAACGGGCCCCATATCTTTTTGAATATTTCCTGTTTATCTTTAAGTATATAGGTGATTTTCTCCAAGGGTAGGGTTCGAGACATTTCCCTAAGCCATTGACTTATTCGTGGTCTATTTATGTTCTTCCATGAAAGAGCTATTCGTTTTTCTTGTAACAAACATAAATTTAAGAAGACTTGCTCACTTTTCTGCATACCATGCCCATTCGGATACAGGCCCAGAATGAATAACTTTCATTTTAACGTTTTATTGCTAAGATCTTTTCTATCATGAGTCTCACCTCTTCCCAGAACATTTGTATCTTTTCACATTGCCACATGCAATGCCAGAGGGTCCCTCTAGACTGTTCACACTTAGTAGAATCCTCTGGAATGTTGCTGTTAAATTTGTTCAATTTAACTGGAGTAATATACGTCCGCATTAACCAGTTATACTGTAGAAGTTTTAGACGGGTATTAGCTGTTTGTTTTTGGCTCTCTGCGCATGCAACTCTCCACTCCTCAATTTAAATATCCTCTTGTAAGTCTTCTCTCCATGCCATAAACCTCTTTTCGGAGGATTCAGGCGAACCACATATAAGCAAGTCATAAAAACGGGTAATTAATACTTTTTCCAAGACAGTTTCTTGACAACAACTCCTCCAAAGGGGAGAGAGTAGGTCGGATTAACAAGTGATGGGATTTTGTGATAAAACTTCGGATTTGCAGATACTTAAAGAAATGCTTACGTGGGATACCAAATTTATTTGATAGCTGATCAAATGACATGAGACTCCCATCCTCTGAATTAAATAGGTCCTCAACCTTTAGTATACCTTTATCAGCCCACATGTTGAAACCAGCATCATATCTGCCAGGTACAAAGCTATCATTACCCCAAATTGGGCTGAAACATGATATAGAGTGTGTTTCGCCCAAATACCTTTTCACTTCGTTCCAGACATTTATCATGTTCCGTACAATGGGATTAGAGGTTTGTTTTCTTATTTTTTTCAGATTTGCTGAATACATATACATGGGGAGAGGCACTCTGTGGGATTCCATCTCCATCCATTTAGGAACAACTTTGGTTGTATAGTAAAACATTACTGTCCTCATCTGAGCAGCCCAGTAGTACCATAGAGGATTAGGGCACTGGAGCCCCCCTCTTTCATAGGGTAAGTATAGTAAAGATAAATGGAGCCTAGGACGCCTGTTATTCCATATAAACAGTTTCCTCAATTTTAAAAATAAGTTTGGTGGGGGTGGCAAAGGGAGGTTCTGAAACAGGTAAAGTAGCTTAGGCAGTACATTCATTTTTAAAGCATTAATTCGTCCAATTAATGAGATTGGCAAGGACATCCATCTATCAATTGAATTAGATACAGAGTCCATGACAGAATCATAATTTCTCTTCACCACATCCTCTATGTTACGTACAATTTGTATGCCTAGATATGTAAAGCAGTTTGTTACATTAAAGTTAGATGCTTGGGGGGGAGGGTTGTCACTTTCTTCCGAATTAAGTAAAATAATTGAATATTTTGTTTGGTTGATCTTATATCCGGATACTTTACCAAAGGCTTTAATTAATTTTAAAATTTATTCAATGGATTTATCAAATTTTTTAATAAACAGGACCACATCGTCCACATAAAGAGCAATGCGATGTTCCACGTCTCCTATAGTTATACCTGAGATGTTGGGATGCGCCCTTACCGCTATCGCGAAAGGCTCAATAGCGAGAACAAACAACAGAGCACCCCTGACGACACCCTCTACGAATATTAATTAGGTTAGACACCACATTGTTTGTTAACACTGCAGCAGTGGGATTAGTATAAAGCAGTTCTACCCATTTACAGAAGTTTTCTCCACATCCAAAACGTCTAAGTACTTCGAAGAGATACAGCCACTCTATCCGATCAAAGGCCTTTTCAGCATCCAGAGAGAGTGAAGCTGTATCTAGCGCCCCCTGATGGCTATGTAAAATATTTAGCACACTTCTAACATTATGGAACCCCTGCCGACCTAATACAAATCCATTCTGGTAATTTGTAACTATCTCTGGGACTCTACCCTGCAGTCTATTTGCTAAGGTTTTACACAGTATTTTCACGTCTGAGTTCAATAAGCTTATTGGTCTCATGTTTCCACATTTGTTACTGGGTTTCCCTGGTTTTGGTAGCAGTGTTATTAAAGCGCCTCTTAATGATGGAGGGAGAGAGCCAACTTGGAATGATTCAGAAAACATCTCTAATAAAGGGGATTGTAGTTTTGACTTAAATTTCTTGTATATATCTATGGGTAGGCCATCCGGCCCTACAGCTTTCCCAGATTTCATACTATCTATTGCATCAGATATCTCCCCTAATGTCAACTTCGCCCCAAGACCCTCACTCCGTCTCTCCAGGATAGTAGGAATGACAAGGCCATCTAAAAATGTTTTAATAGAATCTGGGTGTAATGATTCGTCTAAGCTATACAGCTTTTCATAAAAAATTATTTATTTCTAATGGTTCTATTGTAAAGTCTCCATCTTCCTTCTGTATTGTTGTAATAGCCCTCTCGGTTTGTAACTGTTTAATCCTCCAGGCTAATAATTTCCCAGGTTTTTCCCCTTGATCAAAAAATGCCTGTTTGGTTCTCAGAAGGCTCGCTGCTGCCTTAGAAGCAGACATTTCATTATATTGAGACCTTAATAGTAACAGCTCCTGGTGAAGGCCAATGTTCGGAGAGCCATCTTGAAAGATTTTCCTCTCTAGGGCTTTTATTTTGGAGTCCAATAGGTTCATTTTTTGATTAACTTTTTTAGATTTGGAACTTGTATAACTTATAATTTGGCCCCTAATGTAGGCTTTGAATGCTTCCCAACGAATGCTAGCTGATGTCTCAGATGTGTTTATCTCAAAAAAGAGGGTTATTTGTTTCTCCAGGAACTCTAGGAATTTAGAATCCTGCAACCATTTAGGTTGGAATCGCCACCTTGGTGGACTCCCTATTAGCCCTGCATCCATGTATAACAGTGAGATAGGCGCATGGTCCGAAATCACAATACTGTCATATATACAATCCCGTAATTTATGAATTAAATTTGCAGAGATTAAAAAATAGTCTATGCGTGAATAACATTGATGGGTAGCAGAATAGCATGAATACTCTACAGTATCTGGTTTCAGTTCCCTCCAAACATCCTGTAAGTTCAGCTCCTTTATAAAATGATGTAAAGTCTTCCTACTCTTAGCATGTGAAAGATCAGAACCGGATGACCGGTCTATAGTCGGATCTAATGTACAGTTAAAGTCCCCAGCGACTATGTTATTACCAGTCAGTGTTGAAAGAGTTAAGAACAAGTCATTAAAGAATTTTGGGTCATCCTCATTGGGGGCATACAAATTGACTAAATTCAAACTTTCGGATAGAAGTCTACCTTGTACTATCAAGTATCTTCCAGCTTTATCCTCAATTACATTCTGGGTGTGAAAAGGTACTGATTTATGTATAAGAGTCATAACTCCCCGAGCATGTGTAGAGAAAGAAGCTGAAAATATTTGTCCCTGCCACCTTTTCTTAATTTTAGAATTGTCCTTCCCCAGTACATGTGTTTCTTGTAGAAACACAATCTTTGAGTGCATACTTTTCAACCTATGTATTACCTGTTTAACCTTTTCCAGTTTCTGTAAACCTCTACAATTCCAGGATGTAAATTTAAGCCTAACCTCATTTGACATAGTAATTCACACATGTATCAACTTCCATATAGAAAAATAACAATATTTCGCACCTGAGAGACAAAACAGATAACATGAACGCTAAACTTGAACTCTGCGTTCTACATATCCCCATAACCCAAAGCCCAAATAGACGGGCCCCACCCCCCTGTACTCGCAACTTCTTGGTACAGCTGTTGACAATTCCACACGATGAGGATTCGTCCTGCTATACTAAATTCCCCCTGCTCATCAACTTAAAATCCGCTGTCATTAATCAAACAAAAAAAATACTCACTCAGAGTAGTTATATTAAACCAAATCACTAGTAGCCTACTTTTATGTCTATAGCATTTAAAATTCTTCCCAACATATTAGATTACCTTATTCTCTCCCTTACCGACAAGCACGCCAACTCAGCTCCATCGCCTGACCTCATTGTCCCATGTGACCTACAACCAACAGGCTACAAGAAGTCCAGTCCAAACGGATAGGCAAAATAATAACAAGTCTTCTCTCAGTAGTCCACTTTCATGTAACGTTTTGATGTCTTCGCTCTGTTATTGTCTCCGCAACAGTCAATTTAGTAGGCCTATAAGGGAGAGAAAGAGGCAGTCCGTGCAGAATAAGTCCCAGAAGCCAAGCAGAAGAAAAATAAATAAATAAAGAAAAGTAAAAAAACAGCGCGGGTATATCCTCCACGTAGGCTATATAATAGCTTTCTCATTGCTTTTGTAAGAGCCAATTTAGAAAAGGAAAAAAGAAAAAGATGCTATAGTTGCCCGCGCCAGGTTCATCCAGTGCGCTTGATCCCTTCGATAAACTTCTCCACTTCGCTGGGGCTGCCAAATGTGCACGTCTGGCCTCCATGTGTTACCAGTAGACGGGCAGGGAACAACATTCCATACCGGATCCCCATTTCTCAAAGTTTCAGTCGTACGTTGTCGAACCTCTTCTGTTGTTTGTGCACTTCGGCAGACAGGTCCGGATAGAACCGCACGGTTTGATCTTCATATAGGACTCGTTTCTTTGCCCTAGCTGCGCTAACCACGAGCATCTTCTCTCTATAGCTCTGGAACAGCATTATCATCGTTCTCGGTGGCGCATTTAGTGCCCTTTCCCACACCGATCCTGTGTGATCCAGGTTCAACCTCCGCTCCATGCCTAGTGCTTCAGGTATCCACTTTTTGAGAAATGTGCATGCATCCGTCCCTTCTGCCTTCTCCGGTAGACTAATTAGCCTCAGGTTGCATCTTCTTGATCTAGACTCGAGGTCTTCCACTTTACCGCCCATATCCTTATTTTTTGCCTCAAGCGACTTTATTTTAGCTAGCAGAGATGCTACATCATCTTCGGTGGTGGAAATACGTACTTCAGCCTGGGTTACACGTTCTGTGCAGTCGCGTATTTCTTTATGCATACCCTCAATGGCAGTTAGTACGCCATCAAATCTTGTAGCTATGTCGGCTTTCATATCAGTGATAGCCGCTAGAATTGTTTCAGGCCAAGCACCTGTCTCGGCCCCCCGCACTTCAGCGCCATCTTCATCAGGCTCTGACAACGGTTGATCTACAATTTCAATTGTCTTCTTTCCTTGTTTCGCCACCTGTTGAGTAGACTTTCTACTTTTTTTCGGATCCATCGATGTTGCAGCACCTTATCTGACTAGTGATTTGGTGTTTATAGCAGGAATGTAAGTTTGACCAGGATTTCAAAAGTATTTCAGCGGAGTCGAGAGGAGCACGTCTGTTCAGCACGTCGCCATAACCGGAAGTCCCATCATTAGCTTAGTTAATGTTGTCGCTATGGTAGCCTATCTGATGGAAATAATAGCCTATACTGATAATATTTGATTTGGCATATTTCTGTAGAGATGAGACAACCTTCAAACAAAGTCATTTATTCATATTTCATATCGTGAACTTGTGGTTTTGTGCAACAAACGAAGCAATATTGTACTCAAATTGTGAATTTCTATGATTGAAATACAATAACAATCATCTGAATTAGATTATTCATCCTACTACCTACATGTAACGTTAAGCTAACGTATTGTCCAGTTCACAGATTTTCAACCAGTAGCCTAATATTTGTGTAACATTACCACATTTCTGAATAAACTTGTTAGCCGAGAGTCGCCGAGGTGAGATATAGCCAAACGGAGCAATATTTGATTAATATTTCAACGAAAGAAAAGCGGGGGTGTCTGACGTATCTACGGTGCCGCGCTGTTGGGCGCATTTGCAATGACGGCTGTGTGGGCGCATTTCAAGGTGTCAGAAAAAGACAACCAAAATGCTATTTGCAACAAATGCTCCAGTGAGATTTCAAGGGGAGGCACCTCAAGCAAGAATTTTAATACATCAAATCTCATCAGCCATTTAAAAACAAGACATGTGGCAGACTACAACGAGTATCTGAAAGCCAAACTAAGAAAGTTCAACCCACCAGCTCGACTCAGTTTTTGTTAACAAACGCATTCGAGAAAGGCCAAAAGTTAACTAGGGACAGTGCCAGAGCTAAAGGGATCACGAACAAGGTGATGGAGTTTATCGCCTTAGATGACCAACCTTTCTTCGTTGTGGAAGACGTGGAGCTTTGTAGGCTGGTGGAGTATATTGAGCCCCGCTACACACTACCAAGTCGGCGTTATTTCGCTGACGTCTGTCTACCCGAAACCTACAATGTTGTGGCCACACACATTAACAAGCTACTGGTCCGTGACATCCATGCCAATAGTAGAACATTACATAGAATGCCTCTGATGTTTCATGGAATGCTCCTATCAAGAAGCTCCACGTAGTGTAGCCTACCAGCGCTCCATGTTACAATCTATCTCTTTTTCCAGGCCACATCCTTCCAGCATAATGATTTGGATGGCCTGGGGAAAGAAGCTTAGGTTTAAGCGATCTACAATGGGGGAAATAAGTATTGGACACGTCAACAATTTTATTATCAAACATATTTCCAATGTAGCTATTCACATGAGATTTTGACCAGACATTGGTATTAACGCAATAAAACTACACAGCTAAAGAAATTGTAACGTTCCAATTCTTTAAAAAAGTTATGTGCAATAAAGTGAAATGACACAGGAAAAAAGTATTGAACACGCTAAGTTAAATGTGGTAGAAAAGCCATATTTTTTATATTTGGTTGCATATCCTTTGCATTCCATGACTTTATGATGTCTGTGACCCAACAACATCAAAAGGCTCTTGATATCGTATTTGCTGGTATTCTGACAAGCGATACTATAACAGCTCTGCATTTGAATGGATCTCTATGGGAATTGGGGGGTGAGACAAGATTTAGCTGTAAATTACACTGGAACAATATAGAACACATGGTTGGCTAAATGGCTCTAAGTCATCAAGGGTCTGATGTATTAAACAAGCCTTTAACCATCACTCTGCTGCCAGAAATACAGTAGATATGGAAGGATCACTTTAAGGGTTGTTTCTCCTGACAGATTTTCCTATTGAACTCTATGGAAAAATAAATCAGGAGAAGAAACCCTTCAAGTTAATTGTTGTTGTTATATTGGAGTAACATTCCCCTATACACCCCAGAATGTTCCCAAAGTAATGTTTTGTAATGATGTGGCAAGGATGTATGGGGAATGTTAGCAATATACTCTGGTCTCACAGTAAGGGAACATTAAATCCGATATTAGAGAAACCCAAAGGGAATGTTTCTACTAACATTTCTAGAACATTCCCATTTTGTAATGACGTGGCAAGAATGTGTGGGGAATGTTACTAATGTACTTCGGTCTCACAGTAAGGGAACGTTAAATCCAAGCGTGAAAAAAACCCAAAGGGAACGTTTCTACTAACATTCCGAGAACATTTTCCTAATGTTAAATAGAATGTTCCTGTAATGTGAAGGGGAAGTTTCACAATCATGTTTTAGGACTTTAGAAACTTTATGACATCCAGGGAACGCATTGGAACGTTTGTGACATTTATGGGATGTTTCTGGAATGTTCTTTTATTATCTTGGAGTAACATTCCCCTATACAGCCCAGAATGTTCCCAAAATAACATTTTGTAATGATGTGGCAAGAATGTATGGGGAATGTTACCAGTGTACTCTGGTCTCACAGTAAGGAAACGTTAAGTCCACGCGTGAAAGAAACCCAAAGGGAACGTTTCGACTAACATTCCTAGAATATTCCACTTATGTTACATAGAATGTTCTTGTAATGTTTGTGGAATGTGAAGGGGAAGTTCCACAATCAAGTTTTAGGAATGTTCTGAGGACTTGAAGGGAACTCAACATTGTGACTTCCAGGGAACGCATTGCAATGTTCCTGGAATGTTTTTTTTTGTTATCTTGAAGTAACATTCCCCTATACACCCCAGAATGTTCCCAAAATAATGTTTTGTAATGACATGGCAAGAATGTATGGGGAATATTACCAGTGTACTCTGGTGCGCAGCTATTCTCTCCGAGCTCCTCCCCCCACCCAAAAGCAGCTGCCAATTGCCACTGCCTCGAGGCACCGGCCATGCTCGCATCTGGCAGGACCAGGGCGCGAACCTCGATCCTCGATCCTGCACTGACTGAAAGTCGGCGCCTTTACCGCTGTACCACTGCGGTGGCTGGTGATTCCCCGTTTTAAAAGCCGGTTTTAAATTTGCTTTATGCAAGCATATTCTCTTGTATGCCGCTTTGTTTATGCCACGATTGACAAACTACTCATTACCAAGAACCGCTTTAACCACTCAGTTATTGTAACGCGGGTGATTTTCGGGTCGTAACACCATCCCGTTTAACTAATACAAGTTAGCACCCATGAATGAACAACTATGGATATGTTTAAAGATATACGTCAATTGGCTGAAATGTATAATCTTTCTCGTAGTCGTTACCGCCCAGCGGGGTATTGTTTCACCAGCGGGAGGGGGACTTCCGATTGAAATCTTTTTTTAAACTTTTTTTAACTCAACTTTTTAGTTCAGGGAAGTTAGGCCAAATGGCTACACTCTCCAGCATGGACGGTGCTACACCGGGGCAAGGGTGAGCTATAGCCCCGTCACAAATCTGCTTAGCCCCGGTTTAGCTCCCCCAGACATTTTAATTTGTATAATTATAATAAAGAAATATATAAAAGTAAATCAACAATTCAAATTCCTTTCTGATATTCACCCTGTGTAGCCTAGGCTATGATGTACGGGTGTGGGGGTGTTCTAGTAAGCTCTCCATTTTGTGATCCATGTTCGGAAATGATCAACTAGCCTATTCAACAGATTTGTGGAGTGTGTGGATTTCCCTCTGTAGCCTATGAACTAAATTCAAGTGTAAAACTAGCCTACAGTGTAGACTAATCTCACAAGTTGGCTGCTTGGCCACGCACAGGTAAGTAGTAGATTTGCAAAGCGAATACCTAACCCAAATTTACGGTGGCTCTGAAGTACAAAAACAAAATGAAAAACGCAAAAACAAATACTTTCGGCTCTGAAGTGCAGATAGAGACGCTGAAGTGCAAAACGCAAAAACAAGAAGAAAACACAAAATTAAAAACTTGCAGCTCTGAAGTGCAACATGCAAATATACAAAAAGAAAAAACAAAAACTTGCAGCTTTGAAGTGCAAATCAGTGAAAACACAAACATAATTAAACGTGAGTGCCTCTGAAATGTAAGCGCCTCTAAAGTGTAATATTATGATCCCTGTTCCCTGCCCCCTGTCCTCAGACTATATGCCCTGTCGATATGTGCCCTGTCCGCTCACTTTACAAGCAATGCGCGAAATAAATCCTGCAAAACTGTCCAAACTAGTGAGGAAGTTCCTAATATATATATTTTTTTTATTGAGAATATCAATCAGTTGGCATATGACAATGGTGTTACACGCCATTGTTTTGAATGAATAAAAGCCGTTATATTAGGATTTACTAATGCGTAAGAAAATCACTTAAATCAGTGTTAAATTATTCCCCTTTCAGAAGTATGATTATTAGGACAATTTAATCTTACGTATTCATTAGCCTATACAATGTTGTTGAAATATGTTGTAGATTGTTTTACAAAACGATTGAAAAATGTATCACCTTCCTAGTTCCTAACCAGTAGGCGTAGGCTATAGCAACCGATAAAATAAAAGTCTAAAAAGTCTTAAAACGACATTGAAAAATATGAAAAGCTAATCAAATGAAATATAGGGCTTTCACATTCAGTGAGTGTGGATACGTGGAAATAGGTTAAATACGCTACTGCTTTTAATCGAGAGGAGTTCTTTGTAATAAATAGCCTTAGCATGTCAAACACAGCATGAAACGTATAGCCTACAATATTAGGTTGAGTAACGCGTTGCGAAAATGTAAATTAATATTGTTACACGCATTTATATAGTTATGCGATATATTACCACGTTACCTGAAAAACTAATATTACTACAGTAATGCATTACTTTAGTAATGCGTTACCCCCAATTCTGAGCACAACGCTGAAGTTGGCCACCTTAAATCGGTTGCGAAAAACGATTGTATGCTCACGGTCATCCTTCTGCTTTTTTCTCCGCTAAATCTAGCCTAATTGGCTCAACATTCTGATAGCCTAGTCATATACAGGTGCAACTCAAAAAATTAGAATATCGTGAAAAAGTTCAATATTTTTTGTCACTCATTTCAGAAAGTGAAACTCATATTATATTATACTCATACGATATTGAGAGTCTTTTGATGTTGATTGGTCACAGACTTCAGGAAGTAACAGCATGCAAAGGATATGCGACCAAATATTAAATATGATACTTTAAAAATATGTTAAAGCAAAATATTCAAATTTTCTGAGACACTGAATTTTGGGTTTCATTAGCTGTAAGCCATAATCATCAAAATTACAAGAAATAAAGGCTTGAAATATTTCACTCTATGTGTAATGAATCTATATAATATATGAGTTTCACTTTCTGAAATGAGTGACAAAAAATATTGAACTTTTTCGCGATATTCTAATTTTTTGAGCTGCACCTGTATATATATATATGAAATACCAGGTACTGTTATACATCTGAAATTATTTGGATACTGCACCGTTTTTAAATAATCACACTGCAAATGTTATGAAACAATACAGTAATATTGGCATATTACAAAAAATTATAATACATCTCCAAAATTAACACGTATGAAACCTTTGACACTTGGGTATGACAGTAACTCTGAATCCAGTTGGGTGAAATATTACTGTAGCGTTTTCAAATAATCTCACTGCAAACTTCCTATGTCAACCAATCTACTGAAAAGGTGAAATTTTGAATAGGAATTTCTTGCCAATTTTAGAATGTCTCAAACTTTAGACATGCGGGTAGGAGACAACAGGTCCTCCACTACATCTGATCCGAGTTGGGTGAAATATTACAGTAGACTTTTTAAATAATCCCACTCCAAACTTCCTATGTCCCCCAATGTAAATCTACTAAAAAAGGTGAAAATTTGAATAGGATTTTTTTTGCCAATTTTAGAACATCTCAAACCTTTGACACTTGGGTATGAGAAAAGAGGTCCTCCACTACATCTGACCCAAGTTGGGTGAAAGGGTGTAAAATGTCTCAAACTTTTGACACTTTGGTATGAGAGAAGTTACTGTAGCATTTTAAAATAATAATAATACATTTTATTTATATAGCGCTTTTCATCATACAAAGGCAATCCCAAAGTGCGTCACAAAAGGCAACAATTAAAATTAAAATTTAAATAAAAGGAAAATTAATAATCACAATAATAATAATAATAGTAAAAATCCCAAAGTACAAAACATTGCATTAAAATAGAACAAGTGCATTAAATAAAGATAAAAAGATAAAAGTTGCAGGGCAAACGATAAGCTTTATCGTGTTTTTAAATAGGCACACTGGAATAAATGCGTTTTAAGTCCGGTTTTGAAACTCTAAACCGATGGAGCCAGCCGTAGGTGATCGGGCAGACTGGAGCAGAAAGCTCGATCACCCACAGTGCGGAGCCGAGTTCTGGACACCGCCGAAAGGTTACGGCTATTGGACCGCAGTGAGCGGCCGGATTCCAGGGGAGACAGAAGGTTACAGAGGTAGGAGGGGCCATCACCAATCAAAATTTTAAAAACAAGCAATAGTATCTTGAAGTCAATCCTTTGGCTGACAGGAAGCCAGTGTAGCGCAGCCAGGACAGGAGTGATGTGCTCAAACTTCCTGGTACCGGTGATAATTCTGGCTGCGCTGTTCTGAACAACCTGCAGCCTCTGGACTGACCTTGCAGAAAGCCCTCAGAGAATTGCATTACAATAATAAATTCTGGAGGAAATAAGAGCATGGATAAGCTTCTCAAGGTCAGGTCGGGGAAGAATCGGACGTAAGCGAGCTATGTTCTTCAGATGAAAAAAGGACTTTCTACAAACGTATTTGATATGCTTATCGAATGTAAGTGAGGCGTCAAAAACAACACCAAGGTTTGTGACAGAAGTGGACAGAGGGATAACATGACCGTCAATGGTGGGGGTGTTTATGGATTGGTGTTTTATTTGATGAGGTGTGCCAATAAGTAGGGCTTTAGTCTTGCCTCAATTTAGCTGGAGAAAATTTGCGGACATCCATGCTCTTATTTCCTCCAGGCAGGCGTTAAGCTTGATTTAGGCAGTGGAGGGGTCAGGTTTGGGTTTAATGTAAACCTGCGTATCATCAGCATATAAATTAAAGTAAATTTTATGGCTATTGATCGAATGACTAAGGGGGAGCATATAAATTAAAAAGAGAATTGGGCCCAGTACCGAACCTTGTGGGACACCACATGTGACAGTGTTGGAGTCAGACTTAGCATCACCCATGGTGACATACTGGGTTCTGTTGGAGAGATATGACTTAAACCATTGTAAGACAATGGAATCTAGGCCAATGTGAGTGAAATATTACTGTAGCAATTTCAAATAATCCGACCTACTGACCAGGAATACTGTTCATCTAAGCTCCCCCGCCCCTGGATATCTCAGACGGGGTGGTGATTCTCAGGGGGGCTAAACATGCTCGCTTTCACCCCCCTGTTGCCCTTCATTAGTACTGATTTGGGACCTCGGCTGGTGATTAGGTGCACCTCAACATCTAAGATGTCAGAAGGTGTGCTGAATCCAGACCCCTAGCCACCCTGCAGTGGTGCTGTTTGGGTCCGTGGTATAGGGGTATGTATACATCAGCACTCATTGTGTCGAAGCTACTACGCACATCAGCAATACCGTAGCACTTCAGACGATATCACAGGCAGCCTCTGTCCGTGAAAGCATACACTACCTGAGCGCTTCACCCCCTTGTGGCCCCTCATTTGTACTGATTTGGGCCCTTAGCTTGGTGCTGTGCACACTTCAGCGACAGCCATGTAGGTCCCATAACTCATGGGAGCCTGTGGCTAGACACCCCGGCGTCATCCCGATAGGTTGCCCACAGAGTTGGACAGCCTGAATGATCTGCTTGAACCCCAACAGTCGGAGACTGAGGAGGTGTCAGCATCTGATTAGGGGTATTCCTCTTCAGCCGGTCAGGGCGGGTGAGCGTGTGCGCCCCCCCCCCCTTTTCATTTTTCCCAATCACAGCTCCCAGTGCTTCAAGCAGGATTGCCAATGGGATTTCCCATTTTCGAAACCGCAGGCCTACTGCTAGCCACCTGCGTTGGCCTACTAGGCCTCTGCCTTGTTGGCCTAGCTAGCCGACACTAACCACCTGTGGGGTGTTGGAGAGATTGCCGCAGGATATGTCCTCCACTACCCCCAGTGACCTTGCTATGGCACCTACATACCCGATGTCTTTCATTGCTCACACCGAACCCCCCCCACACGCTTTCATGGGGAGCATCCCTGCCCTAGGTGGCAATGGGATTTATTTTACGTATTTTCCAGCACCTGACATGGATGGAGGCTTCCGCCCCATCCTAGGCTGGAGAGGACTCAACCGCTTCCTAAAGCGCCTGCCCTTCCACATGCTCCACCTTTCCAGTCTCCCCTTTGGTGGGAGACAGTGATTGGTTAACTTTTGCCCTGCCAGACGTATACTTCCATATCCCCATACATCACCGGAAGTACCTCTGCTTTTCCTTCCAAGAAAAAGGGTATGATCACTCACCTTTGGCCTAGCCCTGGCCCCACACACTTTTTATGAAGTGCAGTGAGGCCACGCTGATCCCACTCTGTCACCAAGGGATTTTCATTGCGAACTACCTGGACAACTGACTATTCTGCACTCCTTCAGAGGAGCAAGCCAGAAGGGATACAAGGTCAGTACTGGCCCACTTTGGCCTGACCCTGAACAGGTGAAAAGAGCCATCTCACCCCCTCCAGAAACAGGGTTTTCCTGGTACCGTTTTTGATCTCTGTGTCCATGCGGACCTCTCTGACACAGAGAGGCAGCATGTTTTTGATGGAGAGTCTGTCCCACTTTGCTGCAGTGCGGCAGGTGACAGTAAACATTAACCGGAGGTTGCTCAGCCTGATGGGTTCAGCGGTCCAGGTGGTGCCACTTAGGCTGCTTCATACATGCCCGTTACAGTGAAGGGCGGCAGCACAGGGAGTAAGTCCGCACGAGGACGGGCGGCAACTCCTCCCTATTTACCCAGTGTGTTCTAGGTTGACGACCACCACGGACACCTCCAAGACTGGCTGGGAGCCATCAGAGAGTGTCGCCCCTCATGGGCAGAGAAGTACATCAACCTGCCAGAAACAGAGGCAGTGCATCAGACATTGACTAATTTCTTCCCAGTGGTCCGACGCAGACAGGTTCTTGCCTGGACAGACAATTCCATTGTGGTCTCTTACATCAACCGACAGGGTGGGCTTCGGTCTCCCACCCTACATGCTGTTAGATTGTTAGATTTTAGTAATTTCAAAGTTCGTTTAGCAAAATATTTTAGTTTAAAGTAAAATCTGTATGCCTCAACATATTAGAAATGTAGGTGCGGAACGGCCTGGGAAATTAGCTATATGCTAATTTCTTCCCCGTCCCGAGATTTAAAGTGCCTCATTGTTAAGTAGCTACTCCTTGTCACTAGGGATGTTCCTAACGACTAATTTCCCTGACGTTTAAACGGAAGTTTAAACTTAGACTAGTCTAAAAGTAAGAAAACACTCAGAAAACAGTCAAAATTGGAGCACAATTTAATCTATAAGGTAAAAAAATAAAAAATATTGTGCATATTATAAGAGCCATTTGAAACCGTTAATCACATTCTTCAATAACCAAATCGTATTTTAAATGCCGCTGAAATGTGTGGCACTTTGCGCCTTGCATTATGAACATTGCACATTACCCTACAAAACATGACAACAACTCACTAAATAAAAGTTAACAAATAACATTTATTGAAAACAATATTCAACATAACAAAACATTTTTAGGAAACGTGCCTGATTATTACAACGGCATTTTCATTGGGTGAACGCGATCGCATAGCAAATACAGTAAAAAATTATAATCAGTCATCAGAAAAGCTACCAATAATAGGAACACAAGAAAATAACAATTATGCCGACGGATCGACGTGACATTAGATCAGTTTTATTGGGCTATTCAACAACGCGATAGGCCTACTTACTCTTTCCACCTCGCTGGTTTAACTTGCAGGGCTAATGCGTTTTGTTTTTTTCCTTCGTTTTTTTTATTTATTTTTTTAATCCGGCGTTGTTAACATTAGTAACAGATGCTCGTTTTTTGTCATCACCTACATGAAATGTTCTGTTAGATGTGTATAAACAATGGGCCAGTTTGGAGTGTAAGGGCATGTTAGACTGGAAAGCTGACCAACATCATGCTGAACTGTACCTACGAATAAAGAAGCTATACTGTCTTTCATCACAAAACCGATTCAAGACCCTCTTATTTCTCAAACGTCATTACAAGTACCTGCAACGAACAGAAGTGTAATTGAGGAACACAAAGCAATTCTTCAGTGCAAAGCATGTTAACTCCTGCTGTGGGCACAGACCTAGGGCATGTCCCAGAGGCCAGTGTATGTGCCGGGCACAACTAATGTGGCCAGGGGTTGCCCGAGAGTGGGGGAATAGCGCCTGCACCCAGACAGTGTGCAGTTAATTTAGCCCCTCTTAGGATGGATGGTGAACCTTAGGGAGTTGCTAGTGGGCACCCCGTCACTCCTCCCGACCAGAGCGGATATGCTGCCGCAGGCCAGGGCCTGCTATGGCAACCAAATCCGCAGTTTTACAACCTGAGATGGGAGTGGCTGCAGGGCCTGGGGCCAGCAGTACTGGAAACATTTCAGGCATCAAAACCCCTCCACGAGGGTGCTCTATGCCAAAAAGTGGGCAGATGTCAGCTGCTGGTGCCACAATAAAGGGTTTACCCAATTGGGTGACAGTTCAGTCGTTTTGGCGCTCCTCCAGTCCCTCTTCGAAAAGAGGCTAGTGAAGTCCATGCTAGGGTGTTATCTGGCCGCCATATCAGACTACTCTTACTCAAAATTTCCTCTTTTTCAGTAGATTTACATTGGATTAAATATAAAGTTTGGAGCGGGATTAAAATTGGCAAGAAAAAGTGCAGCATGGGCGAAGAGAGAAATATACTCAGACAAAACAAGGATTTACTTCGATCAAGATTATCCGACTAGCGTTCAAAAAGAGAGGATCAAATACAAACCCATAAGAAGAAAACTGAATGAACTTCAGATCAAGTCACATATAGTAAATCCAGCGAAACTGAAAGTTTTTGGAGAAAACGATATAATTGTCTTTGAGAATCCCGAAGCAGCGGCGAGAGGACTACGAGAACGCGGCATTGACATTCAATTAATATATGAACCGAACCTGGACGAGTTATTGGGCGCAGAGGGATGGAAGACGGCTGGCGGTCGGGAAAAACGGGACGCTAATATGGTGGGAGAAGTAAAGGCTTTGATGCAATCACTGAAACAATACAGTGAAGAGGAAGAACACTGATAATAATCATGACTGGGCTAAGGTACGTCTTATCTTTATGCACAGCTGCTCATTTTATTCTATTTTTTCCTGTAGACTATAGAAACGATTGAATTGGTCTTGAGAAGACTGCGACTTCAAGAACTCTACTTATTTTATTTTTTGAAAAATATGAGACTCACGAATGACATAACCCCCCCATTTAGTTTATTCTACGATTTTGGATAAAGTGAGGGGGGAAGGGAAAAATCCCATATTTTCTTAAATCTTGAAAGCACATTGATGAGATTATGAAATGTGTTTGAAACTGTCAACATTCCTATAGGTTATGGCTAAAAAGAGGATGGCAATGATAATAATAAATCATTTTAAGTACTTGAATTAGTATATAACTGTACTTAGGTATTGCACAGAAGGATAGATGAACTAATGGGAATTATAGAACATATAAGTTTTGGTTGAGAAAGGGGGAGGAAAAAAAAAAAGAGGGGAGGGAATGGGTACGCTGTGGGTAATAGAAAGAATAAATTAATTAATTAATTAATTATTATCTTTAACTTTTTGACTTATCAAACAGAGATATTATGACAATGGTCCAAGAGCCTTGAAACTCTTGGCCTATAAACTTAAAAAACAACAAACTAAATTCTGCATTAAAGCAATCAGGAATAGTCAAACAAATACTACTTTTATAAGCAAGAGTGATATAGTTCCTTTTAACTCCTAAAGGAACAAAATTTGAATAGACCACCTTAATATGGTAAGGAAGGGGGGGTAAAACAGCAAGTACAATGCAGCTTGTCCTCAGGAAGCTGCTGTTACCATTTCAAGCGGGGCGGTTTCAGATAGAAGCCCCAGATTCCTATCCACCTTTAGGGAATCTTTATCCACTTGGTAGTCTTATAGTGACTGCCACCTTTGGAAGTCAATGTTTTGTTGGTATGTTGTTTTTATGTTGTTCACTTATTCACATGGCTGTCAACCATAATGTTAGATATTTGAAAAGCAACTTGACCAAATATCTTTTATATAACATGGAATATAAATTGAAGGGTAAACTATTTTATATGTTAAACTGCCTCTAATAAATGAAAATATTAAAAATAATCTCATATAACGTGAATGGCATCAATAACCCTATTAAGCGCAAGAAGTTACTACAACAACTCAAAAAAGAAAAAGGAGATATAATCTTCTTACAGGAAACACATCTAGTGAAATTAGAACACGAAAAGCTAAAAAAATGTACAAATGCTCAGGTATATCATTCATCATATAAGTCTTCAAGAAGAGGAGTTGCTATTTTGATAATGCCCCAAATAGCATTTAAGCTGGAAAGGTTGATAACGGACAAGGAAGGTAGATATGTAATGGTAGTAGGAAAGATCGATGAGGTAATGGTTTCATTCATGAATATCTACAACCCCCCTGAAGAAGGTCCAGATTTAATTAAAAAAGTTGTTGAAATAATAGTTTCAGAAAGTCAAGGGATAACAATCGCTGCAGGTGACCTAAACCTAATCATGGACCCAAACATGGATGCACAAAGTGATAGACAACACAGTTCAGATCAAGCTGCTAAAATAATGAGAAGAGCAGCTAAGGAAATAGGTCTGATAGATGTGTGGCGAACTCTTCATCCAAAAGAAAGAGATTATACTTTTTTTTCAAAAACTTATTGTAAATATTCAAGACTAGACTATTTTTTTATGTTTAAGAATTATATATCAAGGGTGATAGAATGTAATATAAATATAATGAAATTGAACCTAGATTTAGAGGGGGGCCAGACTCTCTGGAGATTAAATAATTCCGTTACAAATGGAAGATTTCAAGACCAAAATAAGATTAATTATTAAAAATTATCTAGAAATCAATGATACAGAGGAAGTTGACCCGGTTATATTGTGGGAGGGAGCAAAAGCTGTATTGAGAGGGGAAATTATTTCATTTGCTTCATATAAGAAGAGAGAGAGGGAAAAAAGAGTTAAGGAAATAGAACAATCAATAAGAATTTTGGAACTGGAACACAAGGCAAAAGGAAATAGTGCTGATTTACGCTCTTTGAATGAACTAAGGAAAGAATTTGACCGTTTACTAACCGAAAAGGTAGAGAAATCATTGATATTTACTAAACAACAATACTTCGATAGTGGAGCAAAAGCAATGAAGAATTTGGCTTATAAATTGAAAAAACAACAGATAAAATCAAACATAGTTACTATCAAAGACCAAACCAGGAATATAATCGTAAAAGGTAAACAAGAAATAGCGCAAGAATTTGCTAAATATTACAAACAACTGTATAATTTCGACAACAACTTGCTCCCTAAAAATAGAATTAAAGAATATCTATCTGGGTTAAAGCTACCGCAGATAACAGAAGCACAAAACATAAACCTGACTTTGCCAGTCACATTAGATGAGATTAAGGTAGCAATAAATAAAATAAAAAAGGGTAAATGTCCAGGGAGCGATGGGTTTACAGGCGAATTTTACAAGGAATTTGAAAAAGAATTGCTACCAACTTTAGAAAGAACATTTAATTGGGCGTTAGATCATAGTCAATGGGAAAATACCTGGTGCAGCTCTATAATTACAGTCATACACAAAGAGGGCAAGGACCCCACTGACTGCGGATCTTATAGCTGTTAAGCAGCATCCTAGCAGATAGACTGTCAAAGATTATCTCACGAATTATAGACCCAGACCAAACAGGCTTTATCCCAAATAGATATTTATTTGATAATGTAAGACGAACTTTGAATATAATAAATTACTCACAGAAAACAAATATTCAAACATTGATTCTTACTTTGGATGCTGAGAAAGCCTTTGATAGGGTGTCATGGCCTTTTATAATAGAAACCTGTATTAAGTTTGGCTTTCACGACACCTTTATCAAATGGCTTCAAGCAATGTATACAACATCAAGAGCACAGGTCAGGGCAAATGGGACCCTGTCAGAGAGCTTTGAGTTAAAACGGGGAACGAGACAAGGGGACCCACTATCTCCATTAATTTTTGCAATTTGTATTGAACCTCTGGCAGCATATATTCGAGCAACCAATGAAATTGAAGGGGTAAAAATAGCAGAGCAATGTCATAAATTGGCATTATATGCAGATGATGTGGTCTTATATGTTACAAATTTAGAAAAATCCTTACCAGCACTTATGCAAATAATTAATAACTACAGCTTAGTATCAGGATATAAATTAAATATGCAGAAATGTGAAGCAATGGTCCTAGGTGTCCCTGTCTGTAGAGACATGAAAAGGCAATATCTATGGCAATGGGATAATGATAGAGTTAAGTATCTGGGAATTGTGATACCAAAGAATTTTAAGCTATTATATCAATTGAATTATAACTGTCTGGAGGTACAAATTAGACAAGATCTGAATCGGTGGAGAACTGTATTACTATCACTGGGTGGAAGAATAGACGCAATAAGAATGAATGTACTGCCCCGTTTTCTGTTTCTATTCCAGACAATACCTCTGTTCATAAGTGCAAGTGCTTTCAAAAAATGGGATAAAATGATAAATACATTTTTATGGGATGATAAAAAACCAAGAGTTAAAATGAAGACACTTAAAATGGCTAAAGAGAAGGGAGGCCTTGCCCTCCCCAACCTAAAGCACTATTATTATGCAGCTCAAATGCAACCAATACGTACTTGGTTAAATGATAATTCTGAAGCAAATTGGAGGACAATAGAGCAACAAATGTGTAGTGTCTCAATAAAAACGATGCCTTTCTGCACAGAGAAACAACAAAGGACACAAGTAGTTGACAGTACATTAATTAGAAACACTTTGGAGACTTGGAATAGAATTAAGATAAATTGTGAAATGAGAGATGACCTAATCGTACTGAGAGAGATAAAGGAAGACCCAGAGTTTACTCCTAATAAACATGATATAACTTTTAATATATGGGCACAAAAGGGACTGATTATATTTGGACAATGTCTAAATGAAAATGGAATAAAATCATTTGAATCTTTAAGGCAACTCTATCATTTACCACAATCTCACTTCTTTCGATACCTACAATTGAGAAGTTATATCCAGAACAGTAAAATACAAAGGAAAACCATTAGTGACCTTCATCTACTTGTGCAATTTTTGGTAAAGAACTATAGTAAAATCAGAGTGCCACATCAAATCTCAACAATATACACTATTCTAGAAAACAACCATAAGCAACAAGACACAAGGGCAAAACTAAAATGGGAAGAAGAACTTAACATACACATATCTGAGGACACTTGGAAGGAAATGAATCAGAATGTACACACAACCACAGCATCTCCCTATTGGAGAGAATACGCATGGAAAATACAATCACGGTACTTTATAACACCAGTGCAACAAGCTAAATATAATTCTAAAATAAAACCAAATTGTTGGAGGGAATGCGGTGAAACATATGCCAACTTTGGTCATATTTTTGGGTTTTGCCCATCATTACAATTGTTTTGGAACAATATACAGAAGGAAATTAATATTATCTTAAACGGGGTTATTCATTTGAATGTAGACTTTGTGCTGTTAGGCAAAACAGTAGACAAAATAGGAAATAAAAATGATGAATATAAATATTTGTTAAGGATATTGCGTATAACGGCACTGAAACAGATAACAAGAAATTGGCTTCAAAAAGCATGCCCCCTGATAGATAAATGGAGAGATATGGTTCAACAAATATACCAGATGGAGTACTTAACTTATAAAATGAGGGGGAATCTGAAATTATTTGAAAAAAGATGGGCTATGTGGGCAAGTTACTATCACATAAAATAAAGTTACTGGATTATGGTGCTCCATATTAGAGCTGACAGTCATTTAGGGGAGCACTAAATATTTATTTATTATTATTATAATTTTAATATATATATTTTTTCTTTTCTTTAATTATTATTTTATTTATTTTCTTTTTATTTTCTTTATTTATTTTTTGTTTGTTTACCTTAGATTTATGCTTCTGAGATGGGTGGGATATTTTGATATAAGGAAAACCTTTGGATTTATGGAATACAGTAGGTAGTTATTTAAATACGAAATAAGATTAAATGTATTTTTATTTTTATTATTATTATTTATTTATTTTTTATTATTTATTTTTTATTTTTCTATAAATTCAAAATTATGATAATACTGTAATAATTTAAGTATGTATTGTAAATATTGTTAATAACAATTACTCTCATATTGACTGAATGTTATTATGATGTATCACTGGGTGACACACCTATTCAAATTATCTATGTATGTTTAAAAAAAAAAAAAAAAAAAAAAAAAAAAAAATTTTGTTATCACCACATATACTGTATAACATGGGTAAGATGTATGAAATGATAACAATAAAAATAAAGTTAAAAAAAAATAAATTGGCAAGAAAAGCCTACTCAAAATGTAATTTTGAAAATGCTAAAGAAATATTTAACCCAACTCGAGTCAGCTGTAGTGGAGGGCCTCTTCTCTCATCCCCACCTGTCAAAAGTTTGACATATTCTAAAATTGGCAAGAAAATCCTCTTCAAAAGTTAACATTTTTACATTGGTGGAAATAGGAAGTTTGGAGTGGGATTATTTTAAAATGCTACAGTAAACATTTCACCCAACTCAGGTCAGATGTCGTGGAGGACGTCTTCTCTCATACCCACATGTCAAAAGTTTGAGAGGTTCTAAAATTGGCAAGAAATTCCTACTCAAATGTTTTGAATTTTCAATAGATTTAGATTGGATTACATATAAAGTTTGGAGTGGGATTAAAATTGGCAAGAAAAGCCTACTCAAAATGTCATTTTTTTCAGTAGATTTACATTGGTGGACATAGGAAATTTGGAGTGGGATTATTTTAAAATGCTACAGTCATATTTCACATAACTTGGCTCATATGTATTGGAGGACCTGTTCTCTCCTATCCACATATAAAAAGTTTCAGTCGTTCTGAAATTGGCAAGAATATTTTCTCAAAATTTCACCTTTTTCAGTAGATTTACATTTGTGGGCATAGAAAATTTGGAGTGGGATTATTTTAAAATGCTATAGTAATATTTCAACCAACTCATGTCAGATGTAGTGGAGGACCTGTTCTCTCATAGCCACATGTCAAAAGTTTGAGACGTTTTAAAAATAGACAAGTTTGGAAATTAGGAAATTTGGAGTGGGATTATTTTAAAATGCTATAGTAATATTTCAACCAACTCAGGTCAGATTTAGTGGAGGAGCTGTTCTCAAATACCCATACGAGAAAAGTTTGAAACGTTCTAAAATTGGCAAGAAAACCTACTCAAAATTTCATCTTTTTCAGAAGATTTAACATTGGATTACATATAAAATTTAGAGTGGGATTATTTTAAAATGCTACAGTAATATTTGACCCAACTTGGGTCAAATGTAGTGGAGGACCTCTTCTCTCATGCCAAATTGTCAAAAGTTTGAGAAGTTCTAAAATTGGCAAGAAATGCCTACTCAAATTTGAGTTTTTTGGACGTTTGGAGTGGGGTTATTTTAAAATTCTACAGTAATATTTCACCCAACTCGGGTCAGATGTACTGGAAGACCTCTTCTCTCATTGACACATGCCCTAACCAAGTCCCCTAACCCGAATACACAAATTATCCTCCTATCTACCTAGCTGTCTGTCCCAACTAAACTAAGCCCATAATTACAAGAGGCGGCATCTGCCTGGGAAACTAGCCTGGTGTATATATACAAACTCCAACTGCGTGATGCGAGGTGTAAGCCCTAGGGCATCTTACCTACATACCTCGCCCTCCCCTGAGCCATACAATATCGGGAAGATGACGAACAAACACAGTTTTCTTGGACAACAAAATAACAAAGACTAGAATAGTTGCGGACAGAAGACAGTTCTCACACACACGACAATACAGCAACACGCAAGTTCAAATCAATCTATCTAACAGAGGAAGCGGGATGTTTAAATGGAAGTGCACGCCCCTCTGATTGGACACCGGACAACATGCAGGCGAACACCATTGGCCGACAACAGGGGGACCGAACCAATACCTGAGAGAGAAAGAGAGACAGAGGGAGAGAACAACCCGCACCCGCACAAACGCGATCTTAGGGTCACGTCCGTAACACTCCCACCCCTAAAGAGCAAACATATAGGGTTTGTGATACCAAAAAGAACAACATTTTATCAACAATAGTCACAATCTTTTAAACAAACGTTGCAAATTTTAATAAAAAAATTAAAAATAAACTACGCACGTGAAAGCGTGTTGGCCAACACGTTCTCAGAACCCTTTTTGTGTTTGATCACTAAATTATAACCCTGTACCATTAGGGCCCACCGCAGGCGATGGTTGTGGTTGTACATTCGATGCAAAAAAACGAGGGGATTGTGATCTGTATACACTACAACAAGGAGAATGCTAGAACCAACATAAACTTCAAAAAACTGTAGGGCGAGCAACAAAGCAAGGGTCTCCTGTTCTATGGTGGAGTACCGCGATTAACAGTCGTTAAACTTGTGGTAATAATAACATACCGGGTGGTCAATACCCACTGCCTCTTCTTGCAACAAGACAGCACCAGCACCAACCATACTTGCGTCCACCTCCAGTTTAAAGGGTTTGCTAAAATCTGGGGCAGTGAGAACAGGAGAATTACAAAGCAGCGCATTGACGCCTTCAAACGCACGTTGACACTCAGCTGACCACTAAAACGGGACAGACTGGCTGAGCAAACTAGTCAGAGATGCAACCACAGTGGAAAGGTTTCTGCAGAAACTCCGATAATATCCGGCCATACCTAAAAACCTACGCAGTTCACGTCGGGTAGTGGGCGGAGAATAAGCTGCAATAGCTGAGACCTTGGCAGTAAGCGTACGGACCTCACCTCGCCCCACCTGCTTACTGAGATATGTAACATTAGCATTCCCAAACTCGCACTTGGCGAGGTTTAACCTCTTTCTGAAGAAGCACAATTGGGCCAATTTTCACACTGTTCTGTTTAAAGCCTTATAACCCCAGATGTGCACATCACACACACATGTGTAATGGCTTAAATTGAAGAAGACCCCTGTACCATTTAATATCATTGCTTAAAATTATTTGTTTACATAATATTTATATACATTATGGGCTGTAAATGCACAAAATACTTGCAGAAAATGTAAAACGGAAGTTGTAATTCTTACACACCTCCTGACCACATGTGTAAAACCTTTTGGGGGATATGTAAAACTACTCAGGTTCTACAAGGTAATTTGTAAAGAGTATCCTGGCGTCCCTTAAGGCCGTGATTTACTCGCACGAATAAATCGCACGTTGAAAAATAAAAACAAACTCCTGTATTGTTCATAAAATCTTGCACATCAAACGCGAAATGTCCTTTGCGAAAAAGCGGCATTTAATTTATTCGCAGCAAGTCCGTTTTTTGCGAGTTTCCGTTTGCAAAACTATTTATCTATCCAATCATAACAAGTTTCCATGACTGACGTCACCGCACTGCCACAACAAACTACAACATCCAATATGGCGGACCAACTGATTTTATGTGTCACAGTATAGCGTCCTCTTTGATAAGAGACATAATAGTTACAAAGACAATGATTTGAAGGACAATTTGTGGAAAACCATAGCCGAGCAAATAGGCTATGAAGATGGTGGGTTTATAGCTAAATGGTTGCAATATGCACAACTTTCTATCTGATGAGCCCCCACAGGTTATTAGCATTGGCTTAAAAGTTGTCTCCAGCTATTTTAGCCAGCTAACGTTAGCTAACCTTTAGGTCTAATGTTAACGTTGATAGCAGTTCATGTGAAGAAAATGACAACCAGTGGCGATTACACACAAACATAGCTACACGATACGTAGGCCTATTTATTTTTTGACTTTAGGCGAGTTCATGTAGGCTACGCTGTGTCGTTTGCCTTGGTGAAAACAAAGGATGAAAGCTAGCTAACCGCTATATGTGATATTGTTTCGTGGATATTTGCCGTAGTAATTCTGGGCTATAGGCTAACCGAAGGAGAAAGACGACACGTAGGCTAGCTACCGGGTCTGGTCAGGGGCAGCCACTGTGGTGGAGGGAGAGAAAGGGGGAGTAGGAGAAGGGCAGGGTAGAGTAGCCTATATGAAATGTTTTTGCTGTCACACGGTTGTCTGTGTGCGTGGCAAATAAAGTTCCCCAAAAATCTTATTCCGACTCCTGTGTGGATTTCCTGATTACTGATAGCCAAGTTATATAAATAACGAGGAAAACAGACGAGGTCTGCCTGTAGCGATCGTTTTGGAGAGAACTCTTCAGACTTCATGAGTTGCTACACTGCATAGACTACGACAAATTTATTTTAAAGATGTTTGCTGTTAAATGTAAAAACGGACACATAATAAGCCCGGTTAAATATTTTGCCAATGTAATTTAAGCATGCTCTGTTTTTAACGTTCTGGTAGAGGCAAAAAAAAATACACTTTCATTCCGTGATGGACCAAATGGATAATCAGGTCGTCATCGCTCGACGAAGAGTAATCCATTTTTATTCGCAGGGATTTTCAACCGTGAAAAAGAATGCGAGCTTTTTGTTTTTTCGCATCGTTGCAGGTGTGTCAGGTTTTTACGCAAAATATTCGCCGACAAATTTTTTGCCTCGCTTATTCGTTACGTCCCCGATGTGTAACGCCTTAAGCCAAACAATTAAGAACCTCGGCCAGTACAACGCTGGAACGTTGCAGGGGCATTACGCATCCCAAACTCCATCACGGAGTACTGTAGGAAACTGTCAGGGGTGACAAATGCAGAGATGTCCGAGGCACAAGGAGTTAGTGGAACTTGCCAATAGCCTTTAAGCAAGTCTAGTTTACTGACAAATTTAGCTGAACCAATAGTGTCGATGCAGTCATCTATTCGTGGCAAAGGAAAAGAGTTTGGCACCGTGACAGCATTCACTTTCCTATAATCAGTACAGAACCTGACTGTACCATCAGGCTTAGGGATCAAAATACAGGGAGAACTCCACGGACTGGAGCTGGGCATCACCAGGTTATTCTCCAGTAAATAGGCAACATCTTTTTTCATGACTAACCTTTTGGTCATGTTGACGCGGTAAGCATGCTGCTTAATTGGGGCAGCACCGCCAACATCCACGTCATGCTCGAGAACAGTAGTGCGACTGGGGACATCACGAAATAAACAAGGAAAATCGTTAACCAAAACAATAATATCAGCTGTTTGTTCATCGTTTAAATGCTCCAGGTGAGACGGGAGAGATAACAGCATCTCGGTGTTGCACAACCGCGTGCACTGCTGGGGCGCATTACGCAGCACTAAGCCATCCTCATCAACATCATTAACTATGTTAAAATCAGGTACCAACGCAGCAGCGGCCACAGAAGAGATAGCGGACATTCAGCCGTCCTCTTCTCTCATTGACACGTGGCAAAAATTTGAGACGTTCTAAAATTGGCAAGAAAATCCCACTCTAGATTTCACCTTTTTCAGTAGATATACAGGTGCAGCTCAAAAAATTCGAATATCGTGAAAAAGTTCAATATTTTTTGTCACTCATGTCAGGAAGTGAAACTCAAATAGATTCATGACACATAGAGTGAAATATTTCAAGCCTTTATTTCTTGTAATTTTTATGATTATGGCTTACAGCTAATGAAAACCCAAATTCAGTGTCTCAGAAAACAAGCTCATTATTTGTATCGGCATTAGTCAATGGACGACTGTCCCAAGCTAGGCACACAGTATGATCTCATCTTCAACACCTGTAAATCAAGGACATATACACACACCCACATGCAGGAAAATTGAAGGGAAAAACTCTCTCTCAGCAGAAAACAGCCATATTGTAAAAACACAATCTAACAGAATACGAGTCTCTCTAATTTTCCAGAGAGACCGTTTTGTTTCATACGCATACTTATCTCAAAAAGGAGGTGATGGACCCATTCACACACACACACACACACACACACACACGGGAACTACATGTGCAGCTCAAAAAATTAGAATATCGTGAAAAAGTTCAATATTTTTTGTCACTCATGTCAGAAAGTGAAACTCATATATTATTTAGATTCATTACACAGAGTGAAATATTTCAAGCCTTTATTTCTTGTAATTTTGATGATTATGGCTTACAGCTAATGAAAACCCAAATTCAGTGTCTCAGAAAATTTGAATATTACATAAGATCAATAAAAAAGGATATTTTAAACAGAAATGTCAGCCTTCTGAAAAGTATGTTCATTTCTATGCACTCAATACTTGGTTGGGGCTCCTTTTGCATGAATTACTGCATCAATGCGGCGTGGCATGGAGGCGATCAGCCTGTGGCACTGCTGAGGTGTAATGGAAGCCCATGTTGCTTTAATAGCGGCCTTCAGGTCATCTGCATTGTTGGGTCTGGTGTCTCTCACAATCCTCTTGACAATACCCCATAGATTCTCTATGGGGTTCAGGTCAGGCGAGTTTGCTGGCCAATCAAGCACAGTAATACCATAGTCATTGAACCAGCTTTTGGTACTTTTGGCAGTGTGGGCAGGTGCCAAGTCCTGCTGGAAAATGAAATCAGCATCTCCATAAAGCTTGTCAGCAGAAGGAAACATGAAGTGCTCTAAAATTTCCTGGTAGATGGCTGCGTTGACTGTGGACTTCAAGCAACGTGGATTCTGTGCCTCTCCACTCTTCAGACTCTGGGACCTTGATTTCCAAATGAAATGCAAAATTTACTTTAATCTGAAAAGAGGACTTTGGACCACTGAGCAACAGTCCAGTTCTTTTTCTCCTTAGCCCAGGTAAGACGCTTCTGACGTTATCTCTGGTTCAGGAGTGGCTTGACACGAGGAATGCGACATTTGTAGCCCATGTCCTGGATTCTTCTGTGCGTGGTGGCTCTTGATGCACTGACTCCAGCCTCAGTCCACTCCTTGTGAACCTCCCCCAAATTCTTGAATGGATTTTGCTTGACAATCCTCTCAAGGCTGCGGTTATCCCTGTTGCTTGTGCACCTTTTCCTACCACACTTTTTCCTTACACTCAACTTTATATGAATATGCTTGGATACAGCACTCTCTGAACAACCAGCTTCTTTAGCAATGACCTTTTGTGGCTTACCCTCCTTGTGGAGGGTGTCAATGACGGTCTTCTAGGCATCTGTCAAGTCAGCAGTCTTCCCCATGATTGTGTAGCCTACTGAACCAGACTGAGATACCATTTAAAGCTTCAGGAAACCTTTGCAGGTGTTTTGAGTTAATTAGCTGATTAGAGTGTGACACCATGAGTTTCCAATATTTAACTTTTTCACAATATTCTAATTTTCTGAGACACTGAATTTGGGTTTTCATTAGCTGTAAGCCATAATCATCAAAAATACAAGAAATAAAGGCTTGAAATATTTCACTCTATGTGTAATGAATCTATATAATATAAGAGTTTCACTTTCTGAAATGAGTGACAAAAAATATTGCACTTTTTCACGATATTCTAATTTTTTGAGCTGCACCTGTACATTGGATTACATATAAAGTTTGGAGTGGGATTATTTTAAATTGCTACAGTAATCATTCCCCCAACTCGGGTCAGATGTAGTGGAGGACTTCTTTTCTCATAGCGACAAGTCAAAACTTTGAGATATTCTAAAATTGGCAAGAAATGCCTTCTCAAATTTTCATCCTTTTCAGTAGATTGGTGGACATAGGAAGTTTGGAATTTGATTATTTTAAAATGCTCCGGAAATATTTCACCCAACTCGGGTCAGATGTAGTGGAGGACCTGTTTTCTCATAGACATATGTCAAAATTTGAGACTGTGCTGTGCAACATTGTAGCAACGATACAGCAATGTTGTAGCAAAGTCTCTAGGAAAACGTTTTATTGAGATTATGTTTGAACGTGGCTACAATGTTGTTGAGCAATATTGCAACAACGTTGCACAGGGTTGTAGTCGGAAGGTTTCTTAGTTTGTTACACTTGAAATCTTTGTCTGGGGATTTTGTAACATATTTCCAAAACTCCATCTTTCACTGTTGAAATTAGAACTATTAGCAGAAGCAAGACATTCTAGGCTGAGCGGTACCGGAGCAAACTGGTGCTGGAGTGGTAATGTTCTAATAGTGCTCATCACTCTTATTAAATGACATCCGCTTCCCGTCCTCGTGGCTCACATACTCTGCCACACACACCTTTGAGAATCAGATGCACTCTGTAGCCCCAATATGCAGGCCAACATGCATGCTCCAGAACAATATCCGCCGTGCCTTGTCACATGTTCCTCACTGGCTGCATACAGGCGTACGGGCTGAGCAAGGCTGGCCTAGTCTTGTTTTCCATGTAACAAATCCTTTGGCAACAGTTTTTCTCTTTGCAGTTTTTGGGAGTATATTACAACTAGTCTCCTGTGGGGAAGGGAGTCCAGTAGGGTTTAGTCACCTTTCATTGTTCTGGGACAAGGCCATTTAATGGATCAGAGCATAAAAGTGGTATTTGAAATCAGGACTATCATTTTTGTGGGCGGCCAGTGATGCAGCACTAGAACAGACGTAATAGTCAGGTTTTGTGTGTGTGTGTGTGTGTGTGTGCGTGTGTGTGTTGGGGGAGCAGCACAGTGTGTGTGTTAGCTTATACCCTTGCCGCAGAATTTAATACTTTAGTGCTCTGGGAGCTGCCAGGGCCATGTGACATGGTTTTGCAATAGCTCTGTATTGAGTTGATAAATGTGCAAAGTTTTAGTACCTCTTTTTGGATTTATCCTCAGGTAAAAAAGACAATGGGCAGCTCTGGCAATATTTTCAGGCCAGCAACCAAATATTATAACATATAATGCTGTTGTTATTTATGTTGTGTTGAGCATACGCCATTATCTTTTACATTAGTTATGTATCCATTTATAAAGGTGGTTTTTGAAGTAATTCCAATTGCAAGTAAAACATTTTCAGATTATGTAAATTAATGATCTCATGTGGATCTTTCTGTTATTCTCTCACCATTCACATTAAGTTCCTTTACCAAAAACTTACCTATTTGTTAGCAGTTTCTTTATGAAAGGCTGCATTTCATGCTTTAAATATTTATAAGTCAAGTGATAATCACTTAACCAAACCATCGTCATCTTCAACATCTGCAATTTCAAACATGTATTTCAAAAAATATGTTTGCTTAATATGGTCATCTATTAGTCTTGTTTCTGTAAGGCTGAAAGCATGGAGGCCGTTTAGTCTCCCAAACTCTACTTCAAGTGAACTAAAGTAATTGCTCATTACCTGTACCAATGGTGCAGCTCAAAAAATTAGAATATCGTGAAAAAGTTCAATATTTTTTGTCACTTATGTCAGAAAGTGAAACTCATATATTATATAGATTCATTACACATAGTGAAATATTTCAAGCCTTTATTTCTTGTAATTTTGATGATTATGGCTTACAGCTAATGAAAACCCAAATTCAGTGTCTCAGAAAATTAGAATATTACATAAGATCAATAAAAAAGGATATTTTAAACAGAAATGTCAGCCTTCTGAAAAGTATGTTCATTTCTATGCACTCAATACTTGGTTGGGGCTCCTTTTGCATGAATTACTGCATCAATGCGGTGTGGCATGGAGGCGATCAGCCTGTGGCACTGCTGAGGTGTAATGGAAACCCAGGTTGCTTTGATAGCGGCCTTCAGGTCGTCTGCATTGTTGGGTCTGGAGTCTCTCATCTTCCTCTTGACAATACCCCATAGATTCTCTATGGGGTTCAGGTCAGGCGAGTTTGCTGGCCAATCAAGCACAGTAATACCATGGTCATTGAACCAGCTTTTGGTACTTTTGGCAGTGTGGGCAGGTGCCAAGTCCTGCTGGAAAATGAAATCAGCATCTCCATAAAGCTTGTCAGCAGAAGGAAGCATGAAGTGCTCTAAAATTTCCTGGTAGATGACTGCGGACATCAGAAAACACAGTGGACATTGCACTCTAAATCATCACTGACTGTGGAAACTTCACACTGCACTTCAAGCAACGTGGATTCTGTGCCTCTCCACTCTTCCTCCAGACTCTGGGACCTTGATTTCCAAATGAAATACAAAATTTACTTTCATCTGAAAAGAGGACTTTGGACCACTGAGCAACAGTCCAGTTCTTTTTCTCCTTAGCCCAGGTAAGACGCTTCTGACGTTGTCTCTGGTTCAGGAGTGGCTTGACACGAGGAATGCGACATTTGTAGCCCATGTCCTGGATTTGTCTGTGCGTGGTGGCTCTTGATGCACTGACTCCAGCCTCAGTCCACTCCTTGTGAAGCTCCCCCAAATTCTTGAATGGATTTTGCTTGACAATCCTCTCAAGGCTGCGGTTATCTCTGTTGCTTGTGCACCTTTTCCTACCACACTTTTCCCTTCCACTCAACTTTCTATGAATATGCTTGGATACAGCACTCTGTGAACAACCAGTTTCTTTACCAATGACCTTTTGTGGCTTACCCTCCTTGTGGAGGGTGTCAATGACTGTCTTCTGGACATCTGTCAAGTCAGCAGTCTTCCCCATGATTGTGTAGCCTACTGAACCAGACTGAGAGACAATTTAAAGGCTCAGGAAACCTTTGCAGGTGTTTTGAGTTAATTAGCTGATTAGAGTGTGACACCATGAGTTTCCAATATTTAACTTTTTCACAATATTCGAACTTTCTGAGACACTGAATTTGGGTTTTCATTAGCTGTAAGCCATAATCACCAAAATTACAAGAAATAAAGGCTTGAAATATTTCACTCTATGTGTAATGAATCTATATAATATATGAGTTTCACTTTCTGACATGAGTGACAAAAAATATTGAACTTTTTCACGATATTCAAATTTTTTGAGCTGCACCTGTATGCTGGAGATAAAGAATGATCATCCATCCCTCATGTCTTCTTTCATATTTATCTTGCTTTTAAGGCACTGACATTGTATCTGCCACTCTCCACAGAGCTGCTTCAAACCCTATTTGCACAAAGCTATTGGGACTCTGGGTGACTTAATTTGCCATATAGAATAACTGAATGTTTAATTCCCTATTGTCCCTACTATCTTTGTGTCTGTGTAACTCACCTGATAAGATCAATAGTACATTTTAGGGTGGAACAATCTAAATGATACCGTACCATTTACAATACTAAGTTAGATTCGTTTATTTTCATAATTTAGGTAAAAATGCAAAGTGCCACAAATGCAAAGAAATCCTGGCAACAATCCAGAACAAAATAGTTTTTCTTTAGTTTGCAATGAAATACTGGGAGCAATATGTAAAACGATACATTTCCTGGATATGCTACTAAACTACTAAGAATCTATGATGCAAAATGTAAGCAGTGTACCAGGTCATCCCTTAGATACGGATGGATCACTTTAACCCCTTTGCGCAGATCCCCTAATGGCATTGCGCCAACTCAGATATTTATTTCTCCTGCAACTAAACTATGAGTGGAAACAACAAACTCGAAGTTTTATCTTTGTTAGTACCATAGGCGTCGTTTCTGTATGGCAAGCTTTTCATTCATAAAAAAGTGGCAATTTTGTTTTGACATTCATTCAAGTAGGCTACATCAAGGGCGTAGGTTTCACTTGACCATTGGGGGGGACACATTTGGCGGGGGGTCAACTGGAACCCTGGAAATTTTGAGCGTCATACATTTAATTTCCTGCATTCTGGTGAATTTTTAGGCAACCATTTTCCCTTTTACTGCATCTATTTATTGTGGAAATGTTTTATTTATGTAAAGGAAAAACAACATTCAGATAGGCTTGCCAAGTAAAAAAAGGTAAATAATGAAGTAGACTGTCATTATGTATTTCAAATATTTATTAAAGTAGTCACCAGCACTGCCACAGTAGCACCATCTCTATCACTTGGCCTACTACTCCTCATGTCTGTCTATCCTGCTGTCTGTATTTGTAACTATTTCTCTCATATCCTCCTCCTCAGCCATTAAAACCGAAGTATGCGTCTACTCACTAATACAACCCCCCTAAAACTTCCCAAAGACCTTTCTGCGTCGGTCATTCAGGGAGATGAACTCTTGACAGATTTTCTTTCGAACCACTTTGTCTAGTATGTGCTTGTGGACGTGACATACCGCCACATGGTTGAGGCGATTGTCCCCCATTGTGTTACGAAGCCATGTTTTGAGCCTCCTCAGGGCACTGAAGCTTCTTTCCGCTTCAGAAGATGATGCAGGTATCACAAGAAGCAACCTGATGAGAGTTTCTACTTCTCTGAACAAACTGCGAACCTGGACTGGCGCTTGCTGTAGAATACTGGCAGCCTCTTCACAGGACTTATATGTGTATTTGGCCCGAAACATATGAAACTCTACCTTGAGACTTTCCCTATTCAGCTCTGGATATTGGGCAACAACTGGGTCATCAGCTACCCCTGTAAGGAGAACCTCCTCAAGCTTCTCAATCACATCCATACTCTCCTGATTGAACCGATCCTCCAACTGTGCATTAACAGTGTCAAGCATGCTGAAGTACTGTGCTCTGTAGTACTCAACTGCTGTGTCTGGGATATGCATGTTTTCTGCTCCACCGAGGCGCTGAGGTGGTTTCCGCAAGCGAGGTACCTGAATCTCCCTAAGCTTGAGGGTAGTCACCTCTGCCTTTGAGAACAGCTCCTGGAATGCTCTCTCATCCCGTTTAATTTCTAGTGTACTTCTGACACAGTCTACTGCTTCTCTCATGCCCCCAACTGTTTGTGTTCTCATTTGGAGTGACCTGTTAAGGCATTCCAGCTCTCCTGTTACCTCTGATGCAAGGAGAAGACCCAGCACCGTGGTTCCTGCACTAAACCTGTCATACAACCCATTTGCCTTAGTTGCTGCTTCTCCTGTCCCTGTGGCCATCTGCTCCAAACTCTCCAGCACGGCAGGATACTGCTCGATGACTGAGGTAATGGCCTTATGCCTGACTGTCCACCTGGTTGGGCATAATGGCTTCAGTGTTCTGTATTGCCCTGGTCTTGATTTTGCTGCATCTTCAAAGATTGTCATGAACTTTCCTGACATGTTGAAAAGCGTACCTGCTTCATGGACCCACTGTAAGGAGTCACGGATCAGAGGCGATGACTTACATCCAGCCTCTGTTGCCAGGTTTGAACAGTGTGCCCCACAGTGAACATACAAGGCCAGTGGTTGCTGTTGTTTTATCAGTGCCTGTACGCCCCTGTTCTTGCCCGCCATGTTTGCAGCCCCGTCATAGGCCTGTCCTCTTAAGGAGGATAGTGGTAAATTCAGCCGTTTAAGTATGTCAATAGCTATGTTGCAGATACTTTCTCCTGTTGTTGATTTGGTTGGGTAGAGACCAACAAACTCCTCGTGTGGAACTAAATCATGGTGTACATATCTGATGCATATTGACTCCTGCTCTTTTCCTGACACATCTCGTGTGCCATCGATTATCAGTGAAAACTGCACTACCCGTGGAGCTTTGACAGCAGCAATAATGTCCCTGACAACTGTATTCCCTAGGATCTGCAGGACTTCATTCTGTGTTTGAGGGCTGATGTAATCATGGTTGCGCTTCTCAAGCCAGTTGGAGAGAATGGGGTCAGTTTCTGCTCTAGACTTTAACATCTGATAGAGATTGCTCCCCTCTTTGTCATGTCCCCTGAGGGCTATCCCCTGCCTGGCCAAGACTTTGATTGTACCCACTACTTCTAACAGACAGTGTCTGTTGTTCTCTTGTTGTCCAGAGTCCCTCGTATCTGGCTGGTAAGGCTGTGTTGGATCTTCCCTCAACGCTGTTTCCCTGTCCTCACCCTGGATCTTCTCAAACAAACAAACAAACAACATATTTCTTTAATTTTATTCATCCTTTACTTAACCAGACGAGTCATACTGAGATTAGAATCTCTTTTACAGGTGTATAAATGTTCTTTGGTGATATAAATGTTCTTTGGGGCCACGACAATGTTGGCAATATCTTAACCCTTGGCCCATTGAGAGCAATTTTATGCCCATGTATGCCATTTTCCATAATCTTCAAGCCATGTTATCAAATGCTAACAATGAGTTCTTACCTCTTTTTCTGCCTCGGTGCCCTCTAGCTCTCCCTCTTGCTCTCCCTCTCTCTGCCTTGCTGCCTCACTGACTGGTACTTCCTATACACATTTGACATGTTTGTTAACACAATTTCTACTGCTGTTATTTATTTGAATATTTGATTCTTGGGTAGTTTAAATGTAACCCATCCTAGCCATGATCTAGAGCTGATAAGGTCATTGAGTGAGTCACTGATGGTTAGTGGAGACACCAAGTGAGTGCCCTATTGAAGGCAGGGCGCCAGAGTGCTGTGGTCTCTAATGTGCCTAGCACTTGGAGGATACCAAATGAGAATGAATTTGGTTTATTGCTTCACTCATTTCAACTTCACTGCCTTCAGTCTCACTGTCAATGGTAGGTCTAGTATCCTGACAGAATGAACAAAAAAACTACAATGAGGTGACTGCCATTTCATCACTACTTGCTGGTCAGGGTAAATTACATTCCATTGCTGTTACAGCCGTCTTCCTTACCTCATTGCTACTAGGGCCTGCCTGCTCGCTGTCCTCTCTTCCCTTAATACAACAGCACATACATGTTAAACTCACCATCAGCAGGCCTAATACAGTATACAGTAATCTCAGCATTATGTCAGTCTACCATTTTATCATCATCACTGCCATTACAGCTGACACAGAGACACTATTGGTCACTATTGGTCCAGTAGCCTTAAAAATGTTTTATAAATAGCTAAAATATTCACCATTAAGTTATCTTAAAGCTTGTACGATAACCACAGAAAATAGCCTAACATTATCACAGGAAAAATCATCTGTAAACTGAACTAAAGATAGTAGAACTTATTTGAGAAGGGACCACGGGACTCTACTAGTAGGGACCATGGTCCCTAATGAATAGGCACCATGGTCCGGACCAGGACCGTGCTTCTGGATTTGACCCCTGTTGCCTATGGCCTAATTCATTCTCTTACTCTTTTTTTAGGACCAAAAAAAGGCCGGATCTCTGTTTGTTTCCTCTTGCTCATGTTGGCTCTGCAAATAGAGTAGAATGTTTTTGTCAAAGGCAATATAAAAAAGCAACTCATTCTTCCACATATTTTATTGACTTGAGCATTGAGGGGACATAATACCAGTATTTACAGTATAGTAGTCAAATGGAATTGATGATCATCCCTATTTACATTATTCAAAGTCTGCATGTGTTACTCTATGGCATCATTCACTTTTTGCCATGATATGGGGTTGAGCTATCAGCTAGTTAGACCTCCTATGTCCCAAAAAATGACAAAAACACAATTTTGATTATCAAAAAAACGATTTAAGGTGTTTTGCCTTATCAGGGCAGTGCTGTGGTGGTCACATTAAGCACTGTGCCTCAGTCTAATCTGCCTGATGATGGAAGCAGCACAGATCGTGCAAATGAAAGTAGTCATGCATTTTGAACAAGCTAATACACAAATCGGATTAGGATGAAGCTAGCTAGCTAATTGTTATAACTTATGTGCCTGAAGTTATCAGTTCCATAAAGTTAGCTAGCTAGTTTTTTGAAGTAACCCCAACTGAACTGATAACTTAAAACTCAAGTTAAAAACTAGATACAGCTATTCATCTGCAGAAAGGTAAGAAATGGGTTTCATTTGACTGACTTGAGCATTGAGGGGACACATTATGTGTTTTATATTATTTTTCTGTACTGTTCTCCACTGTTCTCCACTTTCTGAGTGTTTACAAAAGTCGCGATTTTTAAAATTTGGTTATTTCTAAAAAACGGAAGGTCAGATCGATTCGGGGATGGTTGCAAACGATTCCTTGTGCAATTTTACTTTAAGAAAAGTTGGTTTTAGGGACTTTTTGAAGGATTTTTGAGGGAAATCAATCAACTTACATTGTCTGCAGAGTAACTCCTCTGTTAGCTCCTGTAGCCAGGCGCGATCTGCAGGGAGTGTGTGGGAGGTTGGAAGACTGCACGCGGTGAAAATGGTATGGTCCAGTGCAGGGGTGTAGGAATTTTCTGAAAACAAGTTAAGGGATATCTAACAAATAATCTAAGTGTTTAGAGCCTCTGTGCTGTTATAAAAGCCTGTTTTGGTGAGGTGGTTATCATTCATGATATTTTTTTGGGGGGGGAAATTCATCTCTTATAAATATTGGAGGGGACTAGTCCCCCCTGACCCCCCCTAAATCTACGCCCTTGGGCTACATGATAAGTAGGCTAATAGTTTGAAGAACTGACACAATCTCTCATATTACAATTTATTGCCTAGGAGGCGGACGGCGAGACAACCCCATTGTGATAACATAGCTAAAGAATTTTAAAATCAGCTTTAATTCTATCATAGCTACACTGTAGCTATACTATGTAGGCTATACTCGCAAGGATGGAAACAAAGGACTTCTTATAATATTGGCAAGTCCGTAAACCCAGGAGGTGATCTTCAAAAACTGACTTTATTTGCAATATGCAAGTTGCAAAGCACCTTTACACAATTATTTAAAAATGTCAAACAAAACATCAAACTCTTATCGAAGCGATTAGAAGCATTCAGAAAGCCAAATGGTAAACCAACAGCTAAAGTATTCACAATTGGGAGCAGAACCATTACCAAAGCAAATAGCTAAACCATTCACAATATGCTACCATTTGTAGGCTATATCCAGTAGCTATGCGAGTAGCAGAACCAGGAGTAATGCACATAGCCAGTAGCAAACGAGTAGAAAAACCATTCGCTAAGTCATGCTATGTCATTTGCTATGTAATTCGCTAAGTCATTCACAACTAGCTCTTTAGCTAGCTTCGCAGCTAGCTCAGCAATAGCCCAGCAAGTCACAAAACTTGCATTTCAGTTGTTCTCTGAATGTAAAATCTACATAATGTAAAAGCTAATTTACTGATATTAAGATTGCTGAGTGCTTTCTCCCTGTCACGCAGTAGGCTATGAGGAGTTAGCAGCAGCACTATTAGATCTATTTCCTGACTACTATCTGCAACCCATGTGATTTAATGTTTGGCGTCTTGATTAAGCGATTGAGTGTCTTCTCATCGGATAAGCCTAGAAGGCCATGCATGAATAATGATTTTAAAATATCTAACTTTTCCTCCAGCAGAATTAGGCTATAGCTACGATAGGCAAATTACGATACTACAACCTCCTTTACAATTGCTCAGTGGTGCAGTGCTTCGCTCTATGCACCAGGATCGATTCTACTCATAATAAGTTTTCAATTCACAATATATTGTTTAATTGCATTTTAAATGCGTTCTGGGTATGGGTGTTGTTCCACTACTTTCAATTAACCAGTCCCTCTGCATTGCTGAATAAAATTAATGCTATTGTGTTTCAACACATGTCCACTAGGTGACATTCAGACACCTTTCAGTGGTAGTGTGTAGCCTATGCTATGTAAGTTCTTATTTTTGAATGAACCAGTTCATAACACATATACAGATACATTTTTGTTCTTATTTAAAATGTGAAATACCTTTACTAAAGCATACTCATAAAATGCTCATTTGCCTAAATTCATCTGATATTTTTCAAATATTTAAAATGCCTAAAAACACAGAATCCAAATGCATCAATGCAAAACATTGTCCCGATGCCGAATATAGTAAGCACTGATTTAATTGAATTGATGATCCCATGAGTGGAATACTGGCCAAGACAACGCAGCTGATCACTTTGGTTTAAATTGTCAGTAAAGGCTCCATTGACGGTGCTATTTCTTCAAGGTTAGTCGCTGAAATCCACGGCAGGGCTCACATTTAATCTGTGCGACCTCGAAATATAATTGGGAGCATTTGTGCGAGTGCAAATAATTGTTGTGGTGCAAACCCCCCCCCCAGTCGAACGTCCCTTTCTCTGTACATTCGCTAGTTAGTACACTCAGTATGTGCCTTATGAGCTGACAGTGACCATTCTAACCTATCAAACGTGAGCTTGACGTTCTAACCTCTGATTGGTTAATATTAGCCTTTAATCACTCTCTTTCACGGCACTCCACTGTCACATGACACAGAGAGCTAACGCGCTAACTAATGTTACCTGAAGACAAAAGTTTATGATCAATTTATTAACGTTACCTAACTAGCTAAATTGGTAACGTTAGCAAGTGTTATCGAAAGCTAAAAAGATGAAGCGAACGATTGCGGCATTTTTTAGTAACGTTACCGTTACTAAAAACGTAACTGATGTAGTCGTTGTGGCTGCTGAAACAGTTGGCGATGGCGATGTGAATGGTGTACACTTTTCGGAGAGAGTGGCTGAGGGACTTCGAATGGCTTAGGTATGAGAGCGACGCACTGTACGCAGTCACTGTAAAGCCTGTGGGACGGAAATCGCAGGTAACAGTGCGTTTGCAACGGAGTCGACACATTTTAAGCGTGAGAGCTTAACTAAGCACGGAAACAGCGCAAAGCAGGTGACCAAATTTTAAATCCTGGCCCAAGGTCAGAATATTGCGTTAAGCCCCAGTGGTGGCCTACCATGCGTTTTTAAGGCTACTTTCACCGTTTTATGGTATCATACTGTTATATTGTCCTTTTTTTCAATAAAAAAATCTATTACATATATTACATTACATTATTTTAGTATTATTTTATTTATTTATTAATTTATTCTTCTCTCTTTTTTTATCTTGTATTTCTGTATACTTATTGTTCTTGTTCTTCTGTTATATATTTTGTCATTTTCCTTTGCCTGTCAAAGCACCTTGTATCCTTGCATTAGAAAGGTGCTATACAAATAAAGTTATTATTATTATTATTATTATAGACATTTAGCAGACGCTCTTATCCAGAGCGACGTACATAGTGCATTTTCAAACTAGGAACAAGAGCGTTTAAAAACAACCCTAAAAAGGCAAATACGAATCTAAGTACTAGGCACAGTCAGTATGATTGGGTTTTTTTTTTTTTTTTTTTTTTGGGGGGGTGGGGGGGGTAATTACACAACATTAATAACAATAGTCACAGGGAGGTAGGGAGGGGTGGAGAGAGGTGCAGCTTGAAGAGGTGTTCTCGGAGAGGGACAGCCTGTTGTCCATCACGACTCAGAGGTTCCTGGCACAGGGCGTTGGGGTCAGTGGAGTGTCTCCTAGGGAAATAGAGAGATTGAGAGGAGGAGAGGTTAGAGCAGGAATGTAGATGAGGTTGTTGGTGCTCCTTACATTTTGTCGGGTGCTCCTACATTTTTGCTGGTGCTCCTAACTTTTTGAAGTTGGGAGCACCAGTGCTACCAAGTTAAAAAGTTAATTTCGAACCCTGCAGGGGAACTTGTGAACTAGGAAACTTGCCTTATGTTCATTCCTCCCCCCTCCTCTTCGTATTCCATTCAGTCTTTATCACCTAGCAGCACCTGTCCTCTACAACTAACCTGTTACACCTGACTTACGATGCAGTCCATAATCTATTATGAATTGAAAACTTATTATGAGCAGAATCGGTCTTGATGCATAGAGCTAAACTAAGCTGCGCTAATGAAATGGAGTCATTGTAAATGAGGTTTCAGTAATGAGCTTGCCTATGGTAGCCTGTAATTGGGCTAGAGTGGTTCCCAAACTCGGTCCTGGGGTACCCGTTTGCTTTCTGCAATCTCAGAATTTTAACAAACTGTTCATTTTTCTTAATCATATGCATTTCGTTTTAAGAGGGATTATTTACCTTCTTAAGCTACATTACGTCAGAAATATGCATGCAACGGAGAATAAAACACGGTGTGCTCACATGCTATAGGCCTATTGCAAACAATTGCAAAAAGGAGGTAATTTTTAAAAAAAAGATTAACTGATCAAATTAAAAACTGTTCTTTCATTAAACTCATTAACACAATGCAGGTTTAGATAGTTTAGATAGAATTCGTAAGCTACCAATGGTTAGTTTTATTGGCATATGTGTCCACGCTATCACCAATTACAAGCCTATTGATTTTACTAGCTATTGATTTGATTGGTTATTTGAGATAACTAAATTTTTTAACTGATCAAAATAAAGTCTGTGGTGAATCAATAGGCTCGTAATTGGTATTGTGGACACATGGCAACTAAGACTAATCATTTGTCGATGAAAAATTAAAAGACAAAGCAAATGACAACAAGCCAAACCTGCATTGTGTTAATAAATTTAAGGCAATATGATGGAAGAACTTAACCACACAATTAGCCGCTTTTTTTTGCCGTTTTTGAGTTCCGCTTTTTATGCCATTTTAACAAGCTATGGAGTTTATTTAGTTCCATAAATAGCGCGCGCGTGGAATTGTGAAGCAAGCGCACAGAACAGTATCCGCGCGTGTGGAATTGTGACGCCTGGTACCCACCAGACGCACAAGCGCAAGCGCACTGGTGCGCTTCACTTCCGCTCCCATTTCCGCTCTCACCGGCCGCACGGCTGGCGGGCAGATGGGTCGCGGACGTGGAGCGGATTTTTCCGCTCGGGGCGGAATTTTCTGGGCGTCTGCATGCGCAATCTCATAGAAATATATTGTATATGCACAATATCTGCATCATATGACCACATATTAATGTTTTTCAACCTACTAATAGTTTTATTATTGTTATTCATTATTTTAATACATATTATATTTTAATATAGGCTCTAATGAAAAAGGGAACAGAGACAATCACCATTGTGGGAGGAATGAAGTTATATGAAGTCATACATTTTACATATAACCAGTTATTCCTGTTTTTATTTTTATAATGCTTTTTCTTTATTATAGGATACATATTTGTTCAATTAATTAAGACTATGCTTACTTCCCGAAAGGGAAATAAACGTTATTCTATTCTATTGTACTGATATCACTGTATTGATTTAAGGTACTACAGAATAGCTGCTAATTCTGATATAATTAAATGTTTAGAACATGTTGATTACTGTCCCAAATAAATAAAAGTGAACTTTATAAAGGAGGTATTGTCTTGTTTGCTACATTTAGCTTTACATTGCTAAATTTAGCTTTTAAGCAGTAAAACATATGTAATAGCAGTATTTACTTAACCATTATTTAGCGAAGCTCACAAATCCGGAATGTAGATTGTTTGTTTGTACAGCGCGTCTCTGTCATTCACAGAAGATGCTCCGAAAAAGCATCTGTGCTCTTGCGCGTCTGGTGGGTTCAGTTCTGCTCAAATCTGCACACGCAATAAGCGTCTGTGCGCTTGCGCATCTGGTGGGTAATGGGCGTGAAGCGACTCAAGCGAGCGCACAGAACAGTATCCATGCATGTGGAGCTGTGAAGCGAGTAAGCAGAGAACCATCTGCGCAGGCACAAATATGGGGTATGATAGCTGACATTTCTTTGCTAACTGAGCAGCCAATCGTGTAATCCCGCGTGTATAAGTACGTGGATAAGAACGTGTATAAGCAGACGCACGTGTATAACAGACGCGTGTATACGGACGTGTATATGTACGGACGTGTATACGTAGCCTACAGTAGAAAGTCAGTAGACAATTGGGGAGTGGGGGATTCACTTAATTTATGGTCAAATTTATTGTAGTTGCTGTTGTGGTTAATATTTTCTACGAACTCAGTTTAGGTTATGTAGTGTTAATATTATTGAATTTATGGTATTTTGTAGGGGGCCTTGAGTGTGCTAGAATGGGGTATCAGTGTCATGGTTTCTCAGCCTGCTCTTCTCTCATTGACCACTTCCCTGGGGAGCGCTCATGTTGTGTCTCTTCTCTTTGTTTTCCTTGTCCGTTTCGTGTATTTGGGTTTTCAGCTCAGTGTGTTCACCTGTTCCGTGTTTCCTGTCATTATTTAAACCTCGCGTCACCGTTGTTAGACGCTTCCATATTGCCAATCTTTTTGACAAGGAAAGCCGGTAATTTACGGTGTGTTCCGGACATTTCACTTCGACCGTATCACCTCAACTTGTTGTGGTTCCACGGGACTTGTTGCGTGTGTTTAAGAGTTTGCTAGAAACTTAGATTTGGTTATTCGTTTCTATCCTGTCTCTTTTTTTCACCTCTGTCCCCTGTCTTTGACAGATTGTCTTCGTCGTCTCTGTTACCTCTTGTTTATGTTTTTCGGCTCCCTCGTTGTGAGCTATAGGGTTTTTCTTTGTTGTTTGTATTAATATCTAGTTAAGAGTTTTTCGCCCTATTCGGGTCGCTTTGAGTTGGTAGTGGTATCTCTCTTTGTGAGGAGAGTTATTATTTTACGGTACTATTATCATTCCGTTTGAGGGTTTTCCCCTCCACTTTTTGGTGTTCAGTCGAGCACTTTTTGAACCCCTACTGTCGCGTCTGGTCCTTCATTCCTACGCTACCCCTGACAATCAGTGTGGTTCATTGACATTTGTTACCTCTATCAAGACATTTTGTGGGTCTAGAAACTTCATCACTCAGCCTGACCTGGCTGTGCACACTTAAGTCATCTCATGGCAATGCCATCACAATCATAGAGGGCAGGATTGTATTATGAATATCTGTCGGTCTGTACTTGTACTTAGTTCGATTGCCAGTTTTTGTCCAGCCTGTGAATGTATAAGCAAAGACAGACAAGGCTACGTTACGATCACAGACCATACTTGTATTATGCTCTAACTGAGAGGTGCTGCACATTATTTTGTTTTATGACCTACAATGACAATAAAAATGTTTTTCATATCAAATGCATGTTGGTGCATAAATTATAAAGTAGGCCTAATGCAACAGCGTTTTATTGTATTGCCTGTTCATGTGCAGCTGAGTGACCATAATGCAGCATGTCTATTTTGAAAATGAAAGCATTTTAGTAAGTTATCCTCAGGATGTACTGTGGCCAGTAGTCTGTTCTCAATAATTAGAAAGATCAATTGCATTGAACCGACTGCAAGCACGCCAAAAGTAGTTACAAAAAATGACCAGCAGGTGTCGCACTGTATGAACTTCCTCATCAATAGGTTTGTACACTCAATGGCTGTGTCTCAAACCGCATACTTCCATGCTCCGCACTACCGTGCTCCAGAGTACGCACTCAAGGCTTGGGAGCTCGCACTCTGGAGTATGGAAGCACGGTAGCACTGAAAGTTTTGCTCAGTCGTGCAACCAAAGAGGGTAGGTGGAGCAAGAGGTCCAACTTCGGGGCTGAAACATCCGCACTTGGAATTTATTAGACAGACAACAGGCACTCATTGAATGACTGGTGGTCAATGGAGTTTTTTCAAAACAGTTTGCTAAACGGGTCATTATCAGACAGAAGAAAAGTCTCCCTTTTCTTTTTCGATTATATAAAAAGTGAATAAAGTGCAAATATTTTTTTTATAGCTTTTAGTTCCATATTTCAGATGTAGTGGAAACATTACACATTCAATTCCAAGTCAAAGCATTAACAAATTTTATCAAGTCTGCGTTATTCTCTTTTCAGGCCAAATTATTCCCAAAATTTCCCCAGAGGACTGTCATGACTTAGATCAACCGCTACGCCTTGGTGAGGTTATAGCAGCTATTCAAAAGATGCAAAGTGGGAAATTTCCAGGCCCAGATGGCTACCCTGTAGAATTCTTTAAGAAATTTTCGAAGCAATTAGCCCCTTTATTATTAGAGATGTTTGAGGATTCATTACAAAAGGGTACTCTACCACCTACTCTCACGCAGGCCTCCATCTCTTTACTTCTTAAGAAGGATAAAGACCCCATAAACTGCTCCTCTTATCGTGCTGTGTCTCTCCTTAATGTGGACAATAAAATATTAGCTAAAGTGTTGGCGGGTAGACTAGAGTCTGTTCTCCCCACAGTGATATCTGAGGACCAGACAGGCTTTATAAAGAACCGCCACTCCTTCACAAATATTCGTAGACTGTTAAGTATTATTGGTCTACCAGGCTCTCAAATAAGCCCTGAGGTGGTAGTCTCCTTGGACGCGGAAAAGGCCTTTGATAGAGTGGAGTGGGACTATCTGTTCTTTACATTGGAACAGTTCGGATTTGGGGAAAAAGTGTTATCGTGGATACGCTTGTTGTACACCTCCCCAGGCATGTGTCACAACCAATGGCTTTAGTTCAAAGTTCTTTCCCCTCACTCGTGGGACACGCCAAGGGTGCCCATTGTCGCCATTGATATTTGCTGCTGCCATTGAACCCCTGTCCATAGCGCTTAGGGCTGAATCCTTGTTTTCTGGCGTCAGGAGGGGGGGTAGTGAACATAAAGTATCTCTTTATGCAGACGATCTACTGCTTTACATATCAGACCCATTGGCCGGTATCCCAAATATTTTGTCTCTTCTAAATCTTTTTGGAAGCTTTTCTGGCTACAAATTAAACCTACAGAAAAGTGAATGCTTCCCAATTAATGATCTGGCCCGGAATATTTCCCATTCCCTACAGTCTTTCCATTTAGCGAGTACTGGTTTTAAGTACCTGGGCATTAACATCTCCCAATCTCTCTGCTCCCTTCGCAAACAAAATTTCATTACATTAACAACAAAGGTGAAGGCTGATTTGCAGAGGTGGAGCGGCTTACCCTTGTCCCTAGCTGGCAGAGTGCATTCCATTAAAATGAATATATTACCCAGATATTTATACTTATTCCAAAGTCTCCCCTTATTTCTCCCCAAGTCATTTTTCCTTGACCTGGATAAGATGATCTCCTCATTTATCTGGGAGGGCAAAACCCCAAGAATTAAATTATCCTTGCTACAAAGAGATAGGACACAGGGAGGACTGGGCTTACCAAATTTCAGGTTTTATTACTGGGCCGCCAATCTTCACAAAATTGTCCTATGGATGAGTGAGCCGGACAGTAACTGGTGTCAACTTGAGGCCAGTTCTTGTCCGACATCTTCCCTTCAAGCTTTAGCCTGCAGTGATATGCCACTGTCACCGAGAAAATATAGTACGAACCCAATTGTTGTTTCCACATTGAGGATATGGGCCCAGATGAGATTGACATATGGGTGGACCATGCTCTCCATGTCAACACCCATCTGTAATAATCATCTTTTCTCACCTGCTAAACTTGATTCTGGTTTTGCTACATGGAATAGAGAGGGTCTAACCACTCTACGTGACTTATACATAGAGGGTCTATTTGCAGAATTTGGTGACCTATGTGACACATATAATATACGCCACTCTGACCGGTTTAGATACTTTCAGATTCGGCATTTTGTGAAGACCCATTCTCAACTCAACTCAACTCAACTTTATTTATATAGCACATTTACAACAGTTGTGACTGTACCAAAGTGCTTCACAGATAAAAGCATAGAGCAAAAAATATATATATACATATACAGTACATATACTAAACATAATAGTGCAAAAAAAGTGCAAATACAAATAAGTGTGACGGTTCAGATAAAAAATAAAAATAAAAATAAAAATAAATATATTTAAAAAATACAAATAAAGATAAAAGAAAAGAAAAAGTGCAGCAGATTACAAAATAAAGCATAAAGGGGCTAAAAGTAGCGACCTAGGAGGCAGACTCAGCTCTGGTCAAAGGCCAGGGAGAAGAGATGAGTCTTTAGCTGGGACTTAAAGGCCTCCAGGGTCTGGGCTGACCTGATGTGAAGGGGGAGGCTATTCCACAGTTTGGGGGCGGCTATTGAAAAGGCTCTGTCCCCTCTGGTTTTGAGCCTAGCCCTGGGTACCTCCAGCAGCAGTTGGTCGGCTGACCTTAGGGCTCTGGATGGGGTGTGGTGACGCAGGAGCTCTGTCAGGTACTGTGGGGCAAGGCCATTTAGGGATTTAAAAACAGTTAAAAGTAGTTTAAAATCAATGCGGTGACGGACGGGGAGCCAGTGGAGTGAGGCCAGGACTGGGGTGATGTGCTCATGCTTTTTTGTGCTGGTGAGAAGTCGGGCAGCCGCATTTTGAACGAGCTGCAGGCGGCGGAGTGATGCCTGATCAATGCCAGCATAAAGAGCATTGCAATAATCCAGCCGAGTTGTAATGAAGGCGTGGATCACTCTCTCCAGGTCGCTCTGGGATAGATAGGCCTTGGTCTTCGCTAGGGTTCTGAGGTGGAAAAAGCTGTTCCTAACCACTAAGCTGACCTGTTTGGTAAATTTAAAGGCGCTATCGAAGATCACTCCAAGGTTTCTAACGGAGGAACGGATGTTAGAACCCAGAGGACCTAGAGCATTGGTAAACGGGACTGGAGAGGTGTCGCCAAAAATGATGATCTCGGTCTTGCTCTCATTAAGGTTGAGGAAGTTAGCACTCAACCATGCTTTGATGTCGGTTAGACAATCTAGCAATGGCTGAAGTGCAACCTGTCCTGTGGCCTTAAGAGGTAGGTAGATCTGAACATCATCTGCGAAACAATGGAAGGATATTTTGTGCTTGGCCAGGATTTCACCTAATGGTAGCATGTATAGTAGGAAGAGGATGGGACCTAAGATTGACCCTTGAGGAACCCCACAGGTAAGGGGGGCCACGGAAGAGAGGAAGTCTCCTAGCTGCACAGAGAAACTCCGGTCGGTTAGGTAGGACTGAAACCAACTTAAGGCTACACCTGAGATGCCCACATACTGCTCTAGCCGTGACAGTAGGATCCTGTGATCTACCGTATCGAAGGCGGCTGTGAGGTCTAGGAGCACCAGGATCACAGGACTACCTAAGTCAGCGGCCAGGAGCAAATCATTTTGGACTCTCAGGAGTGCCGTTTCAGTGCTGTGAGATGTTTTGAAACCAGACTGGAATTTCTCATGGATGTTATTAATAGCAAGGAAGGATTGTAACTGGACATACACTACTCGCTCAAGGACTTTGGACAGAAATGGTAATTGCGAGATGGGCCTGAAGTTGGAAAGAACAGAGGGGTCGAGATTTCCCTTACGTTCCCACAGCTGCCCCCTCCATCAGGCATAGAATGTTTTCTCCCCTCAGCTAGTATGGATAGGGGCCAGGTTTCATATCTCTATGAAAGCATTCCTCGAAAAGACAGGGCCATAACCAAGATTAGGACAGATTGGGAGACTGAACTGGGGATCACTTTTTCGGATGAATGGTGGGGACGGGCACTGGAGGGAGTCAACACCTCTTCCTCTTGTGCTAGACTTGGCCTCATCCAGTTCAAGGTCCTTCACAGAGTCCACTACAGTAAAGCCAGATTGTCTAAAATATATCCCAATGTAGCAGACAACTGTAACAGGTGTGCTCATTCGCCAGGGGATTTAACCCACATGTTCTGGTCCTGCTCTAAATTGACGACATTCTGGAAATCCTTCTTCGATACTGTCTCTGAGGCACTGGAGACAACTATCTTACCTTGCCCTCAAATTGCTATCTTTGGGATCCCTGAGGAAGATGTGGTCTTGACCAAAAAACAGGCCAATGTTGTGTCCTTTGCCTCATTGATTGCCCGCAGGAGGATACTCTTGCATTGGAGGGCAGAACTTCCCCCATCATCCAAATTATGGCTAAGTGATGTGCTGTCATTCCTAAATTTGGAAAAAAAATTATTTACAATTCGAGGATCCTCTGATAAATTTTACACACATTGGCAACCATTAATCTCACATATAGATAAATTAGAAACATTACCTCCTGACTGAAGTTATGTTGAGAGTGTCGAGGGGGATGGGGAAGTTATCGTGGGGGAGGCCTACTTGTTGGTTGCAGGAGTCTTTTTAATTTATTTATTTATTTTTTCTTCATCTATTTAGGGTCACACAACCTAGCTTTTGTATCACGGATTTAAAGTGCACCTTTGTTTCATTGTTTTCTATGCTGAATAGGTTTTCCTTTCAAGAGTACCATATGTTGTTAAATTTGTATCAAATATATATACATATTTTTATTTTATTGTATTTTCTATTTTTTATTTTTTTTTATTTAGGGTGGGGCGGGAGGGAGGGGCTTATTTGACATTCATGTTTAGGAAAAAAAAAAGAAAAAACCCAAAGAGTCATTTGTGATATGTATATATACTGTTTATCATTGTGTATATGTACTCTCTGAATAAAAACTTTGTTTAAAAAAAAAAAAAGTCTGCGTTATTCTTTTACAGGAAGCAAAGAAAAGGAATATTAATCTGTTCAAAAAAATAGCAGTGTCGACATTTTTAAGTTCAAACTCAAACACTTACTGTGTAAATGTAGGACATTTTTAAAGATTTAACTTCACTTTAAATTTCTGAACTAATATTTAGTTTTGGCTGCGCATCTGCGTTGTATCGAGTCAACCGACTTCTGGCACCTAAAAACGGGTATTTCAGCTCAGGATGAACTAACTACATTCCACAGTTCCTGTGAATTTTGGGATTTTGCTTCAGAAACTGCATTTTTTATGTCACCCCACAAGTTTTCAATGGGGTTGAGGTCGGGGGATTGAGCTGGCCACCTCAATCCTTTTTGGCTGGAACCAAGATGTTGCTCGCTTACTCGTGTGTTTGGGGTCGTTGTCTTGTTCAAACACCCATTTCAGGGGTATTTCCTCTTCTGCAAACGGCAACAGAATCTCTTCAAGTATTTTGATGTATTCAAACTGATCCATGATCCCTGGTATACGATAAATAGGCCCAACACAGTAGTATCCCCATACCATGATTTTTGCGCTGCCATGCTTCACTGTCTTCACAGTGTACTGTGGCTTGAATTCAGTACCCGGGGGTCATCTGACATACTGTCGACGACCACTAGACCCGAAAAGAACAATTTTACTCTCATCAGTCCACAGAATGTTACGCCATTTTTCTTTGAGCCAAGATGTGTTCCTTGGCAAATTCCGTTTTAACAGTAGTTGCTTGTTTTCTTCCACGTGTTTCGGGTTTTTGTTGCCGTTTTAAAGCATTTGAGATCTTTTTAGCTGAGCATCCTATAATTTGCTGCACTACTTTCTACGTTTTCCCCTCTACAATCAACTTTTTAATCAAATTACGTTGTTCCTCTGAACAATGTTTGGAACGGCCCATTTTACTTAGCAATTCAGGAGGAAATATATTTTATAACAATATGTGAAACAATTGCTTCCCTTCTTCCTTAATAAAGGACAATTAATGACACTTGTTTTTTCACAGATGAATGAATTCTCTAATTAAACTCCACACTGCTATTATTTTGAACACGCCCCTTTCAATGAATGAGTCAATTACTCAGAACAAGCAGCATGCATGTCATGACAGTTGGGTCTGTTGTTTTTCTATTACACTACTACATCTACAAGTAAATTATTTGCCATGCAGAAATATCACTACTACTAATAACAGTGGTTCACCAGGTTACTGATGTTGTACTGCTATTTTTTTGAATACCACTGTATGCCTAGGTTGTCAGGACCCAGTACTACTACTTACAACCCGTTATGATTTTAACTATCCAACGAAAATCAACTTTAAATCCGGCTAGCACCGGTCAGATGCACGCCACTCTAAGCACATGTTATGTAACTTTAGTTGCTAAGCTAACTGAGCACACTACTGCGCATGCCTGATCACTTAATCTTGTGCGGACAAAAAATCTAATGGGGAAAAGTACCAGTTGTGTATCTTGTCATATATCTAAAATCTTTGGTGAGACGCACTTTGTGGCGACATCTGAACTATAACCTTTAACCAGTAGGCTAAACCTGAGAAGCATAACATTGTTCGCTGGCATTGTACTGTATCGGCTGTTGCTGAAATATTCTGTAGTGATATAGCTAACAAGCAATATCTGGTAAATGGACTGCACTTATATAGCGCTGTGGTAGGGGGGCGTGGTTTTAGGCGCAGCTAGCAAGAGAGAGAGTGAACGCGGGTGGTTTAGGAAGCCGGCACAGCTGTCGGCAATCGGGCAATTGGTGACGATTGAGTATAGGATTGTTATTATCAATTAACCAATTGCCTTGATTGTTCAACAGTGAGCCTGGGATCCTCAAAAGGAGCTGAAACGGAAGAGAAGGGAGGTTGAGAACAAGCTGTACAAACTGTGTGGTTTGATAAATAATAAAGGCACGGTTAAACGGAGAATCCCTGGACTCTTGCTTATTCATTCTCCGAGCACTATATACCACTTCGCCACAGTGGTGGCCCGTACGGGGGGGAAAATAAAACAAACGGCGAAGAGGAACGGAGAATGGAGATTGATCCAATGGAGCAGGCGGTGTCGACGACAACATTGGGCAGAGTGCTGGAGGGACTAGCTGCCATGCAGGAGCAACAGGCAGCTGCTCATGCGGAGCAGATGCAGGCCCTGCGTGAGCAGTCTAGCCTCCAGGCACAAGCCTTGATGCAGATATCAGCCGGCGGGGATGTCACGGGAAGGCAGAGCGTCGCCTCCCCGAAATTCAACATCCCAAAAATGACGGCGGAGGATGACGCTCAGGCATTCCTGGATGCGTTTGAGCTGGCGGCGGAAACATCCCGGTGGCCGACGGAGGAGTGGACCGTGCGGCTCCTACCCCTCCTGTCGGGAGAGGCGCAACGAGCGGCGCATAGCCTGCCGACAGCCGCGAGGGCGGAATATCGAAATCTAAAAAAGGCGATCCTCGACCGGACGGGTCGTACCCCGGAGGAACACCATCAGCAATTCCGGGAGTCGGACCTGACGGGCGAGGACCGACCATTCACCTACGCCCAGCGGCTGGCGGACATGGCGAGGCGCTGGCTCCGGCCGGAAATACGATCCGCTACTGGAGTCGTGGAGCAGGTGGTCTTGGAGAGGTTCGTAGTGGGGTTGCCGGCGGAGACCGCGAGGTGGGTCCAGTGCCACAGACCCACCAACCTGGATACCGCCGTCACCCTGGCGGAGGACCACCTGGCGCAAAACCCCTTCGCCCAGCAGCAGAAGCCGGAGCCGGCGCCCAGGAAGAAATTCGCCCCTCGTTCCGCCCCCCTTTCTGGTTATCGGTCCCAAAACCCCTCCTTCCCCAGTGCCAGCCCCCGTAACGCTCTACCCTCTTTTCCCTCCCCAGGCTCAGTGGCGGTGCAGTCCGACCCACAGGGAGTGCCTCAAACGCCTGGACCGGAGTGTTGGCGGTGTGGACGGCTGGGCCACCTGCGCCGCAATTGTCCACTCATGGAGGTGGGGCAGGTGGTCCGGGTGGTCGGACCGCCCACCTCCGCTCCCGATTCAGACGGGGCGTACTGCATTCCGGTAAGGGTGCAAGGGAGTGAACACCGGGCGCTGTTGGATTCAGGGGCTATGCAGACCATGATTCACCAGAGCCTGGTTCGAACCGAGGCTTTGAGATCGGCACGTTGGGTGGTAATTAGGTGTGTGCATGGGGATCGACACAAATACCCAATAGTACCAGTGGAAATTCGGATAAAAGGGAAAAAGCATATCATAGAGGCTGCGGTTAGCTCCCACCTCTCGCACCCTCTGATTTTGGGTACAGATTGGGCGGGGTTTAAACTAATAGCGGAAAAACTGATGGGGGTACGATCACGACTGGTAGGGAAGTGTGAGGTGTGTGCAGCGGAAAGTGGTGACGCGGGGTCGTCCGACACTGACGGGGGGGGGCGGCTCCGGGAGAGCCTCCAGTGGAGACTCCCCAGGTGCCGGTGTTCCAACCCATGGAAGATTTTCCACTCGCTCAGTCTCGAGACGATACCCTACGCTTTGCCTTCGACCAGGTGATATGTATTGATGGTCAGCTGGTGCGCCCTGACGCTGCACGCTCTCACCCGTATTTTGCAATTATTAAAGATAGGTTGTATCGAGTGAGTCGTGACACTCAGACAGGTGAGGAGACGACCCAGTTGTTGGTACCAAAAAGCCGCCGGGAAATGATTTTCCAGGCGGCTCATTTCAACCCCATGGCTGGTCACTTAGGGTATGAAAAAACACTGAACCGGATAATGGCCCGATTTTATTGGCCGGGCATCTGGGCGGACGTACGTAGGTGGTGTGCGTCCTGTCCAGATTGTCAGCTGGTAAATTCCCCAGCCATCCCAAAAGCCCCATTGCGGCCCCTACCATTAATTGAGGTCCCGTTTGATAGAGTGGGCATGGACCTCATCGGACCATTTGAACGGAGCACTCAGGGATACCGATTTGTATTAGTTCTGGTGGATTATGCAACCCGGTATCCCGAAGCAGTGCCATTGCGCAATATCTCGGCTAAGAGTGTTGCGCAGGCATTGTTTCAAATAATCTCCCGAGTTGGAATCCCGAAAGAGATTCTGACTGATCAAGGCACTTCGTTCATGTCACGCACACTACGCGAACTGTATGAACTTTTGGGTGTTCAGTCAATTAAAACGAGCGTGTACCATCCACAAACGGATGGTCTCGTGGAACGTTTTAATAGGACTTTGAAATCCATGATTCGGAAGTTTGTACACGATGACAGCCGAAATTGGGATAAGTGGTTAGTTCCTCTATTGTTTGCAGTGCGAGAGGTTCCCCAGGCCTCCACGGGATTTTCTCCTTTTGAATTGCTGTTTGGTAGAAAACCACGGGGTATTTTGGACCTGGTTAAAGAAAGCTGGGAGGAGGGTCCAAGCCCCAGTAAAAACAAAATTCAATACGTTATGGACCTGCGAGCAAAACTCCATACACTGGGGAGATTATCACGAGAGAATTTGCTCGAGGCTCAGGAACGTCAGCAAAAGCACTACAATAGAGGAACGAAACTACGGCAATTTTCACCGGGAGAGAAAGTCTTGGTATTACTACCGACTTCCAGCACAAAATTACTTGCCAAGTGGCAAGGACCCTTCGTGGTCACACGACGAGTAGGGGAAGTCGATTATGAGGTGGAGCGGTCTGATAGAGAGGGGGCGAAACAGATTTATCACCTCAATCTGTTAAAAGTGTGGAAAGAGGTGATACCGGTCTCCTTGGTGTCGGTAGATCAGGAGAGAGATGAGCTGGGACCGGAGGTGCCAAATTCGAACGATCAAACCTCCCCCCTTTTTGATAGCCATCTCTTACCGAATCAGAGAACGGATCTTGCCAAGTTGCAAAAGCAGTTCGCTGATGTGTTTTCCCCTCTACCAGGCTACACCAATCTGATAAATCACCATATCGAGACAACCCCGGGGGTGACGGTGCGTTCGCGCCCCTACCGACTGCCTGAACATAAAAAAAAAGTGGTTCAGGCAGAAATAAAGACAATGTTGGAATTGGGCGTAATAGAAGAGTCTAACAGTGCGTGGAATAGCCCCATCGTGCTGGTGAGTAAGCCGGATGGATCTGTTCGCTTCTGTGTAGACTATCGTAAAGTGAACGAAGTGTCACGTTTCGATGCCTATCCCATGCCTCGGGTCGATGACCTATTGGATCGGCTGGGCACAGCTCGTTTTTTCTCGACACTGGATTTGACCAAGGGTTACTGGCAGATTCCCTTGTCTCCAGAGTCCAAGGAAAAAACGGCTTTCTCCGCTCCGGACGGATTGTACCAATTCCGGACACTTCCGTTTGGGTTATTCGGAGCCCCTGCCACTTTCCAACGTCTCATGGACAGGGTACTGCGTCCGCATGCTGCTTTCGCTGCAGCCTATCTGGACGATATAATAATACACAGTGACAGCTGGGCTCAGCATGTGCGGCATGTGGGGGCGGTACTGGAGTCCCTGAGACGGGCGGGACTCACGGCTAACCCAAAGAAGTGTGCGATTGGCAGAGCGGAGGTACGGTATTTGGGGTACCACTTGGGAAGTGGACAGGTGCGACCTCTGGTGGACAAAACCGCGGCGATCGCGTCCTGTCCACGACCTAAGACAAAAAAAGAGGTGAGGAGGTTTTTGGGACTGGCCGGGTACTACAGAAGGTTCATCCCGGCTTTCTCGGACCTGACCAGTCCCCTGACCGACTTGACTCGGAAAGGTGCCTCAGATCCGGTTCAGTGGACGGAGCTGTGTCGGCAGGCGTTTGAGAGGGTAAAGGAAGCTTTGTGTGGGAAACCGCTTTTGTTCACCCCTAATTTCTCTCTCCCCTTTAATTTGCAGACTGACGCATCGAACAGAGGGCTGGGGGCCGTTTTGACTCAGCAGGTGGAGGGGGTCGACCGACCAGTGCTGTACATTAGCCGAAAGCTATCACAGCGGGAAGCGAAGTACAGCACGGTCGAGAAGGAGTGCCTGGCCATCAGATGGGCGGTCGGGTCCCTCCGCTATTATCTGCTGGGTCGCTCATTCACCCTCTGCTCGGACCATGCGCCCCTCCAATGGCTTCACCGCATGAAGGATACCAACGCCCGAATCACTCGGTGGTATCTGGCTTTACAGCCTTTTAATTTCAAGGTGATTCATAGGCCGGGAGCGCAGATGGTGGTGGCTGATTTTCTCTCCCGTCCGGTGGAGGAGGAGGAAGGGGGGGGGAGTTGAGCATTGGCCGGATGGCTTCCCGGCCTAAGTCGGGCGGTGGGGGTATGTGGTAGGGGGGCGTGGTTTTAGGCGCAGCTAGCAAGAGAGAGAGTGAACGCGGGTGGTTTAGGAAGCCGGCACAGCTGTCGGCAATCGGGCAATTGGTGACGATTGAGTATAGGATTGTTATTATCAATTAACCAATTGCCTTGATTGTTCAACAGTGAGCCTGGGATCCTCAAAAGGAGCTGAAACGGAAGAGAAGGGAGGTTGAGAACAAGCTGTACAAACTGTGTGGTTTGATAAATAATAAAGGCACGGTTAAACGGAGAATCCCTGGACTCTTGCTTATTCATTCTCCGAGCACTATATACCACTTCGCCACAAGCGCCTTTATCCAAAGCGCTTTACAATGGCCTCTCACTCACCCGTTCACACACACATTCACACACCAATGGCGGCAGCCACCATGCAAGGTGCTAGCCTGCTCATTGGGAGCAACCCTGCGATCAGCGGACAACCCGCTCTACCTCCTGAGCCACAGCCGCCCCATATCTGCAACAGTTGAATTATCCTTTTTGCTAGCGTTCTTATTCCAGAAAAGTCAGTGGAAGGCAACGATGGCTAGGAAGACAGCCTATTCATTACATCATTGGATACCTTTAAGTAAACAATCAACCCCATAATAAAATTGTCTTTGCATTGTAAACAATCGTGTCTGTGTTTTATTATTTTCGCGCTGTTTAACAGAGCGTGAACAACTGGGAAAGAAATGGGAGCCGATAATGTTTGTGGCGATGTTGTTGCTTCTTGGGTGCTTTTCCATTGAAATGGAGAAAAGACTTGCTGCTGCCAGAATAAGACGGCGGATCATTATTGAAGACGGCATCTGACGAAGGCAAGCCATCCGGAGAGCTGGGGCGAAGAGGAGGGCTTCTCTGCGTAGGACAATTGCGCTTTTCAGCACCAACTTAGGTTGTCTTATATAGCCGACTAACTAGCTACACTGGTTAACATTACATATAATTAAACTTAAAAAATGTATATGAAAAAAATTATTATTTTACATAGCATATTGTGTTATTCATTCACATTGTAGCACTTTATTCATATAGCTACATATTTATATTTATTAACATGGGAAATTTGTCTCAAGGGAGAGCCTTGCGATCAGAGTAAGCATCGATGCATTCATCGATGATGAATTTTTAACAAACGGAGCACGCATCTGGGTACTTTATTCGTGTTTCATACTACCACACCTTTTGGACTCACACTCCAAGATGGATGCGTGCTCGGAGCATGGAAGTATGCAGTTTGAGACATTACATTAGTCATTTAGCAGACGCTTTTATCCAAAGGGACATATAAGTGCATACAGAAACGTCATCAAAGTAACTACAGAACAGATAAGAAAGCACATCCTTCCCATAACTTAGCAGCTATCCCTAGCAATGAACATTGAATGTAGTTCACAGTAAGCTGTACTACACTATGATTCTATTCTAAATACTATAAATTTCAACAAACAGTTAAACAAGTACCATGAGAGGTCCGAGATTAAAGTTTTAGTCAAGGTGGAGTCTGAAGAGGTGTGTCTTCAGGCCATGATGGAACGCAGGCAGGGTTGGAGTAGAACATAAGGGAACGGAGCTATGGTGGAAAAGTTCCGCAGTTGGGAAGAGTGAGAGCCATTGACACGGAGGGGGGAGGGGAGTGCGAGTCACCCTGCTGTAGAAGACCGAAGTGGTCGAGCAGGAACATAGTTCTGGATTAAGTCCTGCAGGTAGGCGGGGCCTGTTTTATTGGCTGCAGTGTAGGCCAGGGTCAGAACTTTGAAGATTTCGGGACTGATCAGGGAGTGCAGGCAATCTTCAAAAGGCAACCAGAGAAGGAGAATATAATGCGGGGGAGGAGTGAGAAGACGACTGAGAAGATTGACGCAGTTCGGTGCTCCGTTTCGGCGGTGTACAGAGACCGTGGCGCTGTGTGGGGGCGGGGGCCATTTTTAATCATGGCTGTATTGCACTTTAATTCACTTGATTGATGTAATGATTCTGTTGGATGTCTTTGTTTGATGTTTGTTTGTGTGTTGTGGGTCTGCCTCACTGTCTGTCTTTTTGTTGTTGCTGGGGCTAGCAGGAAAATAAAAGTTGTTCTATTCTATTTTAAACGGAAACAGATTGAGTGATCATCCGTTTAAATCTTAAATGTAAAATTGCAGAGGGCCTAGTTCTACTTCCCACTAGTTCGCTAGAGTGCTAGCCTATGTTATGCACACAAGCACCGTTCAAAAAGAGCCATTCGGTCACATCGGCTATTTTTATCATAGCCTGTAGTAGCCTATTAGTAGTAGGATGAAGTGATCTAGTCATCTTTAATTAAAGTGTGGGTAGCCTAATTAATATCATATAAATTATAATTCATATAAAAATAAACATTGCACTATAGATAGCAATATTGCAGACACCTTAGCAGCACTGTCGCATGCGTCCGGCACTTATAGCAAAGATTCTCAATACCCTCTCCACATCAAACCACATTTTTTATTTTTTTATTTTAAAGCCCGGAAGTATAAAGTGAACGAAGAGCCACACGAGAGCCAAACGAACGGCTCTTTTCAGTGTAACGGAGCCTCTAACTATGGGAGGAAATACAATGGGGGAAATAAGTATTAGACACATCAACAATTTTATTATCAAACATATTTCCAATGTAGCTATTCACATGAGATTTTGACCAGACATTGGTATTAACTCAATAAAACGACACAGCTAAAGAAATTGTAACGTTCCAATTCTTTAAAAAAGTTATGTGCAATAAAGTGAAATGACACAGGAAAAAAGTATTGAACACGTTAAATTAAATGTGGTAGAAAAGCCATAGTTTTTATATTTGGTTGCATATCCTTTGCTTGCCATGACTTTATGATGTCTGTGACCCAACAACATCAAAAGGCTCTTGATATCTTATTTGCTGGTACTCTTACAAGCGATACTATAACAGCTCTGCATTTGAATGGATCTCGATGGGAATTGGGGGGTGAGACAAGATTTAGCTGTAAATTACACTGGAACAATATAGAACACATGGTTGGCTAAGTGGCTCTAAGTTATCAAGGGTCTGATGTATTAAACAAGCCTTTAACCATCACTCTGCTGCCAGAAATACAGTAGATATGGAAGGATCACTTTAAGGGTCGTTTCTCCTGACAGATTTTCCTATTGAACTCTATGGAAAAATAAGTCAGGAGAAGAAACCCTTCAAGTTATCCATCCATATCTACTGTATTTCTGGCAGCAGAGTGATGGTTACAGGCTTCTTTAATACATCAGACCCTTGATGACTTAGAGCCATTTAGCCAACCATGTGTTCTATACTGTTCCAGTGTAATTTACAGCTAAATCTTGTCTCACCCCCCAATTCGCATAGAGATCCATTCAAATGCAGAGCTGTTATAGTATCGCTTGTAAGAGTGTAGGAAATATTTCCATTTCCTATATGTAAATCCTTCAAATACCACATACGTATAGGCCTGCGGGAAGTGGGTCCCCCCCCCCCCCCCGAGTCACACACTGAATTGTTGCTTCGCGGTTTTATAAATGTGGACTCATGACGTGTATATGACTGGAGTTTATGTACCAAATCTGTAAACTCTTGGCAAAATACAGCTTAGACACAATGCTTTGAAGCCGCAGGACCACAGGAAGTGGCCCTGAGGAAACACCTGTTGAATAAGAGCACGATGTTTGGCATACATAGTGAAACCATGTGCACGATGTGGTGGTGGAGCTGTCTGATAAGCTCCATGGCTATGATAAATTGTTGTGATAGATATGAATCTGCAAAATGCATGTATAACCTGAACTTTATCTTGCTGAAGCTGCCAACTTGAATGCGAATATAATCTGAATTATATCTTGCTGACATTGCTAAGCTTAAATACACACATGGCATATATATTTTGAAACTGCCAACTAGTAAAATTGTTAAAGACCTACACATATGGCATATATATTTTTTAAACAGAATTTACAGGTTCTGCGCCACAATGGTCTAAACCAACCGGAAGGGGTGAGATCATTGTGGCGCATGAGGACAAGCGTAACGTCAACTAAAGGTCAGGACGATCTTAAGAACGCCCCCACACAAAAACCATTGTGACGCATGAGATCAGACAACGTCAACTAAGGTCAGGACGACCTCCAGAACGCCCCCACACGAAAACCATTGTGGCCATGAGATCAGGTATAATCAGGAAAAATACCAAGAAATGCCCCTAACATCAACTAAGGTTAGGAAAAACCCCAAGTACGCCCCACATGTCTGTTATTGGTAAACGAGTGTCCCGGGGCGGGGGAACGGATATGTTGACAATGTATAAAACCTGTGACAAGCCGATTATCAAGGCTTCTCTCCGCGGAAAGAAATCGGCTTTGTACAAGCGTTGTTTGCTGAATAAAGTCTGAACCTTTTTGAAGAGCTTGCCTGGACCTTCCTTATTGACACTTTAACTTTGGATCGAAAACTCTGACTTTGGATTAAAAACTCTGATTTTGGATTAAAAACTCTAAGTTTGGATTAAATACTTTAACTTTGGACTGAAAACTGAAACAACGAACAAGTTGGAGGACTTGAAGAAACTGAGATTCTCAAGCCACAACAATTGCCGCCCAACGTGGGGCCCGAAAGAGGACCAAATCCAGCTCCTGGTACCTGGGAGTGGGGTCGGACGAGAGGAGGAGCCCTTGACGGGCGGCCGCCTGAAATAAAGAGCCAAGGTGAAATAAAGCTTCAGCTTGGGACTAAAAACTCGGAGACTGCTCCTTCTCCGACCCCCCTTCCCAACGGTGCTTGGGGTGGGATCCTCTCGGGCAAACTAACCCACTTGAACTAATTCCGAACTAAATTTGATGAAGGAAACAGGCAGGCTCATCAAAGGCGCGCAGCGAGCTGTGAGTGTTAACAGAGAGATTGAACCGTTGTGTGAAAAAGATGTAAATATATGCATGTGTGTATGAATTTATTACTTTGCTTAAAAGGTTTGTCATTGGTCCTTAGTAGGATAGAGGCCTACGGCAGGTGCTCGGGTACTAAGAGACATTGACAAAGGACACTGTTGCTAACATTGTACTTTTGCGAAAGTGTTCCAGGCCACCCGGGGACAGACCCCACCGAGGACGCCCGGGAAGAGTTCAGAGCAGGTTTCTGTAAGAGGTGTTGAGCAAAGTGTCTGCTGTGTTGATTTAACCCCGGATAAGTAGGGTAAGTCAAATGTTTGTGAATGTGCTGGGTCAACCTTAGTCCAGAAAAGTGAGGATAAGCTGACAGCATATTGAGTAGTGAACAGTTATAGACATACGGTATATTGGATGTATGAATAATTGTTGTATAAATACAGTATATTGGATGTATGAATAATTGTTGCAGACACGCGGTATATAGAGTGCATGGATACAAGTGTTTAAAGATTTGAGAATAAAATAAATAGGAACGAAATAAAATTAAAAACCCCCGATAAAATATATAATAAAATAAAAGATAAAAAAGGTAAAAACAAAATAAACTGTCAAAAGTAAAACGGTAAAATGATAAATTAAATATTAAATGAGAAGCCCACACCAGTTGAGGTGTTAGCCCGAGAATGTCCTTCCTGCGCCAGTGACATAAAACATGTTTCGGAAAAATGGCATAACCGGACTAAAAAATTGACCACTAAATGGCCCAAAGAAGGCTCGTTTGATGTAGAAATATGTAGAGAGATGATAGGAATAATACAAAATTATAAACCTAAAGATAAATCCGAAAAGAGGAATGATAAAAATTTAATCAGGAAAAAACCATACTTGAGTGGTTTAGAAGAAAAGGGAGTGAACAGGATGAGAGGCCACTGGGCCGGCGAGATAAATCCTCCCCCGTGTGCCCCTGCGCGAGCCGGAGGATATGGGGGAAGGAGGGGTATTTATCCCAACCTAACAGAAAGTTCCGAGACAGGCAGGAGGATACAGGGAAAAGAAGGGGGGGATATTTAACTAGAATTAAACAAAAGCGGCTAGAGGCAGTAGAGAAAGAACGAGAGGCGCTAAAAATAGCGATGTTAGAACTTGAAAAATAACTCGTAAACGCAAGAGAAAAGGAAGAATTAGAAATAGAGAACAAAAGGAAAAATTAGGGTATGAGGCACTAGGCCGACAAACTAAAAGAAGCAGCGAGCAAGGTACGCAATATGTGTGCCCACTAACTATAAAGGGTGGAATAGGGCATTACGCTCCATGGTCCTCTCAGGACATGCAAAATCTAATCACCACTCTCCCCAATTTGCTGGAAGGTGCGAGCCGCTGAATCAGGATGCTGGAGGAGGAGATGGCGAGACGGATGCTGTCGGTGGGGGATCTGAAGGCACTCCTGGGAAAGATGTTGGGGATGGAAGCGATGTTGGACGTCTTTTCAGCTGCTGGCTTTCGCAGGAACCAAGTGCAGCAGAGCGCTGTGGATGGGACTTCTTTTGACACTGTAAGGGCCCAAGTGTGGGGTGCCCTGAGAGCGATATATCCCACCAGGCCAGAAGTCGCCACTTTGACGGGAATACCCATAAAAGAAGGCGAGGCCCCAGTGACATATGTGCATGATCAGCTGCGCAGATGGAGGACATTGACCGACAGGGATATACAACAGGATCCTATAATGGTCACATTGTTCCGGAAATCCATACTGGAGGGATTACCAGACGAGGCAAAGACCCGCTTGGATGAAGTGGTCGGCTTGACCACCATGCCACACCAACAATTTGTGGACACTGTGAGCCATGCTATGGGAAGGCACAGAAAAGAAGGCAAGCAACTGGAATTACAGTCAAAAGAGGCCCAAAAGAAACTGCTGCACCTGCAGTTGGAGGAATTGAAAGCCAAAGAGAAAAAACAAGAGAGAGGAAAAAGACGCAAAAAGAAACGCACCTGTAAGAAAACAGGAACTGCTTACTGAATCAGACGCTGATATTTGTACCGTCCCCATCTCCCGAACCGGTGAGTAGCCAGACATCCCTCAACCGACGATAGTCTGCACCTTCTCCGGCATCCCTGCTTCGGTGGCCATACAAGGTAATCCAAGGGGGGAGCAAATGCATGTGGGGGGCCCATGGAATAGTGTCGAGCAAAGGGGGGGGGGAGAACAAGCCCAGGGTAATAATAACAATAGAGATGATAGGCGAAACACTAACAATGCATGCGTTTCAGCCTCAAATGCAATATCAGGTGGCGCCTGTGCCCCAAAATTAATGTCAGGGAAAACAATGCTAAGTCCGACAACTAAACCAGTGATGATAAAAGTAGGAAAGAAAGAAGCATGGTGATATGTAAAAATTCTCCTGTAAATTTGCTGGGCAGAGATGCTATTCTAGCCCTAGGATTGAAATTGGATTGTAACAAAGGAGGAATAGATTTAACAGGAATGTATAATCTAAATAAAGTAAAAAGTGAGAAAATGCAAAACATTTACTGGCTAGGCGAAATTGAAGCGCAAGTTCCACATATCACGCTGAAAATAAACCCCGGATGTATAGCTCAGGATTTAGGATTAATGGTCAAAAGAGCAGAAGAGCTCTGTTTTGAACAAACGGAAAATCCTCTAATTTGGTGCACAAAAGACTTGTGCATGATTTGCGGGCTGTTAATGATGTGGTACAAGATCACGCTGCTGATGTGCCTAAACCCCCACACATTGCTAACCAATATTCCTGCCAAAGCAATGTGGTTTACGGTTGTGGATTTGTGTTTTGCTTTTTTCAGTGTACCCCTGGCTCAGAGTAGCCAGGAGCTGTTTGCTTTTACTTTTGACAAAAAGCAATACTGCCGTGCAGAGACAAAGGGGCGTAGCTTCATCTTTGGTCGAATTTTTTTTTTTTTACATTTTCGGAACTATAAAGACCCGCTTTATCATGTGGAGAAATATCTTGAGTCAATTGTGTTGTTTTTTTGAGAAAATAGTGGGTTGTCTTTGCCGTAACTTCCAAAAGTGCTACAGAAGCCAAGGTAGAAGGACGTAACATCAGTTAAGGTTCCTTGCTTTTGTTTCACGGCACTGTGAAACGTTCGAGTTGAGTTACGGTAGCTACTCTGCCTTTGTTTTGCTTGCTGCGCATCAAAGTGGAGTTACTGTTTACGGCGCTGACGTTACCTGTGTTATACCTTTGTATAATATCTGTCACCGAAGTATTTCTAACACACGCATAATAGCTTGAATAAAGTGAAGTTACTGTTTACCGCGCTGAAGCTATGGTGTTTTACCTTGGTATTGTAGGCTATATGTTAATCACTGAAGCATTTCAGATACACATAGGCAGACTGAATAAAGTGAAAACATATTGTTGTTGTTGTTAATAAGTCTAACCTAGCCTTAGCCTATATCAGAATGGCCCATTGCGCTCGAGGGAAAATGTTAGTGTAAATAGATTTGAAACGCTGACACCCAGGCAAAGATAAGAAAGCCTAGCCTACTGAGGATAGATTAGATAGGCAATCTACAAAATTACTAGCTTGCTCGAGCAAACGTTAGCTAACGTTACATACTAGCTAATGAGAGAACTGGAAAACTGCTCCCATATGCAACCAGAACTGCGTTCAAAGCATCCAGGACAAGCGAATCCTGCCTGTCAATTCGTGCAACACAACACGGCTGAATGTCTGACTGCCGAATATAACAGCGGTGACGTTAACGGATCACTGAATCGACACACCTCCTTGTGAGAAGTAGGCTACACACACACGCACGCATGCAAGCAAGCAACGCACAATTAAAACGTTAGCCTACCTTTTATAGCCCAGTAAAATATCAATTGTAAAGCACAAGGATGCCCTTCTCTCACGTTCAACAAGTTAAATCCAATTAGGCTCTCTCTCACATTCAATGCTCTTACATTCAGCAAAGTAAATCCATAAAGCGAGTCGAGTATCCGTGTACTACTTTATTGCGTAGCATGGTGCACTTGATAATTTGGTTGAAAAAAGTTATCTGGCATGCAAAAACTTTGCTTATCATCTATGTCTGGATTCATCGCATCCATCCAATCATTCAAGTCCTAAATCTGTCAACGTGTTAACCAATTGGCTAGATTTTGTCTTTATTTATATCACGACGCCCTTTTCACCGTATAGTACATATTTGACTAATAAATACTGAAACTAAGGCTACATACAACATCTCAAATTTTACTGATATTTAACATAGGGCATGATTTGCAACTTGCCACGTTAAGGGGTGGGAAAGAAAATATTGCAAGGTTTTGTTTCAAGTCGATACAAACTTGGGCTTCATGATGCGAGTTAGTAATGCACCATCGAAAGACAATCAAAGTAATGCGAGTACTTAAAAATCCTACAAATTGATTGATTTATTCTCATTCACATTATATTAAGCGGACAGTTGCATGATGTATTTCGAGATATTATCTGGATGTTATCATGTTATTGTTTATATTGTGATCAACAAAAAAGTGAGGGATCAAATGGAAGTTACAGCTTTTTGCTTTGGCATGACCCCTTATCATTTTGTGGACCATGCAACGACAAAATACCTTAGCTTCCGAATAAGGGTCAAAGGTCAAGTTTGAGTACATATTAATATGTACATAAAATAACTTCATAAAAAGACAAACAGGAATTAATGCAAGCACCTGTATTAGAATTTCCAAATTACACAAAGAAATTTGATCTGTATGTAGCAACGCGCGCAAACTGTATGACAGCGGTTTTAATGCAGGAAACACAGACAGGCAGGCAAACAATGGCCTGTTACAGTGCCCAGTTAGATGAGGTTGCGTCAGCACATCCGCCATGCTATCAAGATCTGGCAGGCACATGGGAGGCTTTTCAGAAAGCTGTCTCAGTAACAATAGGGTATCCGATAAGAATACACACACATCACAAGGTAGTTAAAATGCTTGATCAAGCTAAATTTGTACTAACACCTGCGAGGATTAGGCAGGGGATTAGGCCCCCGAACCTAGTCCTAAACAGGCGGCGGCAGAATTGCAAAGTTCCGAGGGCACGTTAAAGACGGTGTATAGTGCAGGGGAGAAGACTGAAGGCCCCCGTGTCTGATGAAGTATGAATGGACATACTGCCGTGGTACCGTCTAGTCGGCGTGGCTGTCGCATGTAAGTGTGCAGGCAGTACGTGGTACGTGGATGACAGTCCACACCTAGCAGAGGGGCGTAAGAGACGACCTCTGTGAACAGGCAAGGCTGGTGAAAACGGTCAAAGTTTCTATACCCATAGCAAAGTGGGATAGGGATCAGACCGTCGGTTCCTAAACGGGTGGTTAACAGCTACTACGGGGTCCTGATTAGATGCAGGACTGGAGATCGCTATCGACTGGGTCACCGGCCGGTCGGATCGCAGAGGGTAATAAGACCATGAGAGATGGCCGCCGCATCCGGCTCAATGTACAGTCAAGCCACTATAAGCTGAAACCGAATGAGTTAGTAAGCGAGTAGTGCTTTCTGTGATCAGTGTTTTTGAAAAGAAAGCATTGGGAAGCAGAAAGACTGAAATGTCCTTTCACTCAGAGGAGTCTGGGGAAAGGAATTCAGCGAAAAAGGATCTAGCCTGGAGCTGCGCCCCAGAGAGAGGGAGGCTCGAAGGATCAAAGTGACATAACTACCAGATGTTGTTGACATTTTCGGATATAACCATAGTTAAGTGTGTTACTGTTAACCCCGCTGAATACATACCGTTGCCAGGTGATGGGGCACCACATGAGTGTGTCCTAGATAGCAAACGGTTTATGAAATTGCGCGAAGATTTAAGTACAGAACCACTAGAACAGGAAGATAAAAGAATTCTGTTTGTGGACGGATCTAGTTACATGGACTAGAGGGGCTCATGCTGGCTATGCTGCAGTTGAGAAAAGGGGAAGCGAGTGGCACTATGTACGTCGCTCTGGATAAGAGCGTCTGCTAAATGTCTATAATGTAATATAATGTAATGTAATGTTTCTGCTGGAGGCTTATGCACACGGGGTGAGAGGACGGAGTGTGAGCGAAGGGAGGCAAGGCAGGGGGAGGATGGAGTGTGGCAAAATGCAGAGGGTTTGCTGGTGGTGCCTACTCCATTACTAACATTGCTCATTGGTGGGGCCCGTGGACGTGATCACTGTGCCCGAGGACAGGTTTTAAGAAACATTAAAAGACAAGGTTTCTGGTCTCCTTATTTGCAAAACCGTATTGACTTCCAATTGAGTCTGTGTGATGTGTGTGCTCAGGATAACATACGGGGGCCACTGGCAGCACCCATGGGACACATGCCTGTGCATGAGGCCCATTTCAACATTTAATGTTGGATTATGTGGATATGATTAAAAAGGTGCGAGGAAAACGCTACATGCTAGTGGTAGTTGACCGGTTCAGCAGGTGGGTGGAGGTGATCCCGTCTAAAGATCAAGGGGCGGGCACGGTTGTGAAATTCCTGGTGAATGAGGTAATACCCTGTTTTGGCATTCCTAAAACCATTAGTTCAGATAATGGCCCTGCCTTCATAGGACATATATTATGACAGGTTAATGCAGGCCATGGGCATGAAGTGGGCATGAAGTGGGGGATTGGTTTGGTAGTATGGTGGGGACCTGGGGTTCCTGGTTGGCTAAAGTGGGACTAGCGATCTTAGCTACATTGCTGGTCCTCCTGCTTGTAGTGTCCTGCTTGATACCTCGTATGAGATCTTTTCTCACCAGAACCATTGGGATTCAACTGGTGACATTCAAGATTGCGAATGTGGCAACAAGCACCCTCACAGTAGCAACGGACACACAGACTGAGCCATCCCGGTGCCAAAGCAACCCTACCACCCCTGGCACCACGGAACGACCCCACGAGCCACTACTGCTACTACGAGAATTTCCACCGGCCTGACGTTGAGGACTCCGCTGTCTACGTGCACCCACGCCCCCGATGTATGCAGTAATCAAAGACCTCCCGCACCGTGAAAGATTGGAAGGAGTGTATATAAGCTTGTGCTTAGCTGTTTTATTGATAACCCTTTTGCTGTGGTTTATTTATCCTTATTCTCTCCCTTAGGCAGGGGATTAGGCACCCCGAACCTAGGGGAGAACAGGCGGCGGCGAAACTGCAACGTTCCGAGGGCACGTTAAAGACAATATATAGTGCAGGGGAGAAGACTGAAGGCCCCCGTGTCTGATGAAGTATGATTGGACATACTGCCGTGGTACCGTCTAGTCGGCGTGGCTGTCGCATGTAAGTGTGCAGGCAGTACGTGGTACGTGTATGACAGTCCACACCTAGCAGAGGGGCGTAAGAGACGACCTCTGTGAACAGGCAAGGCTGGTGAAAACGGTCAAAGTTTCTATACCCATAGCAAGGTGGGATAGGGATCAGACCGTCGGTTCCTAACCGGGTGGTTAACAGCTACTACAGGGTCCTGATTAGATGCAGGACTGGGATCGCTATCGACTGGGTCACCGGCCGGTTGGATCGCAGAGGGCAATAAGACCATGAGAGATGGCCGCCGCATCCGGCTCAATGTACAGTCAAGCCACTATAAGCTGAAACCGAATGAGTTCGTAAGCGAGTAGTGCTTTCTGTGATCAGTGTTTTTGAAAAGAAAGCATTGGGAAGCAGAAAGGCTGAAATGTCCTTTCACTCAGAGGAGTCTGGGTAAAGGAATTCAGCGGAAAGGGATCTAGCCTGGAGCTGCGCCCCAGAGAGAGGGAGGCTCGAAGGATCTAAGTGCCCTCTTTTGTTTTTTCATTTTGTTAAATCTAAGCATAAGTGTGTGACTATGGATGGGGACACATATCCCCAGCGATTTGCTGACGATAAGGACGATGCTCGCTGTATTTACGGTAAGACAGATGGTCCGGGGTCATTTCCTAGCCCATATGGCGAAGGGCACACCTCCACCTGTCTAGCAGCCCGAGTGAGCAAAGTCAAAAGAGAAATGAAGCCCATCCTTCCATTTCCCAGTAAATGGATGGTTCCTTGCCTCTGGCTGTTGCCTTACTTTTTCGACCCCGAGCACCCCGGAATCATGGAGTTGCGCAAAATTTCTTTCCCCTGGCACAAAATTTACCGTGAAGTAGTCCACACTAACACTATTATGGGGACATATGATTTCACCTGTGAGGCTGAGATCTTTATTAAAAGTCAGTATGTAGCCAGAGCGATGGTCACCGCAACAACCCGTGAAAAAGTCACATGCATGGAACAAGATGGCCGAGTAATCTGGTCCGATAATTTGATTGCTTATAGAGCCTACATGACCCATGTCCCACAGCCATCCCCGACGGAAACCTACATCAGCCATGTCCCACAACCACACCCATCCCCGCCCCCTACCCCCCGGCCCCCTACCTCTCAGCCTGCCACCGATCCCTCTGCCCCCACCTTTACCACTTTCCGCGGCCAAAACGGCCTGCTGAGACCTGCCCCCGGCCTGTTGGAACTCACCCACCCTCCCCCTTTCTCTCCATCTCCTCCCCCTCCCACTGTGGAATCTTCCCCTGAACACTCTCCCCCTCCTCTCTCCCCTCCCCTCCTCTGCACCCCTCCCTGCGTGGTGTCGCCGCGTTAACTGTGTCGGAGCCAGGCCTGACTCCGAAAGGGGGGAATGTAGGAAATATTTCCATTTCCTATATGTAAATCCTTCAAATACCGCATACGTATAGGCCTGCGGGATGTGGGTCCCCCCCCCCCCCGAGTCACACACTGAATTGTTGCTTCGCGGCTTTATAAATGTGGACTCATGACGTGTATATGACTGGAGTTTATGTACCAAATCTGTAAACTCTTGGCAAAATACAGCTTAGACACAATGCTTTGAAGCCGCAGGACCACAGGAAGTGGCCCTGAGGAAACACCTGTTGAATAAGAGCACGATGTTTGGCATACATAGTGAAACCATGTGCACGATGTGGTGGTGGAGCTGTCTGATAAGCTCCATGGCTATGATAAATTGTTGTGATAGATATGAATCTGCAAAATGCATGTATAACCTGAACTTTATCTTGCTGAAGCTGCCAACTTGAATGCGAATATAATCTGAATTATATCTTGCTGACATTGCTAAGCTTAAATACACACATGGCATATATATTTTGAAACTGCCAACTAGTAAAATTGTTAAAGACCTACACATATGGCATATATATTTTTTAAACAGAATTTACAGGTTCTGCGCCACAATGGTCTAAACCAACCGGAAGGGGTGAGATCATTGTGGCGCATGAGGACAAGCGTAACGTCAACTAAAGGTCAGGACGATCTTAAGAACGCCCCCACACAAAAACCATTGTGACGCATGAGATCAGACAACGTCAACTAAGGTCAGGACGACCTCCAGAACGCCCCCACACGAAAACCATTGTGGCCATGAGATCAGGTATAATCAGGAAAAATACCAAGAAATGCCCCTAACATCAACTAAGGTTAGGAAAAACCCCAAGTACGCCCCACATGTCTGTTATTGGTAAACGAGTGTCCCGGGGCGGGGGAACGGATATGTTGACAATGTATAAAACCTGTGACAAGCCGATTATCAAGGCTTCTCTCCGCGGAAAGAAATCGGCTTTGTACAAGCGTTGTTTGCTGAATAAAGTCTGAACCTTTTTGAAGAGCTTGCCTGGACCTTCCTTATTGAAAACTTTAACTTTGGATCGAAAACTCTGACTTTGGATTAAAAACTCTAAGTTTGGATTAAATACTTTAACTTTGGACTGAAAACTTTAAACTTTAAATTGGAAACAACGAAAAAGTTGGAGGACTTGGAGAAACTGAGATTCTCAAGCCACAACAAGAGTACCAGCAAATAAGATATCAAGAGCCTTTTGATGTTGTTGGGTCACAGACATCATAAAGCCATGGCATGCAAAGGATATGCAACCAAATATAAAAAATATGGCTTTTCTACCACATTTAATTTAGCGTGTTCAATACTTTTTTCCTATGTCATTTCACTTTATTGCACATAACTTTTTTAAAGAATTGGAACGTTACAATTTCTTTAGCTGTGTAGTTTTATTGAGTTAATACCAATGTCTGGTCAAAATCTCATGTGAATAGCTACATTGGAAATATATTTGATAATAAAATTGTTGATGTGTCCAATACTTATTTCCCCCATTGTATATCATGAACCACCTGTCTGTGGCCAATAGGACTGATCCCAATAATTTGAACTCCACCCATTTAATCCCAACATCGGAATAGATAGAAATGGATAGATGGATATTTTCATGGTTCGTGGGTTTTTCTTTTCTTTTCCGTTGCGGTTCTCGTCCTTATTTTCCGATTGAGAATCTATCAGATTTTTTTCACGTTCCGTTCCGGGGTTTGCTTTCCCTCATCATTGTTTTCACCTGTGCCTCTACCTGTGGGGTATTTAAATTCCTCACTTCCGCTTCCCCGGTGCTTCTTTGTCATTCGACATTGCATTGAGCCAGGTACTAGCGACCTCGTGATATTAAACAAGTGTTTCTTGCCCAATGTTTACATTTTTTTAAAGCCCAGTCGTCGCGGTTTAGTGAACAAGAGTCCGAGGTAGCATTTGGACTTTCACTACTCACCGGATCTGTGCTTTACTGGGCTACTCCATTAATCAGGGGAAAGTCTCCAATTTTAAATACTACTATAACACGAAATGGAGTCGGTTTTCGACCATAACATTTCGGGTCGGGAGTCGGCCAGACGGCTTTATCGCATTCGCCAGGATAGCGATACTGTGGCCGAATTCGCCATAAAATTTTGAGCACTGGCAGGCGAGACAGCTTAGTCAGAAGCTCCCCTGATGACGTTATTCTCTGAGGCGTTAGACGAGTCTGTTCAGGATGCCATATCCATACTTGAGCAGTCCGATTCTCTAGATGCGTTGGTATCTTCCGCTATTCGGATAGGCAATTGACTGCGGGACCATTTACGCTGTAGAGAACACACAAAGGACCACCGGATAAGGTCTTCGGTTATGCCGGTCACGGAGTCCTCTCCTCCGGTAGTTAATCCCTGTTTATCTAGTACTAAGGAGTCCATACAGGTAGATAGGGCAGTTTGTCTACATGCTGGAGACACTACTTCTAAAATTGAGTGGTGTCGTTACTAAAGGAGGAAGGAGCATATTCTCAGTGTCCGAAACGTAAGAAAAAAGGGGGACTTCAGGATACAGCACCTAGTGACACCTGTCAAGTGCGAAATGCAGATTTTCCTGACGCGGTAAAAGTAAAGCGACTGCATGTCACTCTGAATGGAGAAGGCGTCAAATAAGCAACAATATTGTTGTTGCAGCCATTATTGTAGGCCTATGAATTTGCCTTAATTTTTCTGATCTTAAATAGTGAATGCCTAACACAAGTTTCATCTTGCGGGTTGTGTCGGCTTAACCCTCCTCCCTCCCTGTCCCCCTTCTCGTCATGATAAATTCGCTAAAGCCAACTTGGATTTCCAGATTTCTTTAACCCGATCCACGTTGGACCCCTAGTGGTAGACGTATCTGTCACGATTACAGTATTCATGTTTGTCTGAAATTAAAAACTACAGCTTTAAGATAAAATGCATGCAAGAAGCATTAGGCTATATTAAATAGGCTATTTATTCAATTGTAGGCCTATTAACAATGAAATTGTGGCAATTCAGGAAACCAGTAACAATTATATAATATAAAATACGTAGATCAAGAAAATTACATATTTATATGAAATAAAAAAAGAACGAAATTTCAAAATACAAGTAGGCTATAATGTGCTATAAACACACATCTAGGCTATAATCAAAACACGCCAAAGCACATGAAATAGGATAGCCGCAAACAACGAAATAACGGTTTTTCCTTTTCAGTACTATGCACCTACCCTTTGCAAGGATTACACTGCTGTTATCTTGTGTCCTTGGCATGCCAGCGATTTTCACGAATATTTTATCAGCTCGAGGTTTGTCATATTTGCGAGTTTGCAAGAAAGAAGATGTAGCAATTTAATATTGCAAATATTGCACTGCATTTGATTGTCCCCGATTGTTTTAAATTGGTCCCCGGCTGAGCTTTTTCTAGCTTTTTTCGAGACGGACATTTTTGCTGGCTTTTTGGCTAGCTAGAAAAGGCTAATGCTTCCCCAGCGAGAAGTAGTCTCTAGGTGTTTCTCACTAATAGTCGACGGAACCACGAACTGAAGTGCATAATGGTTCTGTTCAGTGATTTGTATTTATGAAACCATAAACTCCGCAACCCTGTGGGTGCATCCCAATACTCAAAAAATGCACCCTGCTTTCCTCCACTACCACCTCCTCTCCTCCGAGCTCCGGAAACGGATCTTTGTGTTTTAATTTGATGTTGCTGATTACAACTTAATTACGCATTAATGGTTACATATTAATGAATGTCTCCACGCAAACAGCAATGTCAGTTACATTGTATACTGTGCCAGCAAATACTTGTACTCGAAGTGTTCAGACAGTTTTGCATATTTCCGGGTAGGAGAGGAGTGATAGTGGGGGAGTGGAGGAAGGAAGGTGGGGAGTGAAGAACATTGGGACGCACCTACAGAGTTTTTCACACTTAGCTTTCACGTATCTCCAGCACCTGTGGTCTACACAGTCTAGTGTGCAAACTTTTATTTTTATATTTATTTATGAAATATGACATAAGAAATATGAATTGTATGTATTTATTCATCCCCAAAATACGTTTCACAAGAAATAAAATATGACTTAAAAGTTGTTGCCCCCCCCTCCAAAATTCGATTCTTGCCGTCATGAATGAATAATCGAATATTCTGACTCACCCCTAATTCAGTTTCTGTTGGTCGATTCCCCTGCATATCCTTTGGTGTTGGGTCACACTTGGCTAGTTAAGCACGATCCCCATATTAAGTGGGGAGGGGATAAGTTAGTTATTCATCAATGGGGTTCTGTGTGTACCGCGCAGGGTCACCTCGCTCCTTCCAGTTTGTCCGGGGAACGCGTTGATGTTTCTGATTCCGAGTCTGAGCTGGAGGAGGTTACCTCTCCGCCCAATCATGCAAAGTCTGTCTCAGGTTCTGAGGCTGGTGACGAGAGTCTTGAGTGGGACTTCCTGGCTGACGGATGTTCTAATTGGAGGGAGATTTCCTCTGAGGAGCTATCCGACTCTGAGATTCAGTGGTCCTTTCCCCCTGGGTTCCCTACTCAGAGAGGAGTGACGGGGATTGCAGGAACACTTGAATTTCATTTGCCTCTCAACATCCCGGCTGAATACGCTGAATTAGCAGAGGTTTTCAGTAAACAGAGGGCAACCACCCTTCCTCCCCACCGGCCTTATGATTGCGCCATAGAACTCCATCCGGGTAATACCCCTACTAGAGGGAGTGGATATTCCTTATTGGCTCCTGAGGGTGCGGCTATGAAGGAATATATTGAGGGGGTGTTGCCTTTTATAAGGCCATCTACTTTTTTGTCAAAAAGAAGGATGGAACACTAAGGCCATGTATCAATTATCGCTCTCTAGACTCCATTACCATTAAGAATCAGTATCCGCTACCCCTGATGAATTCGGCGTTTGAACATCTCCAGGGGGCCACTAAGATGTTGGAGAATTTTGTGTTAGTTTATTTGGACGACATTTTAATTTTCTCTTCCGATTTACAAGCTCATATCGGTCATGTTAAACAGGTGTTGAAAGCCCTGTTGGAGGCCAAATTATTTGTGAAAGCAGAGAAGTGCTCATTTCACGCTAGCACGGTTTGTTTTTTGGGATTCATAGTATCAGAGGGCAAAGTCTGTATGGATCCAGAGAATGTCTCTGCTGTACTAAATTGGCCTACTCCCAATTCTGTTAAGCAGGTCCAGCGTTTTCTTGGGTTTATAGGCGTTTTATTCGCAATTTTAGTACGCTCGCCGCACCCATTACCGCACCCATTACCGCACTTACCAAGAAAACATCAGCTACTCAATTTCGGTGGAATCCGAGGGCTGACTCTGCTTTTGAAGAACTGAAGAAGAGGTTCAGTTCTGAGCCTATTCTCATTACGCCCAATCCCTCCCTCCATTTTGTGGTAGAGGTTGATGCTTCCGAGTTGGCGTAGGTGCTATTTTATCTCAGCACTCACCCATTGATCGCAAAATGCATATGGTCTGGTTTCCATTCGCAAACTAACGGAGCGAACTAACCAGACTATGGAAAACACCCTTTGTTGGCTCCATGTTACATAGGACCATTTAAAATCATCCGTAGGATAAATCTTGTAACGGTACATCTTCAATTGCCACGCTCTGTGCGGATTCATCCTACGTTTCACGTTTCGTGTCTGAAGCCACTGCTGATCAGTCCGTTGTCACCTGCTAAGAGACCCCCTCCTCCTCCTTGGATCGTGGATGGAGGTCCAGTGTATACTGTCCGCCGCATTTTAACGGAGAGACGCGTCGGTAGAGGGTGGCAGTTTTTAGTGGACTGGGAGGGGTATGGTCCAGAGGAACAGTGTTGGGTTCTGAGGGATTGTCTGCGGTCGTCCCTTAGAGGGTGGGTCCTGTCATGGTTCGTGGGTCTTTATTTTATTTTCCCAAAAAAAAGAGTTTTCTTTGTTTGTTTCATTTGTTTTACACTCTTCTGGCCCTCTGAACTTATGTGCCGAAGGTGTTCTTTTCTTTGCTAAGTTTCCCGTTTTGGCTCCAGTATTGAGCTCGGGAGATTTAGTTTGTGTTTAACTCGTTATTCGAGTTCACCCTATTTTAGTGGGTTGATTTTCGTTTGGCTGTTTAGCCACAAGGAATTCGTTTCCTGTCTTTTCTTTCTTTGCATTTATTTTGTTATTCCTCACTGCGTGAGTGACTTGTTTCTCATCCCCCTACCTTCGCGTTTGATTATCCGCGACTAAAATCCATTACAGATATAGATCGATATTGCAATTAAATTGAAATCTCATACTGTTGCTGATGCTTAATACATGCCATATCAACCACATATAATGTAGTCTGAAACAAAGTACGGATTTACCTTTACAGTCCCTTTAACGTTATGTTCAAAAAACTCTTCTGGAGCATTTACATGAACACATCTAGTGAATAGATTCATTTCCCTAGTGTCGCTTTTGTGTTTGTTTGTTAACGTTAAGTTAATTGATTTAGCAAAGAAAAGAAAAAAATGTGCACGATAGTCAAAGACTAATGACAATGGATTAGTAGCTACTGATTGGTTGTGCAATTTATATTCAACCATAGATCAAACCGTCACCTGGGCCAAGTATGCACTGAAATAGTTTTAAATGCTTTAACGTTAGCTGTTTTTGACAGCGCTTTCCTCACCCAATTACAGTATTCATGTTTGTCTTAAATTATAAACTAGGCTATAGCTTCAAGAAAACCCACAGGAGTGATATTGCAGTGCAATAAAATAAGAGGGTGCTATTAATAGCCCAAAGCGCTTATGACCCTTGTCTTGCCACAGCCAGACTATAAAATGCACCATTTACAAGAAAATCATGTTCAGCTAAAAACAATCATATTTATTTAAAACGTTGTACAAATAGGCCTAAGCATTCAGCGTTTTCAATTGCTTACTGTAGGCTACTATGCAGTAGGCTACCTGATGCACTTTCGGTTTAGAAGACACCTCATTTTCTTTCTCCAAAATTTCTCGGAGCTATAAATATGTTAATGAAACCAAATATCTTACCTGTAGGCTATATGCAGCTACCACCATGTTAAGATTAACCCTGAAGAGTTTATCTTGTTACATTTTGCCCGTAGGCTACAGTCGACATTTCCACAGTGACCTATCGCATTTAGGGCTGAAATAGTCTAAGTTGCTGTTATGTAAAAACACACACGGTGCTTTTGTACGTTTATCCTGCCCTCTATGATTGTGATGGCATTGCCATGGGATGATTTAGGCCAGGCTGAGTGATGTGCACTCTGAAGTTTCTAGACCCACAAAAAATACTAATGCCCCATTCTAGGCTAGCACACTCAAGGCCACCTACAAAATACCATAAATTAAATAATGTTAACACTACATAACCTAAACTAGGTTACAGTGTTCGTAGAAAATATTAACCATAACAGCAACTACAAGCAATTTGACCATAAATTAAGTGAATCCCCCACTCCCTAAATGTCTCTGCTCACTTTCTACTGTAGGCTACTTATACACGTCCGTACACGTTCTTATACACGTCCGTATAAACGTACGTCTGCTTATCCACTTACATACACATGCGTTTACATGTACGTTAACCAGGCGCAAAGTAAAAAATAAGCAATATTGTACGCACGCACGTCTATTATTGAGTGCATCTCTGATACGTCTGTACACATGTCTGTGACGTCTGAAGTCTGACTCACCGTGACATCGCTCGTGTTCTCCATCAACACAATAGGATTTTTTCACACGTCTACACGAACGTATATACGTCAGTTCTCCGCTCAGTGAAGCGAACGAGCAGAAAACCATCGTGCAAGCGCGCAAACTTGGTTTGCTCTCGCTCAAAATTAGTTTCCTCACGCTCGCTCGCCAAGTTCATTTTTGAGACTTTGGGGGCGGGGATGGGAAACACATGGCTGATGTCTCCACTCCTTTGATTGGTAACTTTAAATACCAACCTTAACTTGTGTGATTGGCCATTTGATCACGGTATACTGCGACTAAGAACATGGCTATCATTCAAGTTACTCATTTTGTTGACTCGGTGTAGGCCTACTTTAATAATGTCATAGCTAAGCATTTGATATGTTATAGAAGCCACCACAAGTTTTCATTAACTAGATGGCTAAACTTAACGTTACTAAAAACCTGAAACTGAATGTTACTTAGCCTATTAACCACAAAACTTGCAGTTACTCTGAAGATGTCCTTATTTATATAATGCCTTGACGCGCTTCAGTAGCCTAAAGTTGTCGTGAAAATGTGGATTTAGCTAATATCTTCTAGTGCTCATTTCTCTGACAGAATCTATTTAAAATGCTTGTCATTTTGGAGTACCAGATAGAATTTAATAGGCCTACATCTGGGAATAGTAGGATAATGTAGCCTTTCCTTTGATGTAGGTGCAATTTGATTAATAGGCTAGCTAGATATAGGCCTACGTGATCCATTATCATCAATCAATATAAAATAATTATATTCGTAAACCTATATTCAAGTTTTCAGATTTCAAAAGTGACAAACAGGTTGTTAGGCTAGGTTACCATTTCGACACCGGTGTTAGGGGTCAATAGGGAAATTGAATTTGAATTTAACCTTCTAAAGTTGTTATGAAATCGAATATTCTTTGCATAATAGGCTATTAGCTTATTGTCGGGCGCAATATGTCGGCTATAATAAGTTTAATACGGTATCGTCCACAAGGGTGCAGTATAGCACAATAGGACATTGACAATGTTTAAAATATGTTTTTTAGTTAGCCTACACATTAATGCAGTAGTAGAAGGTCTAGCCTACACGGTATATGTACGTGCTGCTCATACAATTATCTGAATTATAGTGAAACTGACCAATAGTTTCAACAAATGAACACAGCAAATAAATAACGTTGTCCGCGATGTAATTCACCATGGCTCGGCATTTAAGCGCAATACACAATGGCACGATTGTAATAGATTTTAGTGGCAGATAATAAAATGCGAAGGTAGGGGGATGAGAAACAAGTCGCTCACGCAGTGAGGAATAACAAAATAAATGCAAAGAAAGAAAAGACAGGAAACTAATTCCTTGTGGCTAAGCAGCCAAACGAAAATCAACCTACTAAAATAGGGCGAACTCGAATAACGAATGAAACACAAACTAAATCTCCCGAGCTCAATACTGGAGCCAAAACGGGAAACTTAGCAAAGAAAAGAACACCTTCAGCACATAAGTTTAGATGGCCGGAAGAGTGTAAAACAAACGAAACAAAGAAAACCATCACAAAGAGAACAGCAAAGAATAAAATAAATGGAACAGGACACTAACAGGAGGAATAAAACCTATACCTGAACTAAAAGCTAATTTTGCTAGTACCTGGCTATACCTGGCTCAATGCAATGTCGAATGACAAAGAAGCACCGGGGAAGCGGAAGTGAGGAACTTAAATACCCCGCAGGTAGAGGCACAGGTGAAAACAATGATGAGGGAAAGCAAACCCCGGAACGGAACGTGGAAAAAATCTGATTCTCAATCGGGAAATAAGGACGAGAACCGCAATGGAAAATAAAATAAAAACCCACGAACCATGACAACGATAAGTGCATATCAGCATTGATTGATCAGAGGTGAGAACGTCAATGCGCAGATAATGATTTAGTTAAAATAATCAGGAAACCAGGAATTAAACGCTAATGAATAATTATGTTGTTTGATGACAGTTAATAGACTTCCTTTAGCCTAGGTTACCTTTTGCGCATAATGCCTGGCCCCATCTCATCAATTTTATGATTGTAGTCTGAAACCTCACAAAAGTTAATATGTAGCATAGGCTATGTGACTGTCATTAAATGAGTTAGCCTATTCAATTGCAATATTTTTTATATTTTCTTTCAGCTAATTAAAAGCTGATCAAATGCAGCCACACCTAGAGACTTTTTATGTTTTATTTTGAACAACATTGTTGATGTCCTATTGCGGTTATGTGCACCCTTGTGGACGATAGGCTACCGCTTACGCTCATTAAGCAGCGTCACTTAGGCTATTATAGGCTACTAGACTACATACTATCCGACAATATAGGCTACATACTGTAGGCTATCATGCAAATGATAGGCTATTAGAATATATTCAAATTCATACCTTTATGTCTATATAAACGAGGCATAGCTACGGTTAGATTATAACAAGCACATTCAAGATACAGTAACTATGTCAAGAGTAGGTAGCTATAGGCTAGGTGATTTCATGATTTTTGGATCGGGAAATTGGCAGATTGCCATCTCAGCTCGGCTCCATCCCCAACACCAGTGTCAAAATAGTAATGACAAGCCTAGGCCTAATGAATGCTAGTCATCATTTTATGAAATGTGTAGAACAAAACTTGAATATTACGAATACCTAGGTCTATAGCCTAGCCCTAGTCCTTTTATATTGATTGTTCATAATGGATCAGATATCCATCTATTCATCAAAGATTAACATAGCCTAGGCTACATAAAAGAATATATCACTATTCTCAGATGTAGGCTATTGTGTTAAATTCCATCTGGAAATCCAAAAATGACAAACACATTGATTAGGTTACATTCTGTCTGAGAAATTAGTGCAGTTTAGAAGATATAATCAACATTTCCATAACAACTATACTGACACATGTTAAACCATTAGCATAGCCTATATAAAGTGTGGACGACATATCCAGAGTAACTGCTAAACTGCTAAGTTTTTTTTTGCTAAGCAGTAGACTAACCTAACATTCAGTTTCAGGTTTTTAGTAACGTTAGCCATGATGGAAACCTTCGGCAAACTTTAAGGTGGCTTCTGTAATATATAAAAATGGCATATTATTAGAGTAGGCCTACACAGAGTCAAAGAATATAAATCTTCCATGATCAGCATGTTCTTAGTCGCAGTATACCCCTGCAATAATGCAGAAACAGAAATTATGAATGGTTCCTGTTGAATGGGAATCTGCCACAGATTTTGGTTGTTATTGTTACATTGATACTAGTGATGGGCATTCCGGCTCTTTTCAGTGAGTCTGTTCATTTGGCTCAGCTCACCGATAAGAGCCGGCTCTTTCGGCTCCCAAACGGCTCTTCATTCAGTAGCATTTCCAGTTTTTCAAAATCGGCCGAAGTTAGCGATATTTTGATGTATGATTGGTGTTTGTGCACATCTATCACTTAAATTGTTCAAATGAATCTTACTCTACCTTCTAATTACCAAAATAACATTATTTTGCATTTAGTTTGTTATAAAAACTATTTAAATGACTATTTAAAAACAGTAAGACGCTATTACACATGTGCATTGAAAGTAGGGCATTTTTATGTCTTGAAATAAATTGCACAAAAAACACAGTGCGTAGTTGAACATGTAGAATAAATTGAACAATCCTTTCACCGCCCTGTCGGGAGGGGTCAGGACCATTCCACTACACGTAATTCAAACTTTCTTCCAAATAGACACTACATTCCAGAGTCTGATATAACTTAATTTATTGTAAAAAGATTTGCATGAATATACATACCCAGGCTGATCGGCTAAGCATACATATGTTAAAAACACTCTCAATCACACGGTCCGGTCTAAGTCCGTCAATTTTATGCTCACCCACGAGAGGTAAAAACAGGTCAATTAATGACAAAAACAAAACATAACAGCAGCAGCTCAGATAACCCCCCGTTTTATGCTTTTCTCAACCCGGCCTAACGCTTGACTCCGTCCCCCTGGGAGATATTTTTTTCCATGGTCTGCAGCGGTCTCTGCTGGTTTTAATTAAGCATTACATATGACCCTTATTTATATGGTAGTTTTGATGAAATGCCATGATTTAATTATATCAGAAACATCCTAGCCACGGTTTGACAATAGTAGTTCAATACATAATAATTAAATTATTTAATGGGTTAAATAATACTAACTATAAGCTTTTCAAATGCAATTTTCCACAGGTGGGAGCTTTATAAACCAAAGACAACATAACTCTATAACATGAGAAATTATTTGTAGTAATATAGTCTTTTATACTAAATGTTTGTGAAGAAAAAGAGAAATGTTTTCTTTGGATTTAATAAACTCTATTAGTTCTCAAACTGCACACACACACATACATTTCCAAGGCTAGGGTGCCAGACTTTTTAACAAGCCGGCCCCAAGGAATGTTAGGGAGTCACTCATGTTATCTCTTCAGACGGGCTAGGAACATAAATGTGTGCCCGTGTGTGTGTGTGTGTGTGTGTGTGTGTGTGTGTGTGTGTGTGTGTGAGTGAATGGGTCCATTAACTCATTTTCGAGATAAGTATACATATGCTTCATCAATCTGATGTGTGAATATACAAATGTAACTAAAACAGTCTCTGGGAAATTAGGGAGTGTTTTACAATATGGCTTTCTGCTGAGAGTGAGTTTTTCCCTTTAATTTTCCAGCGTGTGGGTGTGTGTATATGTCCTTGATTTACAGGTGTCGAAGATGAGATCATACTGTGTGCCTCGCTTGCGACAATTGTCCATTGACCAATGCCAATACAAATCATGAGCTTGTTTTTTTCCCCTGGCGTGAGTGTCTGCCCGTGAATGTGAGGCCATAAATTTTCTGTGTGTGCCTTTTGTCTGTTTAAAATGGGCCTTTAGAACTGTTTTTGCAATTCATCCTACTGCAGTAAAACATCTTCATATTAACACTACATTTTCATAGTAGTCTGTAATGACCTGAAAATATACCACAAACATTTCAAAACAAAATAGACACTCATAAAATAGAACATAATATTGCATCATAACAACAAAAAATAAAAAAAAAATTTGCAAAACTTCAGCATCAGAAAAATTAAACTGACCAACAATTAAACTCGTTTTTCAATTATTATTAATGTTATTTTCTTATGGTGGTTTTATTTATTTTTGGCCTAAAAATTTTTTCTTTTTGATTACAGATGGAACTTGAAGACAAAAAACGAATAAAAGTGCCACCAAGACCACAAGCACACAACAAAAATGATGACCATAATACCACGATACTTGTCTTGTGTTTATTTACAAAACAAATCGGCTCTTCAGATATGCGAGTCGGCTCCCAACGTTCACTTAAAAGAGGCGACTCGTTCGCGAACGACACACCACTAATTGATACAATGTTTCCATTTTAACCTAATACATCGGTGACCAAGGCGGCACGGTGGTGCAGTGATTAGCACTGTCGCCTTACAGCAAGAAGGTACCGAATTCGAATCCCGGCCGAGGGCCTTTCTGTTTGGAGTTTGCATGTTCTCCCTGTGTCAGCGTGGGTTTCCTCCAGGTACTCCGGTTTCCTCCCACAGTCCAAAAACATGCAGGTTAGGCTAATTGGAGACTCTAAATTGCCAGTAGGTATGAATGAGTGAGTGAATGGTATGAGTGCTCTGTGATGGATTGGCGGCCTGTCCTGCCTCTCGCCCAATGTATGCTGGGATAGGCTCCAGCACCCCCCGTGACCCTGAAAAGGAATAAGCGGGTTGATGGATGATGATGATGACATCGGTGGCCATTACCATCAGAAAGTGAATGTTGATTCCACCATTGAAAATTGGTTGATGACCGATACTGATGCTTATAACACAATATCAATGTTGATTAAATACTTCCTCGCTATCTGGGTAGTTAGGTAGGTTATCTAACAGTTATGAAGTTCGCTTGCCAGCTATCTTGTGCATAATAATGAAATGGTTCTCAAATTCTTTCACGTGTGTAATATTTCTAAGGACATACTTCATATCTCAAAATGGGTGTTGTTAGATTACACGAGTAGCCTATAACCTACCCCAGTGAATATGTTAAGTGTTGAAGTCTGAAAAGCCACCCAGATAGCAAAACGCTAACGGTAGCGGGTCATAAAAGTTGTCAAGCTCCCGACATATTGTGCTTGTTAATAACGCTAGTTAACAAGATAGTTATTAAACATTTTTAGTAACTATTTGTGGCTCGTTTATCTGGATTTGCAGTTTTGCTCACGTTAGGCTGTGAGGCGATTTTAACAAAACAGCCGCTACGTGGCCTCTAGCCATTAATTTGTCTAACATTACAAGATCACCATAGTTCATTCAGTCTAACAACATCGACATACCAGAGAGGCTATACCTGAAAAATAGGCAACATTGTGGCCATTTCCATCGCGATTTCTAATTGTTTAGGCTGCAGTTCCATGGCTAACACCACGCTATTAGCTAGCCTGGTTCACGGAAATCTTGAGCCAGGGAGCGGTCGGGACGTAACGTTACCGTTGTAGATAGGGTTATACTACCTAGCAGTGACGGCTGCAGAATAGAATTTTTGGTGAAGCAAACCCAATTTCTTTTCTATCTGAGATAACAGTGACCACGTCAACTGACCAGCTATAGGCAGAAAAAAGCTGGTGGCCATTTAAAACACGTTTATATTGCTTGACAACTCATCACCATGACTGTACCATTTAAATTGAGCTGCCTTCTCTCAAATAGACACAAAACACCAAATAGAATACAATGACAAGTAGTTATGTACACACTAATTTATTAGCAGCAGCCAAATAATTTAATCACCTATGCATATTCAATAGATACTCAAATCCACCTGCAACATAGCTGAAATAGCTTTGTTCAAATCATTTTGAACCGTCTTATGCCCTATTCACTGGAGTAGTATTACCTGGGGACCTCATGTGATTTGTGGAGGTCGTCTGTGATCTTAATCCGGAGCGAATCTGCATTTCCGTAATTTGCAGTTTTGCCCACCGTAAATTACCTACAATATTTCACAAAACAGGTCATCTGATAATATTAGTCCTGTGTGAATCAGCATCTCAGTAATTTGAGGTGATATTTTTTTTCCCAGCAAGAATTCCTCATTTTCCCCCCCGCTTTTTTCTTCATCTTTCCGAGTTGAGATTTATGGAGGCTGCGGTGGAAATTATTATTGCTAATTCTGACATTTTGGGTGCGATTCTTATACCAAAAGTATTTAAATGCAATTCCGTTTGCAAGCTGCCAGTAACTAATCCACCTCGAGGTAGGCTACTACGAGCATTGAACGTTAAAGCTGATTTACCGAGCCCACTCACTGGATAAAATTGATAGGAGGCTTCGGTTTCCCATCCGCCTTCACTTGCAATCTTTCTTCACAGAATCCGATCCAGGATGTTTACATTTACAGGTTCCATTTTCTTTCAAATGCAGCCAAATTAAATGGCAAAAGCTAACGTTACAAAAAGTGAGCAAGTTTAGGCTAACGTTAGGCAACGTTAGTTAAATCACTAACGTTAGCAATTACCTAGCTATTAACACTACAACACCATAAAAAAATGTAACTATTTACAATACAAATCACCGCTGACAACACCACAACCATAAAAATTTAATTCTTTCTCTCTCGCTCCCTTTCTCTCTCTAATACAGTAACACAGTAATGGTCTACTCAAAATTGGCGGTGAAGATGATTTTTTGCTGGACAGCTGAACTTGCGTTCTGAATGGTTATACATTATATGTCAATCATCAGGACGAGAACGCGCACAAGAACACGCATGATTGGAACTCGATTGAATACTTTAGTGAGGCAGTGCTTTACGGGTGGGCTCAAAAACGCGTCATAATCCACAATTATCCAATAATGTCTTATAAAGTCCCCCATTGATTGCCATGGTCAAGTGAAGCAGTCAGACACTGCCTCACTGAAGTTCCTTTTAAAAGTCAAAGGGTGGCACTGTTTTTTATGATACAATTTTTTAAATCTACGGCAAGCACTTCATTTTTTAGCTTCACAAGGGAATGTCGGTGATGATTCAATATTAAAGAAAGCCTATGTTGTGTGTGTGATATGCATGTTCTTTTTCACCCCTTTTTTTGGTGAAGCACTGCTTCACCTGTTGTCTTTGAGAAACCTCCTCTGCTGCCTAGCCATACCACAGACTACAGATTAAACAAAATAAACACGCAGATGCAATAACCATTATTTAAGTATGTGCACGTAATCATATCATAGATCTATTTAATATTTTATCTATGTATTTATTGTTTTGGTTTTCACATAACATCGAATGTTCTCACGACACCCACTCTGCGGTGAGAGTGGATCTGGGGTAGGCGCTGGAGTCTGGACTCAGGAAAGCGAGCTGGAAAGAACTTTGTTTTAATATAAGGGAAAGGTTGGTGGATCCAACATGTCCTTACCTGGTTATATTTTTCGAAATAGCCTATATTTTGTCTAACCGCATGACACAGTAGGCTATTCGATAAATGTTTGCGAAGAACAGCGAGTGCTCCCCGTTGTCAATAGCCTAGCTAGGCTATAGGACATTGTAGCTTTTACATAATGTTACATTAAGTTATTATGGCTGCGTTTACTATTATGTTTCTCTTGTATATCAATTTACACATGTGCATCCTCTCATCGCTCAATAGAAATCAACCGGATTCAGGAACTGAAGTTGCGTATAAAAGTATCAAAACCAGATAATGCACTTTTAACAGCGCATAAACAAGGTCTTTGCTTACAGACAGTAACGTTAGTATGCTACCACTTAGATCCCACATAAACTTGTACATTTATTCTTAATGTGACCTTTTCATTTTAATGTGTCTTGTCAGTGAAGTATAATAAATCGAACAATCCCTTCACCGCCCTGTCGGGAGGGGTCAGGACCATTCCACTACACGTAACTTAAACTTTCTTCCAAATAGACACTACATTCCAGAGTCTGGTATAACGTAATTTATTATAAAAAGATTTGCACGAATATACATACCCAGGCTGATCGGCTAAACATACATATGTTAAAAACATTCTCAATCACACGGTCCAGTCTAAGTCAGTCAATTTCATGCTCACCCACAGGACGTAAAAACAGGTCCGTTAATGACAGAAGCAAAACATAACAGGCACCATGAAGTTCAGCTGACATCTTATATGTTAGTGCGACCCCCCCTTTTTTGGGGTGTTCCCATTACCTGGGCGATTACTTTTTCCATGGTCTGCAGCGGTCTCTGCCGGTCCTAATTAAGCATTACATATGACCCTTATTTATATGGTAGTTTTGATGAAATGCTATGATTTAATCATATCAGAAACATCCTAGTCACGGTTTGACAATAGTAGTTCAATACATAGTTTTTACACCAATGTTTGTAAAGATAGAAGATAAATGTTTTATTTGGATTTAATAAACTCTTATCAGTTCCTCAAACTGCACACACACATACATTTCCAAGGCTAGGGTGCTGGATGTTGTTCCCGACAATCAGGCCCCAAAGAATGTGTAGGGAGTAATTCATGCTTATCTCTTCAGACGGGCTAGGAACATTTAATTGCCTGTGTGTGTGTGTGTGAATGAATGGGTCCATTGCCTACTTTTTGAGATAACTAAACCTCGCCATGGGAAATTTTGAGGAGTGTATTGCAATATGGCTGTTTCCGCTGAGAGCGAGTTTTTCTTCAATTTCCCTGCATGTGGGTGTGTGTATATGTCCTTGATTTACAGGTGTCGAGATGAGCTCATATTGGGTGCCTAGCTTGGGACCATTGTTCATTGAGCACACTCCGATACAAATCATGAGCTCATTTTTCCGGCGTGATTGTCTGCCCTTGAATCTGAGGCCTTGAATATGTGCTGCTGTTCACATATGGGCCTTTTGTGCAATTCATCCTACCACAGAAAAACATATTCATATTAACACTACATTTTCATATAGTTGGTCCTACAGTATGATATATAATCGTATATAAATAATGAATAATCTATAATTTGTCACAACATTCCCTCCTTTGAGCCTCCATAGGCTCATTTCCAGATTAGTCATTAATTTATACATATGAATTCAAAACAATTTTTCACTTAGTTCTAAACAGCTAATTGAGACCAACTTTCTCGCAGCCAGTAGTCCTCGATGCCTGACCGCCGCTTTTAACTGATCTAGCGCTTGTTTAGCATAGGTACACAGAACATAAATTTTCACTTTGATTTAAGATCGTACTGATTTTGATTACACATTTTCCATTATAGTTGATTCAGACCTCATTGACTCGCTGAGACCTAACAATTCAGCAGGCTCCCAAATGGCCTCCCTGCCGCTTAAATGCTGCCGTTATACAACCGATTTGCCCAAGCGCCACTGACCAGTACTTGTGGGTAATTCACTGCGATTTGCTTAGGCATGTCCCCCATCACATGCGTTCTGTGGTCCCCTTCCACAGGAACTTCAGTCTTTGTTTGCTTTTGACAGAAGTGAGTTCTTTGTTACCCACATTTTCCTGACCCATGGTGGTGAGGCAAATCACGGCCCTATTTCACAACGAGATTCAGTGTGGTCTGATTCTTGTCTGAGTACATACATACATTAAAACATTATTTTACTACCATAAGTGCAGTTATATCTAGCTCAACCATGGGTTTTAGTGCACAATCAATAATGGTAGTACAAAACATTTGATCGACTAACATACGATACTTTTACCCGAGATGATGTTGGCTTCTTCTTCTTTGTTCCAAGCAACCTCAGCGTCGGACCAGTGGACAGAGGAGAGGTTACTAGCACATCACTCAGCCACAGTCTTTCTTTGTCAGATTATGTAATGCTGGCTATGTGTGTGTATTCTCTCTATCTGCCATTGATGAGGGAGCACATAGCTCCTGGTTGTGTAATTCTTTCTTCGTGTGTGTGTATACTCAGTGTTCGTGTTCTTCAACCCAGGTGCTATGCACACCGTAAAGGGTCATCACTGTGGAGAGGTTGCTAGCACATTCGAAGCACAGTGATCTGGCTCCGCTTTTCTTCAGGCAGCAAGGCGCCGTACAGTCTTCATCAGTGAGGCACCATATGTGTTTTGTGTAGCTGTTCCAGCATTCACCTGTTGGGCAGCCTTACAGCATTCTCATCCACTTCTTCCCACGCTCCTGCCCTGTTTGCAGAGTGTGTTTCCAAACGGGCAGTCAAGCGGACTGCCTACAGCATTCCCGGGTCTCCCGTATTGATCTCGATACTCGTCGGGTCCTGTTTAAACGACAGTCACAACAAAACATCCCACCCCCTTTTGACCTGTACGTCTCCCTTGCTTCCTCACATTTCCTACTTCCTGAAGGTGCACCTTCCTCATTCTGCCTCTCCATTATTTCCCTCGAATTCTCTACAACCTTGCCCTGTGCGCGTACTGGCGCTTTCACTCTAAAGCAGTGATTAAGGGAGAACCACACAGTTTTACCTTCAATCTTCGTTGCAGTAGAAGTTGTCAGAACCACCTTGTATGGTCCCTCACGGGTTCACTCCACCTTCTTTTGATGACTTTAATATACACCCAATCCCCGGGCGTATTCCACCTAAGCCCCAAGGAAATGTCGTCTGTCCTTTTCCCCTGTTGGAAAATAATCTTGCATATTCTGGTTAAGTGTTGCACATAGGTTGCCAGTTCCCTCTCGAGCTGTTCACGCGGGGTCCATTGTACGGACCTCGTACAAACGGAATGGGCCCTCCTATGGTCGATTGTGCCCTATTGGGGAAAAAACTGATACTTTCCAAATTATTATACATCACACAAACCTCACAATCATACACTTCCCCCCTTGCGCAATGGTCCTGCCCATGCGCATCCTTCACTTTGATCTTTCTGTGGTGTTCTGTGTGTTTTAGTTGCTCGAGGTTGTGTGCTTCTGTCTTCTTGGGCCCAATATCTGCAGAGAGACCTGACAATTTCAGTTAGAGTCACACAGTACTTTGTCAGCGCATCTCCAATCCCCTGTAATTCTTCACCGGCAGTGATAATTCACCCCTGGAATTATCATTGGAGTTCCTGTCATAAATTCAAAAAGGGGAGAAATTAGCAATAATTAGTGGGTCCTATTTCAGCTCTCATTGTGAGTAGAGCTTCTTAAGAGCCACCACCCAGTTCCTGCTGGAAACAGAGAAGACACTTTGTTAATCTTTTCTTTTTATTGTCCTATTAGCGTTGATAGCACGTAAATCTTGGACCAACCTATAATCATCTGAGTGCGGCTTTTTAATGGGAAAAATTGGGGTGTTACATGGGCTTTCAGTTTTTCATCCATGGGTTGGTGGGACATTCGCTTCTGTTATGTCCAGTCAGGCTGCACCCCCAGCATTTTTGGCTTTGGTCCGGAGTTTGCGGTGGCAGGCCCTGATTGTAACGTTGTTGTTGTTCTGTTGGGTTCCTTGCTCTTTTCTGATATGCTCCCCCTCTTCTATTTCCTCTTCCTCTGTATTGTCCTCTCCCCCTACTGGGTGGAAATCCTCCTGGGTTGTTAATATACACATTGATGGGCGGGGGTTGTGGTGTAGGGGTAACATATGGGGCTGCCACTGCCGTTGCTCCTGGTGCTTGTAGGTTCTGTCCCTGTGGAGCTGATGTCATCACCGGGGCTACCACTGCGGGGACGGCCATAGTCTGTTCTGTTAACACTAGCTGGGCTTGGGGTTTGGTGCGCTTTTTTATTTTTTTATTTGTTGAATTCTCCCACCTGTTGTTTCGCCTTCTGATAGAGACACGCCCCTAGTGGTGGATCAGGAACCACCTGTATGCTTATTCTGGCTGCTGCAGCCCCCCTCTCCTCCTGGGTTGGACGAATACCAGGCGCCCTTAGACAAGCGGTTTCCTAAATCAAAAAACAGCTAGATGAAATGAACGTCAGTATAAGCATTCACTGTCAAGCGAGGTGAGGCCGCAGATGACCCACCCAGTTCCTGTTCACTATAATTTTTGATCATTCCTAGTGTACTCCACTTGTTCAGAAGTTTACAACACTTTTGGCAAATAAAGAGTACACGTAGGCCGTGCTGACGACCCCTCAGGAGGGATCGCGTTACCGGGTTTACCTTTTGATTACTTTTAGACAAAATCAAACAATTAAACATAAAACAAAACCACACAACTTAGGATGTAAATGAAACTAATTATGTCTCTACACCAGAAGAACAAACAAACATTGGGGAAGGTGGCCTTGCCCTCCACTTCACCCAGCTTAAACTGTAAAGTTTCCACTTCTCATCTTCGCTAAAACATTGTTTCAATACCCTTCTGGAAACTACAATTGAATTTCCCCCATGGAAAATAAGTTATTCTATGCTAATCTATTCCGTTCTCTTCTCACTATGCTTTAAAGACAAGTCCACTTTCACGGAAAGCCTGCGAAAAGTTCAATTAGAAGCAGGCAAAACAGACTCTCTCCTGCATGAAATCAAGCCGCACATGCAGAAAATAGCACTCAAAATGAATTGTAGCATTTTGCATTCTGCTTTCAACCTATTTTCTATGATTGACACACCATTCACTTTCTCCACTTAGCGCACCGATGCATCAGTGTAATAATAACACTGAAGTCAACACCCTGCTGAATAACATTGATTTTTACTTTGATAAATCAACTTCAGATGCTCTTTCTATTTCTTCCAAGTAAAACCGTTAGAATTATTCGTTGCCTATTTCTGCGGTCGCTGCTGTAGGCTACATGCTAGCACATCCGTATATGTGTGTAGCCTATGTTACTTGGTTAGTAAATGTATTTATTCCTTTTGGTTAATTAAAAGTTCAAGTTGCTACGGGGAACATAAAAAATATTCAAAATGAATTTAATCGCAAATCATTTTTGTGGTTAATGCCAATGCTGCATACGTTTATTAATTTGTTATTTTTTCCTACCTAAGAATCCCGATGTCTCACGATGGAAAATGTAATAAAGCCCCTTGTAATTGAAATCGGCGCTCCCCCCGATCTCCCAACTAGAAAGAAATTACCATCACGTTATCATGGCAACTCACACCGTGACCCTCCCTCATTGTGAAACAACCCTCATTAGAGTTCAGCTTTAAAACCACCCAATGTTTGCTTTGCTAGCATGAAGCTATAACTGTATAACTATAACTATAACTGCGTGTATTATCTCCATTAACCAGATGTTTAAAATCAATACAGTGGCCTGCATTACTTACTTATTTATTTGGTAAATCAGACCTTTTTCTTCATGAGATTCAGGGTGCTCATGCCGAACTACAGTTCCCTTCATTCAAAATCATCTCAACAGCCATTTTATTTTATTTATTTCACTTTAATTAAAGCCTGCTAATATATATGTAGGTTTCTGTATTGGCATACCCGTTCTGTATGCAGAATCTTCTAGATTTACAGAACTCTGGTTAAAATCTTTACCATAAAATGTCTCTTGGTTACCGAATCGTCAATCTTGTCTGTTACAAAATGACGCTCGAGCCTGTACTCAATTTATTTCTTTCAAACACTTTCACTTCAGTTATGGTATAACATGTAACACTTTGAAGGACAAAAAATACGGTTAGGTTACCATGCTGAGATCACACTTCGTTTTTATTTATTTACTTATTTATTTATTTATTTTTAACCATGGGCTAAAACCTTCTCCACAGCGAATTCTCTGTAGCCCGTAGCCTATGCTATTTGAGCACAATAAACTGCAACAGACTGTCTCGGCCCTGTATTGCCCCACAAGACGTCTGCAACTAAATCGAATCACTACCTGAAAATAGAGAACTGAGTAGCACAGAACTCCAAGCCAGTCAAAGGACCAAATTACAAATTAGTACGCTTAGAATTTTCCATGAAAATAAACTGCATATATGTATAATATCATATGACAAATTAACTAATAACGCAAATTGAATTAATCCCTTTCACTTCATTTATTTTGTCTGGCTCTCCGCCACAATCCTATGCAAGTTTCCCTCACGTATAATTTCCATTTATCTATCTGTACTAACCGTACAGTTTGGAACTAATTTTCCCGTTTAATTTCACTTTGATTATACCGAAACCCCCTGAATTTTTCCAGAACTCTGATTTAAGATCTTCCACACTTCTCTGAACAGAACACTTGAGCCTGCATGGCTACTACAGTGCCGTTATGCAAACACAATTTTATATGAGATAGATCACCTTTCACTTATTGCTATTTATGTACAACACTGTTTACACTTTTTCAGACGGGTCTTCATTACGATGCGTCTGATCATAAGCTTCACAAATCTTATAGTACACTGAGATTATAACACAAACTATTACAAATATATCATACATTGTAGTATAGTTCCGGAAACACAGAAAATAATTGGGCACATAATTTAACTATTTTTCTTAAGTTCTCTCCTACATGAGCTATTACGGTAATTCTGGTAGTCAGGTTACACACTGCAAAACGAAAGCTTATGGGAGAGGAGTTTTTTTTTTTCTTTTTTTTCCCCCTAGCAATTCTAACAAAATAAACTCAGGCTGTTTGTTCCCACTTAAGATGTAAAGGGGTCAAAGCACTGCAAGTATTTTTTGCTTTCTTTTATAAATTCACCTATAATATGCCTTCTATCCACTTAATAACTGCTCAGTTCATTACGAAGGCTACAATCCATTTGAGTTGGGCTTCCCATTACCTTTTAAATCACATTCTTCTGGGTCAAACAATTTACAGGTTTTTTTCTTTTTAACCTACTCAGCTGATTTAACATAAACACAACACAGCTCATACACAACCCACACAGCGCTGTAATCTCATACTTGTGTCGACACACATTCGTTCTCTGGCCAGCACGGTAAATAAAAAAATAAAACTTTGATCTTGATTTATAAATATTTGTGATGTTCTGTAATTATGTATGTCTGTTTATATTATTGTTATTACCATCATTGCATTCCCCTCTGTTCGTGGGTTGTCTGAGTCGCATTCGTGTGTTTGTTTACCCTGTCTCGTGTATGCACTGTTTAGGTGACTTCGGGATTTTCCGAGGGTTTCGTGTTATGCTACTTCCTGGTTTCCTTTACGTGTAATTGTATTGATTACTAACTCGCGCTAACAATCACTCGGGTGCTTTATTAGTTAAACGCACTTACTAAACCAATTAACATAAATGTATACTAACAACTAACTGTCTGTCATAGTTAGATACTAACAGATTAACCAGTTTTTCCGCGATCTCTGTAATTCGCGCCAGCTGTTTGTATGTAGACTTCACCTCTCGTGATTACTGAGCACACTCCGCTCCTCTTCGAGCCCGTTGTTTGTTATGCATGTTTCCGAGTCCCTTCCATGTCTTTGTTATGTTTCCGTGATTGTTTCATTGCTACCTCATGTGTTAACCTCACGTAGTTTGTTACCCCTCCCTTTCCTATACGTATATATAGACCCACAAATGTGTTTGTTCCTTGTCAGAACGTTGATTCACTTTTCCTGAGCCTGTTATAGTAAAGCCAGAGACTAGCTGATATTCCTGAGACACCCTTTGATTTTGATTCCGATTTAGCCTAGCCCTTATCTGTACTTTAGCCTTTGATTTCCTGGTTTCGACTTTTCTTTGTGTTTAACTACGTTTGATTAGCCTAGCCCTTTTGTACCTTAGCCCTTTGATTTCCGGTTTTGACTTTTGCTTGTTTTCTGACTTTGATTTTGGATCTCGTTTGGATATTCTTGATTACCTGGCTTTTGACACTGGACTGGAATAAAACTACGTTTCTGCATTATCCTTGTCTGCATTTGGGTCTCTGAGTCTGGGACATAACAGTACGTTCTGACCAGAGATGGACCCAGCAGACAGTGTTGTGGATTTTGAAGTGAAAATATCTCTGAGTTGTTTTCAGAAATTCAGAGTTCTTCAACTTTATCTCTTGAATTTTTCTAAGTGTTTAATCAAAGAGGACGAGACAGAAGTTCAAAGAATACTAGACTTTTATTTCATAAACCGCTTAATCAAAAGTCTAGTGTGAACCCATCAAAGAGATATATCACACAGATATCACACTCTTACATGTTTTCCATCAGTTTTTATACAATTTTAGGTCTGGGTAACTATCTCTTATCAGACTCTGGTTTCTTGGCTGCTATCCAAGTTTTTCTTCAAATCCTGGACTGCTGACTGTGTGCAAAAATAACAATGGGTAATTAGCATATTTGGAATGTGTTTTGTACTGAGCCTTCCTTGGTCGGTCAGACACCAGGTGTCCAGGCGCCTGGAGTGCCAACCCCCCCCCATCTTATTAGGCTCTCTGACATTTAGTCTGTCTCTGTATTTTTGGCCCACATAATGTGCTGTGATCTCATATATATATATTACTATGTGTTTGAGTGCTCATAATACATTTTCAAATATAATCAATACGTATTATCACAGGTAATATAGTTTAAAGGAAATACATATTCAAATATAGTCAATACATATTATCACATGTAATATAGTTTAAAGGTGATTCATATTCAAATATAATCAATACATATTTATCACAGGTAACCAATGGATTTAAAGGTGATTCATATTCAAATATAATCAATACATATTATCACAGGTAATATAGTTTAATGGAATTCCCAACAACAGCTCCCGGGTGAACTTCGCCCTCGAGCAGCAGGGGACCATGCTTGGTCGCCACCAGACCCAGTTGGATTTGGTTTCGCAGCACCTTCAGAACCTGACCCTCTGCGTGACGGAGCTGACATCATCGCTTCAGGCACTTCCACCTGGCCACGCTCCTCAGCAACCTCCTGCTCCGGTTCCTGCTCCTGCTCCCTCAGCGCCCCCTCCTGTACGGGAGCCTCGTCTACCCCCGCCGGAGAAGTACTCCGGTGAACCTGGCGGTTGTCGTCCCTTCCTTACCCAGTGCCGGCTCATCTTCCAGCTGCAGCCTACTACCTTCCCCACTGAGCTTTCACGGGTAGCTTATATCATCACTCAGCTATCCAGTCGAGCTAAGAAGTGGGGAACGGCGGCCTGGGAGGAGGGGCTTCCATGCATCCAGACCTCCAACATGTTCGCAGACGAGATGAGGAGGGTCTTCGACCGCTCCAAGCATGGGCATGAGGCAGCGAGGGAGATGCTGCGTATGCGCCAGGGGGATCTCTCGGTCTCAGATTTCGCCATCGAGTTCCAGACGTTGGCGACTTCTAGTAGATGGGAGAAGAGGGCGCTGTATGACACCTTCCTCCAGGGACTGGCTGAGCGTGTCAAGGACGAGCTGCTGACTCGTGACCTCCCAGAGAGCCTGGACGATCTCATCGCGCTTGCCATCCGCGTGGACCATCGTCTTCAGGAACGCAGCAAGTTCCGTCAGGCGACTTCCAGTCATGACTCCTCCTGGAGGTTCCACTACAACGCTCCTCCCACCACTATCAAGAAACCGCCTTCCCAAGCACCAGAGACTGAGGCCATGGAGGTGGATCGGACCCGCCTGTCGAGGGAGGAACGGGATCGGAGGATGAAGTCCAGAGCCTGCCTCTACTGTGGTCAACCGGGTCACTTCGTCGCCAAGTGTCCGGTAAAAGGCCAGCGCCCATTAGTGACTAGAGGAGCACTAGTGGGTGTTATCCCTATTGAACACTCCTCTAAGAACCGCACCTGCATCCCCGTGACGCTCGAGTGGGAGGATCAGACTAGGAAGACATCTGCCCTTGTTGATTCCGGAGCTGAGGAGAGCTTCTTGGATGCTGGGATGGCGTCCAAATGGGGAGTCCCCATCCTCGAGCTTCCACGCCCACTAGCAGCCAACTCCCTCTGCGGCCAGAAGTTCGCCAGCGTTAACTACATCACCGCCCCACTCAAGCTACTGATCTCTGGCAACCATCGGGAGAAGCTCCAGCTCCACATTATCGATTCTCCTCATTCTCCTATTATCCTTGGACATCCCTGGCTGGTCAAGCACAACCCCACGTTTGAGTGGTCGACGCATGAGATTTTGGGCTGGAGCCCATTCTTTTCGTCTCATTGCCTCCGAGAAGCCCACTCTCCCCTTCCGAGTCCCCTTCCGAGCCCCTCTTCCGAGAAGTGTGATGACCTGTCCAGTATCCCCTCCGAGTACCAGGACCTCAAGGAGGTCTTCAACAAGGCCCGAGCTGTCTCCCTGCCTCCGCACCGGCCCTTCGACTGTGCCATCAACCTACAACCTGGCGCAGTTCCTCCCAGGGGTCGGGTTTTCTCTCTTTCCCGACCAGAACATGAGTCCATGGAGAAGTACCTACAAGAGTCCCTGGCAGCGGGCATCATCCGTCCGTCTTCCTCTCCCGCTGGTGCGGGGTTCTTCTTCGTGGGCAAGAAGGATGGATCCCTTAGGCCCTGCATCGACTACCGTGCCCTCAACAACATCACGATCAAGAACCGCTATCCTCTGCCGCTCATGGCTTCGGCGTTTGAACTCCTCCAGGGGGCATCCATCTTTTCCAAGTTGGATCTTCGTAACGCATACCACCTGGTGCGTATCCGAGAGGGCGATGAATGGAAGACAGCATTCAACACCCCTACTGGCCACTGGGAGTACTTAGTAATGCCCTTTGGCCTAACTAATGCCCCTGCTGTCTTCCAGAAGTTGGTCAATGACGTGCTCGGTGACATGCTCAATCGTTTCGTCTTTGTATATCTGGACGATATACTCATCTTTTCGAAGACCGAGGCCGAGCACGTCACTCACGTCCACCAAGTCCTGAGACGCCTCCTGGAGAATAGACTGTTCGTGAAGGCTGAGAAATGCGAATTCCACTGCACCACCACAACATTCCTAGGGTACATTATCTCTGCCGGGAGTCTGAGTATGGATCCCGAGAAGGTCAAAGCCGTTGTTGAGTGGCCCCATCCAGAGTCCCGGAAGGACCTACAAAGATTCCTAGGATTTGCCAATTTCTATCGGCGCTTCATCCGGAGTTATAGCACCATTGCCGCCCCCCTCACTGCCCTAACTTCCACCAAGACAACATTTTCATGGAACCTTCGAGCCGACAAGGCATTTGATGAGCTGAAGAACCGCTTCACCACGGCACCTATCTTAATCCACCCAGAACCGACAGCCCAGTTTATTGTGGAGGTTGACGCATCCAATATAGGAGCAGGGGCGGTTCTCTCCCAGCGTTCCTCCAAGGACAACAAGGTTCACCCATGTGCCTTTTTGTCACATCGCCTCACACCCACGGAGGCGAACTACGATATCGGCAATCGTGAGCTACTGGCAGTCAAGTTAGCTCTCGAGGAGTGGCGGCATTGGCTGGAGGGAGCACAAGAACCGTTCTTAGTGTGGACGGACCACAAGAACCTAGAGTATCTTCAAACTGCCAAGAGACTTAATTCCCGCCAAGCTCGCTGGGCACTGTTCTTTGCCCGATTTAATTTTATACTCGCCTACCGACCCGGGTCCAAGAACATCAAACCAGACGCTCTGTCCCGTCGATTTATCACTCCAGCCAAAGAGGAGGACCCTGACACCATCCTGCCTACCACTTGCTTCATCAACGCCATCCATCTTGACATTGAAACCACCGTACGCAATGCACTCCACACCGAAGCAGGTCCCAGCAGTTGTCCCGAGAACCGCCTTTACGTACCTGAGTCCGTCCGTTCCGACGTCCTGCACTGGGGTCACTCCTCCAACCTGTCCTGCCACCCCGGGGTCACCAGGACACTCACGTTCATCCAGCGACGGTTCTGGTGGCTCCATATGAAGAAGCAGGTTAAGGACTTTGTCGCTGCCTGCTCAGTCTGTGCCCAGAATAAGGTACCACACTCACACCCTGCAGGATTACTTCAGCCCCTCCCTATTCCTCACCGCCCCTGGTCACATATCGCACTAGATTTCATCACTGGGTTACCCCCTTCTAATAATTACACCACGATCCTCACCACTGTCGATAGATTTTCTAAAGCCGTTCACTTTATTCCCCTCACTAAACTCCCCTCCGCCAAGGAAATGGCATCCATCCTAGTCCAACACATTATTAGATTACACGGCATCCCCACAGATATAGTTTCCGATAGAGGTCCACAGTTCACAGCTAGGTTCTGGAAAGCTTTTTGCACTCTCTTAGGCACCACTGTTAGTCTGTCATCAGGTTTTCACCCCCAGAGTAATGGCCAGACTGAGCGGGCTAATCAGGTTATAGAGACAGTTCTGCGATGCCTGTGTTCGAAAAATCCCACATCGTGGAGTCACCAGTTAACTTGGGCTGAATACGCCATCAATTGCCACACCTCCTCCTCTTCTAAACTGTCCCCTTTTGAGTGCTGTTTAGGCTACCAGCCTCCACTGTTCCCGAGCCAGGAGGAAGAGGAAGAGTTCCGTCGGCCGAAGCCTTCATCCGGCGCTGCAGTCGCACTTGGAGAACCACCCGCCAGAATCTGCTTCGAGCCAGCGCCAGGATGAAGGTAACGGCTGACCGGCGCCGGTCCAAGGCACCCCAGTATCGGGTGGGGCAACGTGTGTGGCTCACTACTCCCCTCAAAGTGGACTCTCGCAAGTTGGCTCCTCGATACATAGGACCTTATACCATCATCAAGGTTTTGAGTCCCACAGCCGTGAGACTCAAGCTGCCTTCCACCATGCGTCGGATACATCCGACTTTCCACGTTTCGAGATTGAAACCTGTTGTCACCCACCCCCTTTGTCCCGCCCCTGATGCCCCCCCTCCCCCCCGTCTCATTGATGGAGGCGACGCTTATACAGTGCGCAAGCTGTTGGACTGCCGTCGTCGGGGTCGTGGCCTCCAGTACTTGGTCGACTGGGAGGGCTACGGCCCAGAGGAAAGAAGTTGGATCCCTACAAGCTTTATTCTTGATAAGACTTTGATAAAGGACTTCCACAAGACTCATCCTGTGCCACCTGTTAAAGCACCAAGAGGTGCTTCTTAGGGGGGGGGGGGGGGTACTGTGATGTTCTGTAATTATGTATGTCTGTTTATATTATTACCATCATTGCATTCCCCTCTGTTCGTGGGTTGTCTGAGTCGCATTCGTGTGTTTGTTTACCCTGTCTCGTGTATGCACTGTTTAGGTGACTTCGGGATTTTCCGAGGGTTTCGTGTTATGCTACTTCCTGGTTTCCTTTACGTGTAATTGTATTGATTACTAACTCGCGCTAACAATCACTCGGGTGCTTTATTAGTTAAACGCACTTACTAAACCAATTAACATAAATGTATACTAACAACTAACTGTCTGTCATAGTTAGATACTAACAGATTAACCAGTTTTTCCGCGATCTCTGTAATTCGCGCCAGCTGTTTGTATGTAGACTTCACCTCTCGTGATTACTGAGCACACTCCGCTCCTCTTCGAGCCCGTTGTTTGTTATGCATGTTTCCGAGTCCCTTCCATGTCTTTGTTATGTTTCCGTGATTGTTTCATTGCTACCTCATGTGTTAACCTCACGTAGTTTGTTACCCCTCCCTTTCCTATACGTATATATAGACCCACAAATGTGTTTGTTCCTTGTCAGAACGTTGATTCACTTTTCCTGAGCCTGTTATAGTAAAGCCAGAGACTAGCTGATATTCCTGAGACACCCTTTGATTTTGATTCCGATTTAGCCTAGCCCTTATCTGTACTTTAGCCTTTGATTTCCTGGTTTCGACTTTTCTTTGTGTTTAACTACGTTTGATTAGCCTAGCCCTTTTGTACCTTAGCCCTTTGATTTCCGGTTTTGACTTTTGCTTGTTTTCTGACTTTGATTTTGGATCTCGTTTGGATATTCTTGATTACCTGGCTTTTGACACTGGACTGGAATAAAACTACGTTTCTGCATTATCCTTGTCTGCATTTGGGTCTCTGAGTCTGGGACATAACAATATTCCCGTACGGCAGTCACACAGCTGCAATTTTATAAATATTCCCATAAGGCAGTCACACAGCTGCAATTTTATAATGCAGTCACACAGCTGCAATTTTTATAATGCAGTCACACAGCTGCAATTTTATAATGCAGTCACACAGCTGCAATTTTATAATGCAGTCACACAGCTGCAATTTTATAATGCAGTCACACAGCTGCAATTTTATAATGCAGTCACACAGCTGCAATTTTATAATGCAGTCACACAGCTGCAATTTTATAATGCAGTCACACAGCTGCAATTTTATAATGCAGTCACACAGCTGCAATTTTATAATGCAGTCACACAGCTGCAATTTTATAATGCAGTCACACAGCTGCAATTTTATAAAATCTCATATGGCAGTCATATTTGTTGCTATTTTATAAATTCTCATACGGCAGTCACACTGGCTGCTATGTAATAAATTCTCATACGGCAGTCACATTGGCTGCTATTCTATAAATTCTCATACGGCAATCTGGCTGCTTTTTATAAAATATTTATTATATATATATATATATATATATACACAACACAAGTTACAAGACATTCAACATTTACATCAGCCTGACGCTACACAAGACTCTCTGTATGGTTCTTTTCTTTTCTATCAGAATTTGTATTTAGGTTCTTTTGTGAGGAGTTTTCGTACAAGCCCCCTTGCACATGCGGACACACTGCCTCTGAGGATCAACGATTTACTAGAATACAGATTAAAGGTTCTGTTTACCTTTGTTCTTGGTGCCTGTTGATCTGCGATACAGTGTGAACGTAAGCGCATTCTCAGCCTGTACTATTATTCATTCCTGGCTGGCTCGCCAACTGAAGTATAATAAATCGAACAATCCCTTCACCGCCCTGTCGGGAGGGGTCAGGACCATTCCACTACACGTAACTTAAACTTTCTTCCAAATAGACACTACATTCCAGAGTCTGGTATAACGTAATTTATTATAAAAAGATTTGCACGAATATACATACCCAGGCTGATCGGCTAAACATACATATGTTAAAAACATTCTCAATCACACGGTCCAGTCTAAGTCAGTCAATTTCATGCTCACCCACAGGACGTAAAAACAGGTCCGTTAATGACAGAAGCAAAACATAACAGGCACCATGAAGTTCAGCTGACATCTTATATGTTATTGCGACCCCCCCTTTTTTGGGGTGTTCCCATTACCTGGGCGATTACTTTTTCCATGGTCTGCAGCGGTCTCTGCCGGTCCTAATTAAGCATTACATATGACCCTTATTTATATGGTAGTTTTGATGAAATGCTATGATTTAATCATATCAGAAACATCCTATGGTTTGACAATAGTAGTTCAATACATAGTTTTTACACCAATGTTTGTAAAGATAGAAGATAAATGTTTTATTTGGATTTAATAAACTCTATCAGTTCCTCAAACTGCACACACACATACATTTCCAAGGCTAGGGTGCTGGATGTTGTTCCCGACAATCAGGCCCCAAAGAATGTGTAGGGAGTAATTCATGCTTATCTCTTCAGACGGGCTAGGAACATTTAATTGCCTGTGTGTGTGTGTGTATGTGTATGTGTGTGTATGTGTGTGTGTGTGTGTGTGTGTGTGTGAATGAATGGGTCCATTGCCGACTTTTTGAGATAACTAAACCTCGCCATGGGAAATTTTGAGGAGTGTATTGCAATATGGCTGTTTCCGCTGAGAGCGAGTTTTTCTTCAATTTCCCTGCATGTGGGTGTGTGTATATGTCCTTGATTTACAGGTGTCGAGATGAGCTCATATTGGGTGCCTAGCTTGGGACCATTGTTCATTGAGCACACTCCGATACAAATAATGAGCTCATTTTTCCGGCGTGATTGTCTGCCCTTGAATCTGAGGCCTTGAATATGTGCTGCTGTTCACATATCAGAATCAGAATCAGAATCAGAATCCCTTTATTCGCCAAGTATTTACATACAAGGAATTTGGTGCGTACATAAACCAACATAAAATAATATAACATAAAACATAAAACATAAAACATAAAACAAAACAAAACACAAAAACAAGTAGTGCAAGTAGTAGTGCAAGTTTCAACCAATATAATATTATATTATATATGCAAGATAAAAATAAAAATAAAAAATATAAGTAAAAATATAAATAAACAAAAAGGATGGAGATATTTACAGTGAAATGATTACAGTGGGAAGTAGGTAAAGTGTAAAGTGTCTATGAGGCGGGATAGAGTCTGTGTCTGTGTCGGAGGGGGTCCCGGGCCTTGTTGATAAGGCTAACTGCAGAAGGAAAGAAACTGTTTTTATGGCGAGAGGTTTTGGTCCTGATGGACCGCAGCCTCCTGCCAGAGGGAAGTGTTACAAACAGACTGTGACCGGGGTGAGAGGGGTCGGCCACAATCTTGCCTGCATGCCTCCGGGTCCTGGAGGCATACAGGTCCTGGAGAGATGGCAGGTTGCAGCCAATCACCCTCTCCGCAGAGCGGATGATACGCTGCAGTCTGCCCTTGTCCTTGGCGGTGGCAGCAGCGTACCAGATGGTGATGGAGAAGGTGAGGATGGTCTCGATGATGGCAGAGTAGAAGTGGACCATCATCGTCTTTGGCAGGTTGAACTTCTTCAGCTGCCGCAGGAAAAACAACCTCTGCTGGGCTTTTCCAGTGATGGAGCTGATGTTCAGCTCCCACTTGAGGTCCTGGGAGATGAAGATTCCCAGGAAGCGGCAGGACTCCACAATGTCAACTGTGGAGTCTCTCAGGGAGATGGGGATGGGCCTTTTGTGCAATTCATCCTACCACAGAAAAACATATTCATATTAACACTACATTTTCATATAGTTGGTCCTACAGTATGATATATAATTGTATATAAATAATGAATAATCTATAATTTGTCACAACATCAGGGTTTGTCTTGTTGTGCATCTTATCGAGTGGGCTTTAAACTGAGACAGGCTGCTGAACTTTGCTGTGTCCTATAACAAACTCCTAACGTCTCTGTGTTTTCCGCCTTATCATCCAGAACAACTAGCAGGAGGAGAGGAGGTGGTAGTGGAGGAAGGGAGGGTGCATTTTTCAAGTATTGGGATGCACCCCAGTATTGGGACGCAGCCCTGGAATTTTTAACGTCTGTCACCGTAGCCTACCTTTAAACGGATGAAACTCGCTACCTGTTTACATTGATTATCAGTCAAGCAATTGATTTAGCTACTGAATAACAAATATCAATAAATACAGCAAGTTTTGCGTGCTAGCATATTTCTTTGTCATAAAATTGTGTAGCATTATGTAGGACAGCCTGTGCACTGGAAAAAGAGTAGGTAGGCTATGAAGCATTTTAACCGAACATATTCTCAACCTGTTTCCGTTAATTTTTCTTGCTTAATGTCAATAAAGCAATTAATTCCCCAAATAATCAAGAACAATTATGTAGCCTATGATGATTAACAAATGACAATGACAAATGGATAACTAGCGTGAGATTGTTTAATAGTGGCAATCATTCTGAATAATTAACTGGCAAAAAAAAACAACGTTTTCTCTGAGTTGCATGTTAGCATTGTGTTTTATTCTCATCACGTTAAAGAATGTAGCCTAATTAATTTAAGATGGCACTCGATTTAGTCAAAATTATTTAAACATTAGAAAGCATAAATTTAACCAGCGTTGAGTGCAACGCATGCATTCAAGCTAAAAAAAATAATTTACCCAAATATGTGCTGTTCATTGATCACTTAGCTAAACTGAAGAATCTTCGCATGACATTAACACATTTTATGCCATCACAAATGTGGATATAGGAAAATGCTACGCAAGTTTATTTACCCATTTGTCTTGGTTATTAAGCAAATTAATTTATTGTTTGATTGTTAGGCTATCTGGCATATACAAAAAAATATTTAGAGTAGCCTAATAATCAATTTAAAGCAAGATTACAGAGTGACTTTTTGCAATTATTCTATGTCCACCTCAATCAATAGATCTACAATTCATTTTAATTGGAGGAATTAAGCAACAGAAAAGCGCAGGGCGTTCATATGTAGCTTGACGAGCATGTTCACGGGGGTGGGAGGGGTTTAAATCTACAGGGGAGTCAAAACACCGGCTCTTTCATAAATGTTTTGGAGGAAAAAAACTCAGGATATCATCCAAGTGAATTTCACCTTATTGAAAATATTTTATAATTAGCCGGCTAACTCCGTTGTAGCCTACCCAACGCATTGCTGGGTTTTCTTCATTCAAAATTTGTGAATTTGAGGGCAACAGCTAAGGAGAGCCGTCGATCCACTGCGCCAGTTACACTTGACACACCCCTCGCCACTAACTCGACAGGCTGCGCCAGTTATCCTCGATCCATTGCGCCAGTTACGCGTGCCACTAACTCGACAGGCTGCGCCAGTTACGCTCGACAGACTGCGCCAGTTATCCGCGATCCCTTGCACGGGTTATCCTTGACACCCTTCTGCGCTGTTCTTGACAGACTTTTGAATGAATTGGGGCCTCATAGACTGCTAGACAATATTACATGGGTATAAAACTTTCAAACCCCATCACTGCGGTGATGGAAATTGAATCGTACAGATTTTCACTTAATTTCAATACGCACCATTAGTATTGCAGGAAAATAACGTCAGATTGTGTATTTTACTGTTTTGGATTTTTGTATAGCCAGCCCTGCAGGCCATTGAAAATTACTGGGGTTTAAACCCTTTTTTTTTTCTTTTTTTTATTTGTTTCTGATTTTTCCCCATTTTCTCCCAATTTAGTAGCCAATTGAACCCCTATTCTACTTCATTTCCCCCCATGTAGCAACCGCTAGAGAACCACCGCTATACAACCCCGTCAGCCGGTAGTAGGAAAGAGGCCGCCACGTCCTCTACAGGGCGCGACTCCCCAAGCTCCTGACCGTGATTCCAACTCGCCCGGGGCCTTATTTGCGTAGCGATTCTCATCCGAGCCCTCCCCCCACCCGGAAGCAGCCGCCAATTGCTGCTCCCACAGGGCGCTGGCCATGCTCGGAAAATGGCAGGACCGGGGCGCGAACCCCGATCCTCGGAGTACAACTACTACCGCAGCGGCACGGTTTAAAACCTTTTGACTTCCCACTTATTTAGCATCACTGATGGCTACATGTTGTGATGTTTTTGAAGATATTACAAGAGAACTAAATGAGGAGCAGTTTCACATGATCAAATCATCTAGCCTACATGGTAACCTAGGCCTACTTATATTTTATGTCAAAGCATAAAACACTGTTCTATTTCATACCGGTCAACACGCCACAGTATGGGTCATCCTGGCCGAGAGGGGGAGCTACTAGGAGATTGTTTATCAAATTAACCACCACTACGGGCGGAACCACGTCACGCCATAAATATGGCGCTTGTACGCCGCTCGACCTCTTTTTGCCTCCTCGAGGTGAGCTGAGATTGTGTTTGTTGGTTCCTTTGGAATCTGCGATTTCGCAAAACTTTTTGTTTTCTGCCTCTCCCAAGCGCCCGGACAAAGTAAGTTTCCGGGGCTTTCCCTCCCCCAGCAACGCGGAACTGCGGTTTGCTTGCTGTTTGTTTGCTACTTTACTCGGTAGAATATTACCTTGTTGTAGCCGGTTCACTGCCGGTTTTTCATTACAGAATTAGATGGGATTTAGCCGATATCTTTCTGATTGCATTGCGTTGGTTCACTTGTTATTTGCATAGCAACAATTACAACACATGATACAATAAAGTAAGCCTCCGCGTCCTCTCGCGGTCCTCCAGTGCTACTGTTGCGGGCCCTTGACTGGCGCTGGACTCGCTTGAAAAACGTTGTTGGAGGCAGATTGCTGCCGTTCTTTACAGAAGTTTATTCATTGTTAAATAATATTCATCTGTCTTATATTAGCCGCTGGGCTTGGTGCTGTTAGTTGCGCAGTAGCAACAACAACAATAAGAACAACGAAAAGGCCGAAAGGGGCCTCTCTGCTCGTGAGAGTAGAAGCTGCCGGAGGCTTCCACACCCCCTCGCGGTCCTTCAGTACCACTGATTTGGGCCCTTGGCTTGGTGTTGGACACACTTCTGGGCTAAGCATGTCGGAAGGCGTACAGAATCCGGGAGATGGTGGGCCGTCGGGGGAGGACGTCCCACCTGGGCAATCAACTTTTGTGGAGCATGATATGGAGCCGTATGCTCAAGGGGCTGGGTCTAGCAAGCGCGCTAGGAAGCGTAAGCATCAGGAACCGGAGTTCCATCAGCTTCAGCTACAGGTGCAGGCAATGCAGCAGACCCTTCTGGGGCTGGTAGCATCACAGCAGCAGTCACCCAGGCCTCAGGACCCTCAGGGCCCAGTGCCTGGACCGTCCTGCTGTCACCCCGACAAGCTGTCTACGATGGCGTCGGATAGCCTGTACTGTCGGACAGACCCCCAACAGTCTGGCACTTAAGGTGGGTCAGTGTCTGCCCAGGAAAGCGACGATGCTTCTGAGCTCCCACCCTTGGATCCCTACGATCGGGCGGTGATTCTCAGGGCGGCTGAGCGCGCTCGCTTACCACCCCTGCCTGATTTTCTGACAGAACTGCAGGCATCCTGGCAGTCCCCTGGGGCATATAGACTCCCCAAGACCCAGTTAGCCAATATGGCGGGTGCCGCGTCCTATGGGTTGGCGGCCCCTCCACAGATTGGGCCTATGTTTTCACTGCTCGCAGGCGCTACCTTTAGAGCTGATAGTGATTCCCAGCATCCCAATAGGCAATGCAGGGCTACTGACAAGCGGGTGTGTAAGGCTTATCAGTCTGCCGCTCTTGTGGCCCGACTGGCTAACACTAACGTACTACCGCTGGTGTACCTGGAGGGTATGCTGCAGGACATGTCCTCCGCTGCCCCCAGTGACTCAGCAATAGAGATGCTGCATGTGGTGGACATTATGATGCGCGGGGCTAGTGCTCATGCCCAAGCCCTGGGGCACTCCATGTCCTCACTCGTCCTAGCACGCTGCCAGGTGTGGCTGGCTCAGTCCAGTCTAACAGACTAAGGACAGGTAGCAGCCCTTACTGCCCCAGTGGTTCCGGGGCAGGTGTTCGGGCCGTCTGCGGAGGCTGCCTTGGAGCAGTCACGCAGGGCGAGAGAGATGTTGGGGGCAGTAGGATGGGCTCCAGCCCCACAGGCCCCAGCAAGAGGGACCCGTTTTTTCCACAGAGCAACCCCAGCTTCAGGTCCCGCCCCCACTGGGGAGCACAGGACCTTTCAGGGGCCTTCATCCAGCTCTCTGGAGCCAAGGCCCTCGCGTCTCTCGCGGTTCCGGAAACCTTCCGGTAAATCAGCTTCCCCAGGCCAGTTCCGTCGGTGACGGTTACCAGCCTCCGGCACCGCGTTTTTCCCCTCTCCATCTCGCAAAGTGGCGCCTATGTACCCGATGTCCTTGGGTGCTAAGCACATTGGAGTCGGGGTACAGGCTCCAATTCAACACCAAGGCCCCCCGTTTTTACGGGGTTACTCCTACTCAGACAGCTCCACGGTAGTCTCCTACATCAACCGCCAGGGTGGGGTTCGGTCCCCAATCCTGAATGCGAAAGCACGTCAAATCCTGCTATGGGTCTAGCCCGACCCGGTGTGACGTATCAGTCGTCTTGGCGTTCCTCCAGTCCCTTCTGGAAGAAGGTCTGGTGGAATCTACGCTAAGGGGATATTTGGCGGCCATATTGGACTACCATGACCTTATTGAAGGCCGGACGGTGGGAGCTCACCCTCTCGCCAGTCAATTCCTCTGAGGAGCCAGGCGGCTTCGGCCGCCTAGATCGAACGCAGCCCCTTCTTGGGACCTGAAGCTGGTCTTAAATGCTCTCACTGAACTGCCGTTCGAGCCCCTGACTGGGCTCAGCCTAAAGCTCCTCTCTTGGAAGATGGCCTTCCTGCTCGCTATCACCTCCGCGAGGCACGTGAGCGAGCTGCATGCACTGTCGATACACCCTGCCTGTATACAGCTGGGGGACAGTAGCTCATCGGTCTCTTTGTGTCCCAACCCCGCGTTTCGGCCTAAAGTCCTTTCGCGGTCGTACGTCTCGCAGCCTATCGTGTTGGAGTCGTTTCATCCTCCTCCCCATGAGACCCCTGAAGAGGCCAGACTGCACTCACTGTGTCCTGTCCGAGCCCTGCGGTCTTACATTTCCCGCACAAGTGCGGTTCGGAGGACCAATAACATGTTTGTGGGTTATGGAGGGTACACAGGGGCTTGCCCTGTCTAAACAGGGCTTAGCCCACTGGATCATAGATACGATTTCCAAGGCTTACAGCAGCTCAAACGTGCCCCCTCCCACAGGTGTGGTAGCTCACTCCACTCGGGGCGTAGCTACCTCCTGGGCCTTACTACGTGGCGCCCCACTCGCTGACATTTGCGCAGCGGCGGGCTGGGCCTCATCACTCACTTTCGCCAGGTTTTATAACTTGGACATAGTGTCATCGGCATCAGTTGCTTCCTCTGTCCTTGGGGCAGCTGAGCAACCTTGTAAGTAAATGGTGATGATTCAGGGTTTTTATCACCCATTCGTTATGTTCCACGTTCCCACTTGAGCTTGCTCTTCTGTTAAGAACAGCAGCCAATGGTGTAATTTTATTGATCGGTCTCGCACTCATGCTATGACGTGCGGTCCTGGTTACCCCACTACATCCCCCGCCTGACTTATTTGATATACAGTAACCCATACCGTGGCATGTTGACCGGTATGAAATAGAACGTACGGGTTACGGATGTAACCCCGGTTCTATGAATACGGTCAACACGCCACGCGGTGTTGTCAGGCGCGGAACCTTGCGCCCTCAGGACGGCAAGTGCCCTCAAGTCGGCAAAAGAGGTCAAGCGAGTGACGTGGTTCCGCCCGTAGTGGTGGTTAATTTGATAAACAATCTCCTAGTAGCTCCCCCTCTCGGCGAGGATGACCCATACCGTGGCGTGTTGACTGTATTCATAGAACCGGGGTTCTCTTTCATCATCTCGTTTCGAGATCCACCTATGGGAATGACGTCCGGTCATGACCACCACAGAAGCATCCAATTGCACCAAGTCTGGCCCTGACAGACAGTAGCGTGTCAAATGCGAAGGAGGCTCCGCCCTCCTTGTACGAGCATATATGACACTGTAACGCTACTACTCCTCAGTTGACATTCGCTTCTCGCGAATTTCGGAGTACCCCACTCACAGCTTCGACCGTGTATCCCACACGAGCCTTGTCACTTAACTGTCCGCAGGAGGATATATCTCCGGATCAGCCTCCGCCGGGCGTGAAAGGTTCGGGAACGCGCGTCAGTGCTGAGTAGCTCCACTCGGTGTTAGCCTGCTACCCCGCGCGCTAGCCCTTGTATCGTGCCAGGCTACCCGCCCAAGACACGATTTTCTCCTGCATCTGCTAACGCGGAACAGGACAGTGCTGTCTCACAACTAGCCACCCACGCTAGTTTGTCTCTTTGCTCTCTAGCCAGCCGCCCACGCTGCCTGTTTCTCTGCTTAGCTGCCTAGCTCCCCGCTAATGGCTCTTTCTAAGCCCGTTCCTCTCGGCCCGTCTGAGGAGCTACGCTCGCGTGCCTGCCCGGCCGCATGCGGTGCCCTCATCGCGGCCAGGGACACTCACCCTCTCTGTGTCATGTGCTTGGGCTTAAAACATGCCCAGGAGGCCATCGACTCCCCAGAGAGCTGCAGCCACTGCCTCGCACTGCCCAAAAAGCTCAGGCGACGGAGGCAGAGAGTTGCTGCTACCCACGGCAATGACCTGTGTCCCGAGGACTCTGACAAAGAGGACGATAGCACTACGGCCTCTCGGCCGCCTCAAGACCTTCCTTCTCTGAGTTGGGCTGACCGCTCTGACCCAGACATGTCGGCGTTCCCCCTCTCGCTCTCCGGTACCCCCATACTGGAAGGAGAGACAGCGGATAACGACGACATGGCGGTTGCGTCTGATTATTCGGGTGAGGAGGACGCCATTCCACCGGCCCAGTTAGCATCGGCTATGGGTACAGCTAACGCCCAACCCCATGCCGTGCTTCTGGAGGTATGTGATCGGGCCGCAGCCCGTCTCAATATCGAATGGCCAGCCCTACAGAACCCGGCCGACGAGGAGAGGGATGTTTATGACGGGAAATTCCTGGGCCCCCCCCCAGGCCCCAGAAAACAGCTTTTCCCAGTTCTCCCCGCCTGCGCTAAACACTTGAAACACCACTGGAAGGACCCGCTTGATTTCAAGCACGGTTTCTCCGGTCTGGAGGTTAAGGACATGGCCGCCCACGCCATGGGGGAACCCCCAGCTGTTGAGCCCTCCATAGCTCGACACCTTAACCCCACGCAGGGAGGTCTCCTGGCGCCGCCCAGGCCTACCCTCCCTACTAAGATGGAACGCTTCACAGCCTCCATCCACCAGGCTTCCTACAGGGCCTCAGCCCTCGCGGTTAGAGCCCTCAATGTTTCCTCCCTCCTCTCAGCTTACCAAGCTGAGCTCACAGAGGAGATGGGGAAACAATTACAAGAGGGGACCCCTTCCCCTATACTGTGGCAAGAGATTGTCACTGTGAACGACTTGGTCCTGCGCAACTCTCGCCAGTGTGTCCAAGCCTGCGGCCGCTCCATGGCTCTCTCCGTAGCTGGCGAGCGGGCGCTCTGGCTTAATCTCTCTGGTCTGCCCGACAGTGAGAGAAGGCGCATAGCCGGCGCCCCTGTTGAGCCAGGCCAGGCTCTTTTCGGCCCCGCGCTGAGCCTCATGCAGCAGCGGTGCGACGACAAAAGGAAGGAGGATGAAGCCTTCAAACTCTGCCTCCCCCGCAGAGTGACGCCTCACTTGCCGCCACCCATGCGGCCTCCACAGCCCCCAGCGGTGAACCGCCGTGTCCAGCCAGGACAGGGCAGGGGCAAGCCCCAGGGCAGAGCCCCGGGCCAGCAGGGCAACCCCCCTGCTAAGCCTTGGGGGAATATGTCCTTTGCCGTAGCCGCGGCAAAGAAACCCTCTCCCACCCCCGCCGACCAGAAGCGGAAGCGGCCAGCCTGACACTACCGCTATTGGGGGCTAAGTCCATGTTCTGGGGCAGTCAGGCCCTTGGACACAGGCTCATCTCCTCTCTTCCCCCCCATGAAGAGAAGGAGACTCCCAATTCAGGAGGACAGCCCTCCTCTGTTCGCTGCTGTGTTACCCACATTCAGTGTACAAGCGAACACCAGGCCATTCCTAATAAAGGCTCCCGCCCTGAAAGGCCAAAAAACAAAAAATGTGTTAAGAAAAACCCCTTCTTATCACATAAGGCCTCCCCTGGTTTCACCACTAGGTGGAGCGCCAGCCCCATTCAGCACGGCCGCACTCGGCCGTTCCCCCCTGCGGTCCTCCGCACCAGCAGGGGCGCTCACGAGCCACATACAAGCCTGGCAGGCTACGTTTGCCCCCGAGTGGGTACTACGCACAATAGCCAAGGGCTACAGACTCCAGTTTGCAGGGAAACCCCCATGTTTCAACGGAGTCATTTACTCTCAAACCGAGAGGAGTGCGGCCCATGTTTTAGAGGAGGAAATTTCCTCTCTATTACAAAAGGGGGCGATACGTGTGGTTCCCAGAGATCAAGCCCAACACGGCTTTTATTCTCGCTATTTCCTGGTCCCAAAGAAGGACGGTTCCCTCCGTCCGATCTTGGATCTCAGAGTGTTGAACAAGCATTTGAGGCAGTACAACTCCAAAATGCTAACTTACAATACTCTTTCACGTTCAATACGTCAGAGCGATTGGTTCACATCAATCGATCTGAAAGATGCTTTCTTCCACATAGGCATCTATCCTCCCCACACGAAATTCCTTCGCTTCGCCCACCGCGGCGTTTGCTACGAATACAGTTCTACCGTTCGGCCTCTCCCTAAGCCCACGGGTGTTCTGTGTCTGTGTGGAGGCGGGCCTGGCCCCGTTAAGACTAACGGGGGTCAGAATACTGACTTATATGGACGATTGGCTAATCATTGCCAATTCGAGAGTCAGAGTCGTGAAAGACACGCAGTTAGTTTTGGCACAACTAGCTGCGCTCGGGTTCAGGGTAAACCTCCCCAAGAGCAATTTCTCTCCTTCACAGAGTGTAACGTTCTTGGGGCTGGTGCTAAACTCTGTTTCGATGCTAGCCCGCCTGTCAGCGGACCGCATTGTATCCCTGCGGGACTGTCTCTCTCTGTTCAAACCGGGCTTAAGAGTACAGTACCGCACATGCCTCAGACTGCAAGGGCTGATGGCCTCAGCCTCGCAGGTTTTACCGCTGGGGTTACTGAGGATGAGGGGCTTTATGAGGTGGGTTTCATCACTACACCTCAGCCCCGTACGTGATCTCCATCGCCGTCTCACAGTGACGCACGAGTGCGCGGCAGCTCTACGTCATTGGGAGAACACAGACTTTTATACTCAGGGAACCCCTCTCGGGATCGTTCTCATGAGAAAAGTCGTAACGACAGATGCATCCCTCTCTGGGTGGGGGGCCACTCAGGAAGGGCGTGTAGTGAATGGGATGTGGCCAATCCAGCTGCGCTCAGCTCACATCAATTATCTGGAGCTCCTGACTATATGGATAGCTCTCAGATATTTTCTACCCCGCTTAAGGCGACGGCATGTGCTAGTACGTTGCGACAATACGACTGCTGTAGCATACGTCAATCGCCAGGGGGGCATGCGTTCTCCCGATCTCCACAGTCTAGCCCACAGACTGCTGGTATGGGGCAGCCATCACTTTCTGTCGTTACGTGCGACCCATGTTCCAGGCATTCTGAACACGGGCGCAGATCTGCTGTCAAGGGGAAACCCACTGTACAGGGAATGGCGACTGCATCCCCAGACTGTGGAAATGCTATGGCAGAGATTTGGCCACGCAGCCGTCGATCTCTTCGCCTCGCACGAAAACGCCCATTGTCGTATGTTCTTCTCGCTACGGGACAAGAACGCGCCTCTAGGCGTAGACGCACTAGCCCACCCTTGGCCCAATGTGCTTCTATATGCGTTTCCCCCCCTCGCTCTCATCTCTCCCACTCTAGCCAGAGTGAGAGAGCAGAGTTTGACACTGATCTTAATAGCGCCCAGGTGGGTGAAATCGCCGTGGCTGGCGGAGATAATTTCTCTCCTTTATGCACAGCCGTGCGCGCTCCCGTTACGCACGGACCTGCTGTCTCAGGCGAACGGGGAAATATATCACCCCTGCCCAGAGCGAATAGCTCTTTGGGCTTGGCCCGTGAAAGGCTCCCCCCTCGCGTGGTGGCAACCATTCAGAGCGCGAGAGCGTCTTCTACCAGATCACTTTATGACAATAAGTGGCAGGTATTTGAAAAGTGGTGTGCCTCCCGTCAGTCAGTGCCCTATCAGTGCTCTGTTTCTGACGTGCTGAGTTTTTTACAAAACCTGATGGATGAAGGGAAATCCTTTTCTACCATTAAGGTTTACCTGGCAGCTATCACTGCTTGTCATATGGGTTTCAATGACAATACAGTGGGGCAGCATCCCCTCGTGCGCAGGTTCATGAAGGGGGCTCGCCGTTCTCTGCCTGTTGTTAAAAAGCTCATTCCCTCATGGGATTTATCACTGGTGCTGGAGGCTCTGTCCCAACGGCCATTCGAGCCTATACACGGAATAGAGTTAAAATTACTGTCTCTGAAGACAGTACTGCTGCTCGCATTAGCCTCTGCTAAGCGGGTCAGCGATCTCCATGCGCTCTCAGTGCATCCCTCGTGCACAATATTCTCCCCTAATATGGATAAGGTTTTCCTTAAACCTAATCCTGCCTTTATGCCTAAAAGCTTCCCAGCTTTCACATGTGAGGTGTTGGAGCTTTCCGCTTTTCACCCACCGCCGTTCTCTTCTGAGGAAGAGCAAAGGCTACATATGCTGTGTCCTGTGCGTGTTCTCCACACGTATATAACAAGGACTAGGGCTTTCAGAAAGAGCAACCAGCTCTTTGTGGCCTGGGCCCCCGCCTGCAAAGGGAAAGCCATCTCTAAGCAGCGGCTGTCCCATTGGCTTGTGGAAGCTATTGTTATGGCATATGGTTCAAAGGGGGTATCGCTTCCCTCGGGTCTGAGGGCTCATTCTACGAGGGGCGTGGCTGCATCATGGGCCCTATTTCGTGGGGTCTCCATGCAGGAAATTTGTTCAGCCGCAGGCTGGGCTTCTCCACATACTTTTGTGAGGTTTTACCGTCTGGATGTTACCAGGACACCGGTAGCTCACTCAGTATTGGGGGTGAGCTCTGTGTGAGCCACACACATCTCACTATGGGTGTAGTACTTCACACTGTTCCCGGACCCCAGTTACTACACTGGACAGTGGATTGTGTTTTGTACTTGCCTACAGGGGATGCGCTAGGCACCACCCTCCCGCTAGGAACGAGATGATGAAAGAGAACTTTAGGTTACTGTCGTAACCCCGGTTCTCTGAAACATCGAGTGGAGAGATCCACCAACATTGCCCTGCTTGCTGTGCGCGAGAAGCGAATATGTTCACTGAGGAGTAGTAGCGTTACAGTGTCATATATGCTCGTACAAGGAGGGCGGAGCCTCCTTCGCATTTGACACGCTACTGTCTGTCAGGGCCAGACTTGGTGCAATTGGATGCTTCTGTGGTGGTCATGACCGGACGTCATTCCCATAGGTGGATCTCTCCACTCGATGTTTCAGAGAACCGGGGTTACAACAGTAACCTAAAGTTACATCCGTAACCCGTACGATTTGTCTGTAGTAGAGTTTAAAATCATGTAAATCAATATGCTTTCAAATCGACAAGATAATGTATTTGGTTTCACCTGATTTTACTCAGAAAATGTCTTTGCTTTCATGATATGCATGTCTTAATGTCAAATTCAGTGTGGACATGTAGCTTTGAAGCTTTCAAAAGTTGACAAGCTGGTTCTTTGCATAGCCAGCTTGGAGCTTGTAAGCAATAACTTTCGCGGCGACAAGCTAATGTAAGTTATTCGGTTTTATCTCATTTTACACGAAAAATGTCTTGGCTTTCATGACCTGTGTGTGTTAATGTCATATTCCATTAAAAAATATAGTTTTGAAGCTTTTAAACGTAGCATGACAAGCTACCGCCGTATTTTCGCGTTGTTCACGTAGCCAGCTTTCACCTAGCCAGCTTTCACCTGTCCCCATCAGTCACACAATCACATCGGCTGCTTTCAAGGCGACAAATTCATTGGGTTTCATTTGATTTTACTTGAGAAATATCTTGGCTTTCATGATATGCGTGTCTTAATGTCAAATTGAATGTGAAAATATAGTTTTGAAGCTTTCAAAAGTTATATATCACAAGCTAGCACTGGTCCTTTCTTTGCATATAGTTTGCAGTCAGCTAGTAAGCAGACACAATAACATCAGTTACTTTCGCGGTGACAAGCTAATGTAAACTATTCGGTTTAATCTAATTTTACACAAAAAATGTCTTGGCTTTCATGATCTGTATGTGTTAATGTTATATTCATTTTAAAATATCGTTTTGAAGCTTTTAAACGTAGCATGTCAAGTGAACACGTTAGGTTAGGTTATAGCTCTATCCAGAAACATTATACGCTATGTCCATTGCAGTTAGGCTTAACCATAGACTGTAACATTGTAAAAATAGGCTTACGGCTTTCGAGACGAGATTCAAATTGGAATACAGAATAGCCTAGGCTATCAATGGGGTTACGTTAAGATTGGCCAAATATGTTCTAAAGTATAACTAACCTCATGCCTGGCTTATTTTCTTTTAAATGTGCATTGAGCTACTATTGGTGTATTATCAACAGGCTTGTGTTATGGTAAATGGTAAATGGTAAATGGACTGCACTTATAGCGCTTTTATCCAAAGCGCTTTACAATGGCCTCTCACTCACCCATTCACACACCAATGGCGGCAGCTGCCATGCAAGGTGCTAGCCTGCACATTGGGAGCAATTTGGGGTTCAGTGTTCAGTGTTATAGCATGTCCATTCTAGGCCTCTGGCTGCTACTGCGAGCTTAGCTAACGGTAGCTAACAAAGTTACCCTTTCATTTTGCTTATTTATTCGGGAGCATAACTTTGCAGTCGTCGCTATACATGACGGAGAACTGACGTGTATAAGTTTGTGTATGACGTGTGAAAAAATCCTATTGTGTTGATGGAGAACACGGGCGATGTCACGCCGAGTCAGATGTCACAGACGTGCGTACAGACGTATCAGAGATGCGCTCAATAGTAGACGTGCGTGCGTACGATATTGCTTATTTTTTACTTTGCGCTTATGGGGTGGGATAGCTGACATTTCTTTGCTAACTGAGCAGCCAATCATGTAATGCACATGTATAAGTACATGGATAAGAACGTGTATAAGCAGACGTACGTTTATACGTGTGTGTTAACGGACGTGTATAAGTACGTGTATAAGCAGACATACGTGTATACACGCGTGTAAACGAATGTGTATAAGCAGACGTACGTGTACAAGTACTATGGAACGCCGTTTGGGCCAAAACGTGTAGTTCAACGTCCGCATTAAGACGTCAAATTTGTTTGTCTTAAGACGTGGAAGATGAGAGGAGGGAGAGTGAGTGGGAAGAGGGGGCAGTAGTAAAGCCAAGAAGGCCAAAAGTCGCAAGAGAAAGAAAAATGCATCTAGTGCAGGTGGAACGGAAAGCGAGGGAAGAGAAGGTGAGGAGAAAGTCCCGAAGACAGGATTGATAAATGTGGTAAGATTTGAGGGGGAAGTAAAGAAGTTAGATCCGCTTAAATGAACAAAAATCATTAGAAGGGAAGTTGGGGATGTAAATCATAAAGATTACTATTATTGGGAAAATCAAAGTGTCCAGGGTTGTAAGAGTTGGAGAACAGAGGTTCAATGGTAGCAAGGGTGTGATCTTTGGGGTTCCCCTCAGTGTTAATATGGGGGAATTAAAGGAGAACTTGAAGGGGAGGAATAGTAATGTGAAAAATGTGAAAAGAATGATAAGGGGAATAGAGAAAAAGGAGACTGAAACCATTTATAAAGTTTGAGAAAAAGGTGCTTCCAAAGGAGGTATATTTTGGATTTATAAAATATAGTGTAAGGGAATACATACCAAAACCTATGAGATGTTTTAACTGTCAGAAATTTGGCCAAAGTGTATAAAGAAAAGAGAAGATGCGCTCGGTGCAGTGGGGAGCATGAATATGGGAAATGTGGAGAGGGAGTGAGACCAAAATGCTGTAATTGTGGAGGTGATCACAGCGTAGCTTATTGGGGATGTAAAATGATGAAAAAAGAGGTGGAAGTACAACAGATAAAGATGAAGGAAAAAGTATCATATGCTGAGGCAGTTAAGTTGGCAGGACAGGAAAAACTGAATAAGGAGGGAGGATATAACAGTTTAAGGAAGTTTAAGGAAGTAAGTGATGAGTGTCTGAGCCAGATTAATGCAGATATGACCATAGAAATTCTGGATAGTGAAATAGGAAAAGGTATTAGAGTAGCTGCACTGATAGTCCATGAGCCAGGACCCCAAAAATGACCAAAGTGGCTCAACTGGTTTGGCAATTTCTAGTTGTGTTTTTTGACTTACTATACATCTCTACTTCATAGTTTGGAATGATAACCATTGCAGACTGGCAGCTTAGTGGTAGTTATCATGCGTTGAATATGTGGACCCCTAAATTGTCACATGCAAATTGTGGCGACAGATGAAGATCAAATATATTAACAACTTTTGAACCTTATATAGTACAGAGACCAATAAACCCACTTTTCTGCATAAGTGAAGTATGTGGAATTGATTGGAATGGTTATTTTAATGATTTAAAACTTCCATATATGCTTAAATGGCATTTGATTGAAAAATTTTGCGCAAAAAAAAAGGACAATAAAAAAGTCTACAAAATGATCCCCAATTTGTAAGTATGCGCTGAAAAACACCATGCTTCTAATGGCTATAGAAAACTTCCCAATACTCTAAGCTTTAATTTGAGTGGTAATATATGGTTGTAGCTCTAACGATAAAGTCAGTAACATCATTAAGGCTACCTCTATGACAGAATGAGGTGCGACTTGGATAGAATTGTTGCGACAGATTAAAATCAAATATATCAACAACTTTAGAACCTTAGATTGTACAGAGACCCATGAACCCACTTTTCTGCATAATTGAAGTATGGGGAATTGATTGGAATGGTTATTTTAATTATTAAAAACTTCCATATATGCTTAAATGGCCTTTTATTGCAAAAAAAATGCCAAAAAATGCAAAGAAAATGAAAACGTCTAATAAATATCCTCAATTTGTAAGTATGTGCTGAAAAACAACATGCTTCAAATGGCTATAGAAATCTTTCCAACCTTCTAAGCTTTAATTTGAGTGGTAATATATGGTTGTAGCTCAAAAGATAAAGTCAGTAACATAATTAAGGCTATGCCTATGACAGAATGAGGTGTGACTTGGTGGATACTAGTACCAGTCAGACAGACTGAGGTGGTGGTGTGTATTGATGGAGACCACACCAGGAACTTAAAGGGATAACAAAGATATATTTAATGAAATTATGAACAAATACAGCTTAAGCAAACAAAATGCATGTGCTTAGGGAGAGGGATCTTCCAGAACAATGAAGATTGGAGTCTTTATTAGCGAGGGTCACATAACTGAGCGGTCCCTTCTTAAGATCAGTCCTCTGTTTCAGAGTCAGTCAGTTCTGCCTCCATGGTCAGGTCCTCCTCTTCGGGTTGATTGTCACATGTTTGCAACTTGCACAGGTTTGTACATTTCAAGCCGTTGCTCATGCACTGGCATTCTGGGAGCTTGCATCTACGGCTGCAGTTGCAGGACAGCAGCTGCAGCACTGCCTCAGGGGCTGGAGATCCCTGCATCCATTCCACAGTGAGCTGGCCACTATCATTTCTGGCCCATCCATGCTCGACTGGGCTTGGGACTTGCGGATGCTGCTGAAGACTGGCTCTCCAGATGCCAGCCTGGTAGTTGGCACGCATAGCATGCATGTAGAGGCAGTCCTCGCATGGTGGCAGCTGGCTAGACTCGAGCTCCCCACGCTGTGTGCAGAAAAGCTGGTGGCGGGCTGTGTTGATATCCTCTGTTGTTGTAGATGCTGTGTACAGTTTGCATGTGAATGCTTGCAGCTTCTTGAATAGGTCCATGGACAGTTCCCAGGACTGTCCCAGCTTGCGAAACACTTCTTGGAAATGCTCTGATCTCATGATGAGCTTCAAGGCTTTGAGCTTCCCACGACCTGCGAAGGCACTCAACGTGTCACATCCAGTGTCTGCATGCATGCCAATCAGAGCATTACAGACACCGTCTCCCACGGCCTGCCGTAGCTTGGTGATGTCAAGATACCTTACCCGGTTCTTTGTTCCACATTTCTGGAACAAGGGACAGGAGATATCAGCAGAGAAAGCCAGGCAGAGCAACAAGACATCGGTGTCATCAGCTGTCACTACAACAGCACTGTAGCCTTGATCTGCGGCATGAGCTGCATGCAGAATGATTCTAGTGTCAGCCTCTTCTTGGTTCGACTGGAGGCCTGCAACCTCAGCCCACTGATCCTTAGTGATGTGCAAGCAGCTTTCCTCACTGGCGATGTAGAGCTGCTTGTCGTTCAGTCTGCCCCTCAGCTTGGGTGTTTTCCACTCGGCCACCAGGAATCTTATGAGGTTGGCCTTGTTAGCTGAGCTGCTGAGAAACTTTCTCCATTGCTGGATGCGGTGACCTGGTGCAATGTTTCGGAACTGTATTCCTGTGGTGCATGCCCTGTTTGCTCTCTCTGCATTCTTGATCGAGTCCTCCCAATACACATCGAAGACCACATCGATTCTCTGGCTCCTGCCTCCTTCATGTAGGATTTGAGTCAGTGCTGAGTCTGCAAGTTGAGAGAATGTCTGGTCATTGCCCTTCATCTTCTGAACCAGACTCATCCCATCAATGATGGTAGCAGATGGCCCAGGGATGGTCTCTGCTGATAAAACCTGCTTCTCCAGCTCCCTGGCCAGAACAGCTTTGTTCGTCTTTCTCAGTGTCCCGTCTCCATTGGCGAGTGCCCATGGCAAAGGCCCTAGTGGGTGAGAAAGGACATCACTCATCTGGAGATGGCGGCTCTCTGCCACCAGGACCATGTGCGCGAAGAGCTTCCTGTCAGTCAGCCTGCAGAATGACCTTGTGTGGGTTGCTTGCAGAAGGTTTCTTTCGCATATCTGAAAACGTCTTCAGCTTCTTCTTCATCATCTTATCATGGAACTGGGTCTTTGGTTTTTTGTCTTCAAGCCGGTCCTGTTTGAATGCATCGTATGCTTCCATGCCAATTTTGTGGGCATCAAGAAGGTCCCTTGCTACATCTGGAGGGGGCAAGGTACCTGTCGAAATGCTGACAAACTCACTTTAATTTGGGTTGAAAGGGTTTGTCCAGTCATCTTCAAGAAGCATCACAATGGACTGTACATCTGCTTCATCTTTGGTGATTCTAGGCATCTGGAGGTCTGGATGGCTGAGGTGGGACATTCTGTGTCCCACCATCCCTCTGAGCTGCTTGAGGTAGGTGCTGCGGTACTCAGAAGTCAGGTAGTACCTCTCCACAGCAGCCCGTTTCAGGCTGAATCCCTTTGTACCTCCTGCTGTCTGGGTATCTCGGTTGACTGTTTACTCAATGGTTTGATCTACTGGGATCCGGCCAAAGGGATTCTGGCTACCAAGCTGGACACTGAAGCCACCCTGCATGAACTGCTGGTGCACCTGTGGGTGATCAATGGGCAGGCGTGACATTGTGGCATAGTAGTGTGGCAGGAAGCGTGCATAATTCAGCTTGTCATAAGCAAAGCACCATGGGATCATGGCGCGGATTGATGTGAGGTGGAGCAGCCAATCCCCTTCTCTTGCTGCACGAAGCAAACCCAGCATGATCTCAGCCATATCGAGGTAAGACATCCAGAAAGCTGCCAGTGGGTGGCCATTCCTGAGGGAGGCAAGGTAGTCTTGGAACAGCTGGAGGATGCAAGCACAGGATGCATCATCCGTGAGTGCTATGAAGGAAGCCTGGGACACCTCATTGTGGAAATTGGAGATGCTCTTGAGGGCTTCTTCCAGATGGTGAACCTCTGCTCTGTGGTTTACTTGGATCCAAGGCAGAAACCCCTTCCAGGCTAGCCTCATCAGCGCCTCATACACAATCTTGTGAAGCCTGACAGCACGGTTGTACTTGCGCCCTTCCATCACAGCAGTGATGGATCCTTCTGCAATCACGCCAGACTCCACACACAATTCACGCAGGCCAGCATCTGGAAACCCTCCCCGATGGTTGATAGGAGGTTGCAGATGGTATGGAATGCCCCCATTCTCAATATTATGTTCCTGAACTTCTCATGCTTCCAAATGATTTCTGAAGCCTTGGCGTAGAGGGCTTAGTCGAAGACGCAGACAATCTCCTTCAGTTCTAGGCTTTCCATGATGTTGAGAGTTTGGTTCAGGACTTCATAGACAGTCGACATCTGGGTCGCTGGGGCATTGATTGTGGGCAGGTAGCTCACAGTGTCCTGCATCACATTCATGTCATTGCGGATGAGGATGTTGAATCCAGTCCAACTGCTGATGGTTTGGTCTTCTTCTGGGGTTGACATCCGAGTAAGCAGCCAGACCATGTTTTTGAATCTGGCATTCTGGACCTGTTTGTCTGCGTCAACATCTACACTGACAGTGGCTGAGGGCCCCACTCTCCGACCAGCGTTGTACATGGGGAGTGATGCTGGTGCTGGGGAGATGCTCCTCTTCTTTGACTTTTCAAGTGTCTTAGTTTGAAATTGTGGCATTGGTCCGATGATTCTGGGCTGCACAGCAATGCCGTTTACCCGATGCGATGTGCCCTCTCCACTGGTTGTCTCCTCCAAACGGTTTATGTTGTCCCAGGCTAGAGTGGTGAAGACTCCTTGGTAGATGTTGCTTGGCAGTACCACGCCCATCTGCGTTCGTATTAAAATAATTAAATCAGATCCACTTTCACTCTCTCCCTCCGACTCACTCCTAAAAATCTCCTCCACTACATCCGACAGGGACATATATTTTGTCGCCATCATATATATATATATATATATATATATATATATATATACAAGTTTGAATTAAAAAAATCTAAATTTACTCGAATATCAATGTAATAACGATGACCCACTGTGCGCGCATAAAGCAGGCTGAATTGCGAGCTAAAATGGCTTCCGGATGTGTGCAACCAAGCCTGTGTTACTGATAGGATATTAAGTACTGATTATGATGATATGCGGGTTATGGTGATAAAATCCATATTTTCGGAGAACTAGCAACGTATTTTTGATGTGTTTAATTTGAAGACGCCCGGGTCTCTACCACTAGGGGCAGGCACAAACAAGTTAATGGGGACTCTTGGAAGATTAGCCAATGGGCTAAAAGAGTCAATAAAAATCAAATCAAATCATGCCATGATTAAACTAGCCAGCTAGCCATGACACATGGTAGCAATAACAACAGTAATCTGGTGCTAGCTACCTGTAGCTATGAGCATAAGGTAATTCAAACAGTTGACCTTCACCATCATGCCATGACCTTGTGTGGTGTTCATGTTTTTGTTACTCAGCCAATGTTTGAGGGTCTGGTGGACCCGACGCATTATTGGGTTTTTAAATCAATACAGCCATAACAATTTATGTAAAGATACTTACCAGAGAATCTTTTCGTCATCTTGATCAGCTACACACAGGCAATGTTACAATGTTGCAACTTTGTGCGTGAATAACACACATTCCCACACAGAGACACACGCACACACACACACGCACGCACACACACACGCACGCACGCGCACACACACACACACTAACAGCAGAAATTATGTAAATGAGTGCATATTTACCTCATTTGCATATTTAAACATGACATTTCAGAAAACTTGTAATAAAATAAATTATTGTCTTAATGTAAGTAATCAACTGGGGAAGTTTCATTGTGATAGCTATTAGTTAATTTTTTTACCCCATAAGATAAGATAAGATAAGATAAGATATGCTTTATTGTCATTGTCAATTTTCATAACAACGAGATGAAAAAAGTGCATCCCCACACAGTAAAAAAAAAAAAAAGCGCGCTAAAAAAAAAATAAATGAAAAAAAAAAAAAAAAAAAAAAAAAAAATTCATACTGAAACACTCCCCTTTGCACATCTCCCCCCCTAAAAAAATTCTAGTAAGTAAAAAAATAAAATAAATATATAAATAAAAAAAAACATTTATACTATATACTACACATCATCCCCCCCCCCCCATGCACAAAAAAAAAAAAAAGTGCCCTTAGTATTTATTATTTAGTGCCATACCCCCTATAGTGGCTTGCGCCCATGAGGTGAAAATAACAAAATGTTAAAGAAAATATGAAAAGCTGCTCATGTGGAAAGGTTATCATATATTAATTTACTTATATTGACCCTATAAACAATTTAGCATAGGTAAAGTTTTGCCGACTCAGTTGAGCCTGACAACTTGTCTGGCTCATGGACTATGAGATCCATCCCTAAGAGTAAAGGCAGAATAAAGAGGAAGGCAGTACCATGGTGGGATGAGAACTGTAAAGAAGCTGTGAGAAACAGAAATAAGTTGTTTAAAATATTGAAAAGAACCCATAACTTTCAACATACACTGTAAACCCAAATAAGTTACCAGAACTCAGAAAATCGATTGCCAATTTTAGCAATCGATTGCCAAAAATTTAATATAAACTTGTTAAAACTTGTTTTCAAACTTTTTAAAAGTTTCTACTTGATATTTTCAGTTACTATGATATCAGTTACTATGACTTAAAGTTTTCAGTTTTCAATCCACGGGAATAAGTTAACAGAACTTTAAAAAATAAGTACACAACCACATTATTTTAACTTAATAAAACTCAATGTTTATTAGTTTCTGTTGTCATTGTTTTAAGTACACATAAGTCAAACATGTTGACTTAGTAATACAAAATTTCATAACAAAACTTTTGAGTACAACTAACTTAATATGTCTAAAAGTCATAAATATCTTCTGTTGAACAGTATTTTCTTGCCCTCTCTCTTTTAACACTGCAATGTTAAAATTAAATAGAAAAAATAAATAATAAACATTCATAAATTAAAATAAATAGAATAAAAAATACATTTTTTAATGTACATCAAATGTAGAGCTGCAACAATTAGTTGATTAATTGATTAGTTGCCAACTATTAATTTAATTACCAGCTATTTTGATAATGAATAATTTTGAGAAATTTTTAAGAAGAAAACATCCAAATTCTCTGATTCTAGCCTCCCAAATGTGAACAGTTTTTGGTTTCTTTCATCCTCTATGATTTAACTGTTGGTTGGGATAAAACTACATATTTTAAGATGTCACTTTAGGCTCTGGGAAATAGACATTTTTCACCAATTTCTGATATCTTATGGACCAAACAACTAGTCAATTAATCAAGAAAATAATCTGAGTAATCAATAATGATAATAAATAATAACAAAACTAAATAATAATCTTTGGTTACAGCTCTAAAAAAACACAGAGCCAAAGTGGCTTTCTGGCTAATACTAGTAGTGGCTGGCTAATACTAATGGCTAGTAGGACAACAGGGCAGCAATTTGGATGAAATTACAATAATGCTATAGACTGTTTAATAACATTTTAACTTTAAAACTCTAAAATGTAAATGTATTACATTAGCCAGTATCAAATGTGCAGTGTACTTTGGGTCATCCATTCAAGAACAAAGGCGTTAACCCCTAATATCATCAGATCCTGACAGGGTGTAGAGGCTAACCACACAATCTACTCTTCACTTTATAATCCACTGTTAATATGGCAGAACTTTTATCTTTGAATGACCAATATCTGAATGCCTTGCATAACACAGTAATTATATTTCTGCCTACGAGAATACCAATGTAGCCTGACCTCTGGAGCATCTCTCTTTACTCAACTTAATAACATTTAGTCTTAGAATGTAAATGTGGCACTATTAGCCTTAGCAACTCCGTTGCTTTGCGTTGTGTCATCCCCCCCAGAAAAAAAAGAAAATAAAAAAAAGAGAGAAAAAAAAAGAACAAAGGCACATTGTGTAGTTTGGGCCTATTGGCTGAACACCTGCAGAGTAGTACAGCAAATTTTTAAGGCATTATTTTGACAAAAGGAAAGAACTTTGATTCAGAGGGGAAATGCCTTCAATAATACCCCACCCCACATCCTTCTTTCTTTCAGATGAGTTTCTACACATGTATCATCAAGTCATTCTTGAGAGTCTGCAACCTGGGCAACAGTTTACCAGCTTCTAGACCAAGTAAAATCTTCTGAACAAATTCAAAAGTGTTGGTCAGTGTTTTCGGATAGCTGAGGTGTAGTGCATAGATCAGTCCAAACATTATCAGGAAGGCATCACCAAATCTGGGGAGGCTGATCACGATGTCACTTTCAATGACGACAGAGATTTTCACAGGCTGGTAGTGAACTGGATTTGTGTCATGGTCACTGATGACAGTAAGGAGGGCCACTGCAACATCGTCAAGCTCTGGCTCATCAGGCTCGTCCTGAATGAATGAAAGAGACATACTAATCACAAACTAATCCATGGTTTCTACAAATATAAGAGTTAAATTGAATTCTTTTTTACACAATATTTTATGAATTTTTTTTTATTAAGTTTTTGTTTTGTTATTGTTGTTGACAAATAATCTCTCCTTATCATTTAAGTACTGCTGGTGCAGCGCAAAGCTAAGTATATGGAGTTATGTTTGTAAGTTGTTCATATTTTAGTTAGAACTATGTTTTTGAGTTGTGTTGAGAACAGACTACATATAATTTATTTTTATTTAGCCTTTATTTAACCAGGTTAGTCCCGTTGAGATCAAATATCTCTTTTACAAGGAAGACCTGGGTCTCACTATAAGAGGTGAAAAACAGAAGATGCGTGTTCTGCACACAGGAATCAGCCAAGTTACCAGAGAATCTAAGTGGCGGGAGATTGATACTAAGCTCAAGAACACATACAGGAAAATGTTTTACTAAACTTCTTATCGCATTGAACAAAACACCAAGCCAGTTCATTTGTAGTGAGGTGAAAGAAAACAGACCATACCTCTCCAAATCACACAAACTGTATGGATAGACTAAACAAGGGTAAGTCCTAAAACATGTTAGTATTTTGATGAACTGTTCACTTAATATACAGTGGTACTGTTAATTATTTAAGGAGACTCACTGTGCAGCTTCTGAAAAATCCAGAGACTTCCTCACACAGATACACAGGAAGTGCATGGAGAACAGTGGTTCGCCTGGTGTGGATGTCATGGATTTCCTATTACGATAAAAACAGAAGTGTATATACTGAAAAGTTTACTGAACAAAGCTGATTTTAAACAGTCCAATCAGAACATATGTCCACAAATAACCTGTACACATCTTTAATGCAATCAGACAAATAGCAAACACAAAGTGGACTAATTGTAAAATTCAAAAGCTCATTTGAATCATTGAACCTGTCCAATGTTACAGAGGTTCAACCTATGACATGTATAATAATCTATTCACCTGTTCATCATGGATTTTTAAAATTTCAGCCAAAGCATCTGCTGTTTTCCCAGTTTTGGATGCCTTCTGTCGGAATAAGGTCATCAGTCGAGGAAGATGGCGGTCAAGCTCAGCGTAGAATGTGTTGGGCAGGTTCTGGTTCGTAATCAGCTGGAACTCTGCATACACCTACATTTAAAAACAGCATAAGGACAATACATCAACATCAATTAGTCAGTTCAACTTGGAGGATCTCTTACACTTCTATAAAGCAGCAAATAGCCACCAAATGGGTAAGAACCACAACTTTCACTTTAAACCACACAGAATGTGCCATATGTTAACACAGGAAAAATATCCATATTACCACAGACTCTATTTTGAGAGCAGGCCAGAGGTCCATGAGCTCGTTCACTGGTGGGCAGGACTTCACTATGGTCTGTCGGCGCAGGGCAAATGTGGTCTGCATCATCTTTGTAATGAGGGGCAGGTTCTTCTCAGTCTTCTTGACTTCTTCAGCAATTGTCTGCCTCAACTGCTCAAGACTTGAGGGATCCTCTCCTTGGGGAAAGTTGGGTAGGAAGTTGACTTCTGCTCGCTCTAAAGGTTTTTCTGCGCTTGGATGAACACAACTCTGCACCTTTAGAGGTAGATGTAGACAGAACATTGGAGTTCATGAGAGCGCCAACAACTTCATCCAGTGTAGGTTCTGCAATATTGTGACCATTTCTCTGCAATATGTCATTAACTGCCTCCTTGATCAACGGCTGAGATAAGGAGAAGATCTGATTCAAGTGGTCTACTATTTCTTGAATAGCTGTGTTTGAGACATGGAGGATAGCCTGCATCTTTAGGAATAAGGAAGATACGTTCATTTTAAGTTGATTTCTTAGATTGTCAGTGTCACATTGATCATCATCCCCCACTTCTGTGCTCTGGCCTGGACATTCTTCATGCAAATCACTAGTGACCTCAGAAATACTGGTTTGGAGATTCTGGGGATCCTCACTGACAATGTCAGTTTGAAAGTCTGATGCAAGACTTGCTTGGTGTGCTCTGCTTTTATGGGAATTGAATGAAGAGTACACATTTGTGCTGTAGCTACAATCCTTATATGGGCATGCCACTGTTTCATGATTTTTAAAATGCTTTCTGAGATGACTTAAGAGAACGGATTCAGAAAAGGGTTGCTGAAATGTGCATAAAGGGCATTTAAATAACACCGGCTTCTGACTCTGCTCTGCACTACTGCTAAGTTGTGCAGTATGATATCTTGACAAATGAGTACTCAGTGCATTAAGCGTCTGAAATGTACACATGCAATCAGTATAGAGGCATGGAAGAGGGCAAACTCTGGAAAAGTGGCTGTGCTGCAGTCTGTAGTGTTTAAATAACTATTCAAGTGAAAGAAGCTGCGCACAACTTACACTGCCAGATCATATTGGAACAAGCAACCTGAAAGGCAAAGAAAAAAATGACAAAGTTTAGACCTCCATCAAAAACATTCAAACCAGAATTACTTACAACTCAATATAACAACAAGTTAATTACTATTAGCTTACAAAAACATGACCATGGAATACAGAATACACAATACTGCCGTGCAGTCGGAAACCCAGGCTGTAAAAGCCAGCTGGCTAGCTAATGACAGACTAGCCATACGTTATCCCTTACACATGTTGCACGCCCGTTCTAACAATCATGAATGGAAGGAAACCACCTGCTCGAGATTTTAACACCGTTTTGGGCTTCGGTTTGGTTTAGATAGCGAAGTTAGTAACCAGAGTTAGCTCTTAAAAACAAGATTAATTTTCCCATAACCTGAATAGTGCAACGTTACAACAAATCGGTGTGTGTGCGTACACCATCATGTGCTCTGCACTACAGTAACATGCTAGCTAGCAAGACTAGCGATAACAATTGAGCGAAATTATGTTTTTAAGTCAGGTAGATTAAATGAGCAGAAATAACTAACTATAATTGGTATAATTTATGTGATGTATCTATTAATTAATACTGAAAGTAACGTTACCATGCACCTTGGACAAAAGACCGCGCTTTACTATGCATGCATGTTCACGACTTGGACAAGTATTGCACTGCAGTAACTATCTAAAAATTACTTTAGCCAAACAGATTAAATGACCACAGATAACCGCAAATTATAATTGGTGTGTAATGTAGGCTATATAATAGTTATTTGGTGCGAGTATAGCATTTACTCACCGTGGATCACTGCAGTCACGCACAACAGTGTCAAAATATAAATGATTCCATTTATACATTTTATTAAAGCCATTATTTCCCTGAGGTATCGGCTAAGAGATGGAGATGAGAGGAAATATCAAAGTTCTTCCTTCATATATTGTCTTTCTTGAATATTCTTTGTACAATCTATAATTGCATAATAGTCTCCTCATCCTGACAGTGCTCACATAAACAGGTTGCATGCTTTCATATCATCCATCACCACACCCACTATAATGTTACTGACATCAGACACATGCAGTAATGTTGAAACAATAGAAATAAGTGGAATTTATCACTTTGAATATGTAATTATTTAATTATTTTAAGTTGTGCTTAAGTTATGCTTTTAAGTTATGCTTACTTAATACACAAATTGTTCAAGTCAATCAAAAATTATGAGTTTAATTTACTCAAAAAGGAAGAACATGTCACACAAACTCGACATATTTAAGTTAGTAGAACTTTTTTTAAACATTGAGTATACACTACTTAATCTATTTAATTACTTTGAGCATTCGGGTTTACAGTGTATGATTGAGTACAAAAAAGCTCAGGCGGTGGTAAGAAGGTAAATAAGGCATGCAAAAAGGACTTACTGGAGAAGGTTTTGTGATTCAATTGGGAACACAACCCCAGTAGGAGAGGTTTGGGGGATGATCAGAAAAAGGGAGTGGAGTTATCCAGTGTTAACAGATGGAAATGAAGTAGCAGTAACAAATAAAGAAAAAGCTGAGTTATTGGCCAACACGTTTGTTAAGGTACACAGTTCAAATAATTTGTCAGAGGAGGGAAGAAGGGGCAGGGAGAAAACAATCTGAAAACATGGAGGCCTTAAGGAGATAGGAAAATACTGGAGATGAACAGAGTGTCCCATTTACTTTGGGGGAGTTAAAAAGGGCGCTGGCTAAAGCTGGTATGACTGCACCAGGGAAGGATGAATTATGTTATGTGATGATAAAGAACTTAAGTGCAGAAGGTCTGAACAAATTGTTATTGCTGTATAACAAGGTGTGGGATGAAGGTAGAATACCTGAGAGTTGGAAGGAGGCGGTCATTGTTCCTATAAGGAAGCCAACGAAAGATGCAAGCAAACCTACAAAGCAATTGCATTAACATTGAACATATGCAAACTGATGGAACGAATGGTAAATGAAAGATTGATAGATTGATTGTCATGGATCTTGCCTTCCTTCCCTTATCTCCACGTTCTCGTTATTCTTTTTTGTCGTTTACCGGTAATCTATCGGATTTTCCTGTGTTCCACTACGGGTTTTGCTTTCGCCTCATCATTAGTGAGTTCACCTGTCATTTATTTCCGCTCACTATTTATACCCCGCTTCCTGCCTCTCTCGTTGCTTCCATGTTATTCCACTTAACATTCGAGCCGGTAAAAGAATGTATAGGATTAGTTAGTAAACTAGTTTAAAAAAGAAAGGGTTTAGAAAGAAAGAAAGCAAGTTTCTTTTCGCTCTCATTTCAGAGCAGAGGCTTTCTCGTTTCCTTTCGTTTCGCTCCACAAACGGAGTTAGATAAGCGTGTCCGCTTATTTCCTTTGTTCTTTTACGAGCGCTCTAACTGTTCTGATCCCAGTTAAAGGGTTCTTAATAGTTTTATTTTCTTTGTTCGTTCGCTCCACAAACGGAGTTAGATAAGCGTGTCCGCTTATTTCCTTTGTTCTTTTACGAGCGCTCTAACTGTTCTGATCCCAGTTAAAGGGTTCTTTATAGTTTTATTTTCTTTGTTCGTTCGCTCCACAAACGTTGTTAGATAAGCGTGTCCGCTTATTTCCTTTGTTCTTTTACGAGCGCTCTAACTGTTCTGATCCCAGTTAAAGGGTTCTTAATAGTTTTATTTTCTTTGTTCGTTCGCTCCACAAACGGAGTTAGATAAGCGTGTCCGCTTATTTCCTTTGTTCTTTTACGAGCGCTCTAACTGCTCTGATCCCAGTTAAAGGGATCTTAATAGTTTTATTTGTCTTTGTTAGTTCGCTCCACAAACGGAGTTAGATAAGCGTGTCTGCTTATTTCAGTTGTTTTTGCTCGCATATCGAGTTCCTCGCCTTTTTCGTGACGTTATTTTGTGTTCTCATTATTCTCCCTCTCCACTACGGATTATTGTCCATTTCAGTGGTGTTCGTTGAACACTTAAAGAGTCCGTATCTGTCGCAACTGGACCTCCAATATTTTCTCTGTGTCTCTGGCACAGAGAACCCCTACATTGATGTATTCTCTAGAGAAAGGATATCATTTCAGGGTGTCAAAGTGGATTTAGGAAAGGGAGGGGTACTTTGGATCCAGTAGTATGTCTCGAAGATTAAGTAAGGAAAGCGCAAATTAATAAAGAAACAGTAGCAGCAGTTTTCTTTGATGTAGAAAAAGTGTATGATATGCTATGGAAGGAGGGGCTTCTGATAAAGTTACATGCAATGGGAATTGGAGGTAAGGTTTTTAACTGGGTAATGGATTTTTTGAATAAAAGAACCATCCAGGTTAGGATCTGAAATGTCCAATAAGCATGAGGTTGAAAATGGGACACCGCAGGGCAGTGTGATAAGTCCTATATTATTCTCTATTATGATAAATTACATATTTGGAAATGTATTGGTAGATATAGGAAGATCATTATTTGCAGATTATGGGGCTATGTGGAAAAGAGGTAGAAATTTGAGCCACATAGTTAGGAAATTGCAAGAAGGAATAAATCAAGTTGAGATGTGGGGGAAGAAATGGGCCTTTAGGTTCTCAGTTGAAAATACTAAAGTAAGGATTAGAGGAAATACTAATTAGAAAATATATGGAAATAATTTAGAGACAATAGAATCATTTAGATTCTTATGAGTGCATTTTGATTCCAGACTAACATGGAGGGAACACATTAAATGTATTATGGATAAATGTAAAAAAAAGTCATAAATGTGATGAGATGCCTTGTAGGCTTGGATTGGGGAGCTGATGTGGCATCCTTGAAATATATATATATATATATATATATATATATATATGTAGCACTATTAGATCAAGGCTGGACTATGGGAGTGTTGTATATGGATCTGCAGCAAAAACGGTACTTGCAGGATTAGATGTGATCCAGGCCCGGGCTCTCAGATTGTGCATAGGGGGCAACAAGAATATCACCTGTGTGTGCCATACAAGTTGAGGCAGGAGAAATTCCGCTGCATTTACGTAGGAAGCAGCTCAGAGTAAATTACTGGATGAATTTGAAGGGGCATGGAAACCACCCAACCAAAAAAGTACTACAGGTCTGCTGGGAAAGGGAGGGAACAGTAAAATCTAGTTTTAGCTGGACAGGGGATGCAGCAGCAAGAGACCTGGGAGTGTATGGGATGGAGTTCTGCCCGACGGTGATGTGGCCCACAACCCCTATGTGGGATATTGAGACACTGGTGGTAGATTTAGAGCTGCTTCAAAATAAGGCAAAATGTGGATTTAGTACAAGAGTTTTATAGGTATACAGAAAGCAGATACACAGGGTATGTTCAGGTGTTTACGGACGGATCAAAAGATCCAATAACAGACAGCTCTGCAGTTCCTAGCCACAGAGATGCAGTATGCAAAAGGACATCAAACATTTTTTAGACCCAGGTCCGTTGAGCTCATAAATTGGGGAACATATGGGGCTCAAGACCTCATGTCACGAGTACGCGTAGCTCAATCTCTGTTAGCCGTTAGCTTTGTTAGCCAAATAACTTTGTTTTAATGGGGGCTTATGGTCACTCCCTGACAGCTACTTATCAAAGACAATATTAATACACTCAACTTAAATAAACACTTTGTCGTATGTTTATTTGTTTGCATATATACAGTTGTGTTAAAAAAAAATAGCACTACAACATCAGTAATTGATGTACCACTGTTATTAGTAGTAGTAGTGATATTTCTGCATGGCAAATAATTTACTTGTAGATGTAGTAGTATAATAGACAAACAACAGACCCAACTGTCATGACATGCACCCTGCTTGTTCTGAGTAATTGACTCATTGATTGAAAGGGGCGTTTTCAAAATAATAGCAGTGTGGAGTTTAATTAGAGAATTCATTCATTCTGTGAAAAAACAGGTGTCATTAATTGTCCTTTATTAAAGAAGAAGGGAAGCAAATGTTTCACACATTGTTATAAAATATATTTCCTTCTGAATTGCTAAGTAAAATGGGCCGTTTCAAACATTGTTCGGAGGAACAACGTAATTTCATTAAAAAGTTGATCGAAGAGGGGAAAACGTATGAAGAAGTGCAGCAAATTATGGGATGCTCAGCTAAAAAGATCTCAAATGCTTTAAAATGGCAACAAAAACCCAAAACACGCAGAAGAAAACGAGCAACTACTGTTAAAACGGATCGAAGAATAGTCAGAATGGCAAAGATTCAGCCAATCATCACCTCCAGAAAGATCAAAGATGATCTAAAATTACCTGTAAGTGCTGTTACAGTCAGAAGACTTTTGATTGAAGCTAAGCTACTGCAAGAAGCCCCCGTAAAGCACCAATGTTGAAAAAACGGCATATACAGAATCGGTTAAAATTTGCCAAGGAACACATCGATTCTCCCAAACAGAAATGGTCTAACATTCTGTGGACTGATGAGAGTAAAATTATTATTTTCGGGTCTAGTGGTCGTCGACAGTACGTCAGTCGACCCCCGGGTACTGAATTCAAGCCACAGTACACTGTGAAGACAGTGAAGCATGGTGGTGCAAAAATCATGGTGTGGGGATGTTTTTCATACTACGGTGTTGGGCCTATTTATCGTATACCAGGGATCATGGATCAGTTTGAATACATAAAAATACTTGAAGAGATTATGTTGCCGTATGCCGAAGAGAAAATGCCCCTGAAATGGGTGTTTCAGCAAGACAAACGACCCCAAACACACAAGTAAGCGAGCAACATCTTGGTTCCAGACAAAAATGATTGAGGTAATGGAGTGGCCAGCTCAATTCCCCGACCTCAACCCCATTGAAAACTTGTGGGGGGACATTAAAAATGCAGTTTCTGAAGCAAAACCCAAAAATTCACAGGAACTGTGGAATGTAGTTCATTCATCCTGGGCTGAAATACCTGTTTCTAGGTGCTAGAAGTTGGTTGACTCGATGCAATGCAGATGCGCAGCAGTTATCAAAAACAATGGTTATGCTAACTAAATATTAGTTCAGTAATTTAAAGTGAAGTTAAATCTTGAAAAATTGATTTCCGTTTATACAATAAGTGTTATGAAGAGTCCTGGTCCTGCCGCTGGGTTGTTGCCCTTCTACGGCCCTGTCCAGCTCTCCTTGTGTAATGGCCCGTCTTCCGGTATCTCCTCCACGCTCTTGAGACTATGCTGGGAGACACAGAAAACCTTCTTGCGACGGCACGTATGGATGTGCCGTCCTGGAGGAGCTGGACTACCTGTGCAACCTGAATAGCTGCAGGTACCCTTAATTTCTTTGAGCAGTGTACATACACTGTAATCGAAACGTGCCAATATAGCCAAAAAACAGTATTATTAGTTTGTTTTGGACGACTTGTCTAATCAACACGATTATACTTCACGACACCTAGTTTAGGCTACTCCTGTTTGCACGACAGCTGATTATGCCAGCAGTTGCTTGGCAACGACCCAGAGCGTCATCTTTATAAACAAAGTTGACACTAGTTGACACAGACTAGCTAGCGATCCAATTTTTGTGTACAATATTTGAATATGTCTTGTAGCAGTGATGATGACTGTACTGAAGGTTACTTTCGTTTTTCAACTGCTGCTAATGGTTACATGTTTGAACCCGAGTATATGGATGAGGAGCTCGTAGAGATTGAGAAGACAAGGACAGAAAAGAGAGGGAGCGCAACTCTCTGACGCCGTGTCAGCTGAGAGTGAGACGAGGGAAAGGGTTAATATGGAGGTAGATTTCTATCAAAAATAAACAAGCACAAAAGTATAATCCACAATTGTATTTACCATCCACACACACACACCTCTCAATTTGTGTTTCGTAAATCATCATTTTGAAGAATGCAAAAATTATATTCACAAATGCAAATAACATTTACAGATATGTTTCCAATGTTCACACGTACAAATCAAACGCTTGGCTTGCGAACTGGCGAATCTACATTTGCCGATCAAAGGACACGCTTGATCTGCTTGGATTTACGGACAGAATATTGAGACAAATATTCCGCTGTTTTTCACCGTGTCGATTCACACACGCTTAACCTGCGATTCGTAAGCAAAACTTCTTCTTCGGTGCTACGGCTCATCAGCGCCACTTTTATAACAAGTGGCCAAAATTGCACATTATCTTTAAGAAGTGGATTCATGGTCAATTTAATTAAAACAACCGAGATTTTAGTTTATTTAGGTTGTAAAGTTAACCCCACGCTAATCTTGCGATGGGAAGTTTTTTTGCACAAAACTCCTATCAGATTGCATGTAGCTAGCTAGCTAGATTACATTACAGAGGGGTAGGTCTGTACATTGATAGGAACTAGGAAGTACAACACTATGAGCTAAAATAAGGAGAGCACTTCATGCAATTTGAATTATCATTTTCATTTAGGTGTCTTATCTACTAGCTAGCTAGCTGAACAAATAAAATATTTCATAGGAGACATCGGTATCAGTGAGAATAGCTGTCAAATTGGCTGTCGAGTTTGTTTTACATAATCTTTTCTCACGAATCGCAAGTTAAGCGTGTGTGAATCGACACGGTGAATAACAGCGGAATATTTGTCTCAATAAAATAAATGTCTCAAAATTCTGTCCATAAATCCAAGCAGATCAAGCTTGTCCTTCGATCGGCAAATGTAGATTCGCCAGTTCGCAAGCCAAGCTTTTGATTTGTACATGTGAACATTGGAAATATATCTGTAAATGTTATTTGCATTTGTGAATATAATTTTAGCATTCATCCAAATGATGATTTACGAAACACAAGTTGAGAGGTGTTTGTGGATGGAAAACACATACTTGTGGATTATTTTTACGAAACACAAATTGAGAGGTGTGTGTGTGTGTGGATGGTAAATACAATTGTGGATTATACTTTTGTGCTTGTTTATTTTTGATAGAAATCTACCTCCATAGGTTAACAACAACTGGTGGTGCGCTCCTGTGTTAGATGCAAGCCCATGTCGTCGGAGGTAGAATGCTTTTGCTGCAGCAAATGGAGCTTAGTAATGCCGCAATTAGAAGAGCTTTCAAGTGCTGATAATGCTGTATGCATCACTAGATACGACGACATATGGCAACCCGTTTTAACATTTATTCCTCAAGACTTACTATTAACTATTCTAAAGTTACTAGTACTTATTTTTTAGTTACTAGTCACTAATCCAATAGTGACTAGTATCTATTTCAGTTTTACTAGTAACTATTCATTAGATACTAGTACTTATTTTTTAGTTACTATTAACTATTCCATTTTTACTAGTAAGAGATTGACATTTTTTGGAATTGAATTATATGGGGCTCTGCGGTTCAGATATCAACTATTTTCTTCTGACTAGTAACTACTTCCAATAGTGACTAGTATCTATTTCAGTTTTACGAGTAACTATTCATTGGATACCAGTACCTATTTATTAGTTACTAGTAACTATTCCAATTGTTACTAGTAACATTTTTATTCTTACTAGTAACTATTTCTGTTTTACTTGTCATCTGTAATGACTAGTCAAAATGACTACTTGATAGTTCAATTAACATTCTTACTAGTAGCAATAAAAATGTTACTAGTAACAACTGGAATATTTACTAGTAACTAAAGAATAAGTACTAGTGTCTAATTAATAGTTACTAGTAAAACTGAAATAGCTACTAGTAACTATTGGATTAGTTACTTGTCAGAATAGTTGATATCTTAGATCAGAATAACAATTAGTATCGATTAAATTGGAGATATCCTCAACTCGAATAACAATTAGTAAAAATCTATTTGTAGATATCTTCATTCAAATGACTCAATGCATAAACATGAGGCAGACATCCATCATGCTCTCCGGTTTGCCATCCGCCAATAAAATCGCTATACAGAGGATTGGGGGTTAGAGCCGAACAGGGCACAAGTTTATTTTCGACAAAAATAATGTACAACTGTTAAATACTTTTGATTTATTACACTGTTATTATATTCACGTTAACAATTTTCACATTTTTATTGCAAAGGCAATGTTGCAAATATTAACTGTTCAATGTTTCACTTGTACTACAGCGAAATGGTGAAAGTCAGACGGACACTGACATCACATGAAACAATTCAGTCACTGGACACCATAGCAGAATGCAGGCTAGCTACGTTATGGGAACAGGTATCCCATGGCCATTTGTCAAGCAAAGGAAAAAGTTTTAATGCAGAATATCATCTGGTTAACATTGCGTTGTTGCATTAATGTAAAACAAAAAATATATATAAATAACTGTGCCATTGGCTACATATGTTAATCTCACACAAATTCTGAAAAAAATTGTCTGTGTGGAGCCTGCTGTGCTCTTGCGGTCATGACTCACTGTGGAAACCGAACCTTCAACACTCGCCGGGCAACATTTCTTTATTATGTCTTCATTCATTTCTTCTCTTCAGCACTGTTCAGTTTATCCTTTTTACACATAACACAATGTCACCATAAAATTAACTACTAAAACAATTAAGAATTTACGATAATACATTAAGAATTGATGATAGCCTACTATAAATTGCAATAGCTGAAGAGACCGGATTTATAAACCTTCAATTCCAACATCAGTGTCATGATTAGTCACTTTAAAAAATTACAATAGCCTCCGAACATGCCTCTAGTCTACACTAATCTGCAGACAATGTAGTTTACTGCCAACACTTTTAATTATAATAATAAGAAGAATAATCTCTGGTAGGCTACTTTCTTCGTCGTATCTATTGTTTTCTTTCTGGCTAAATTTCCTGGGAAATATGCGATTACCTCAGGCAAATAAGCAAACGTGGACGCTTCGAGCTATGTGAACATTTTTTTTTTTTTGCCATGACATTTGTGAAAGGCAAACTGGAGGAAAGCACAGATTAAACTAAGATGCCTGTGTCTCTCCAGTTTTTGCAAATTAGCGGTTATTTACCTACTCGTTTTAAGTCTGTTCACTCAGAACAGTCTTGCCAACACATCTTACACCCGACAAGAACTTTTGGACATTGGAGGACAATGTTCAGTCAACTTTAACGGCGATCTCACGCCACACGCTGAGATCATAAGGACACCGGAGATCAGCGACCCAGCTCGACCGGCCGGAAGTGCTCCCAGACGGCGCAGAGAACGTAAACAAAGGAGGGAAAGACGCGGAGGCCTACGAGCTAGGCTACGGCTAACACCTAACCGACCATAAATTCCCAGCCTTTTTCTCGCGAATGTTCGGTCTCTGGTGAACAAGATGGATGAACTGCGGCTGCGGATCACCACTCATAAATGGATTATGGACTGCAACGTCATGATTTTCATGGAAACATGGCTCAATAGTGGCGTTCCCGACAACGCTATTGTGCTACTGGGACGTGAAATCTTCAGAGCGGATAGAACAGAGGAGGGCTCTGTCAGGCCAAAATGTGTCCGGGCAAGGCATCGGAATGCTTGGAATGTCGTTGCTATGCCAACAGACACGCGAGCATTGTGACGTGTTCGCACTTGCTTTGACCTCAGAATCGCCGGGTGACAAGTTCGCGCTTGCTTTTATCCTACAAAACATGACAACAACTCACTAAATAAAAGTTAACAAATAACATTTATTGAAAACAATATTCAACGTAACAAAACATTTTTAGGAAACGTGCCTGATTATTACAACGGCATTTTCATTGGGTGAACGCGATCGCATAGCAAATACAGTAAAAAAAAAAAAAATCGGTCATCAGAAAAGCTACCAATAATAGGCCCACAAAAAAATAACAATTAGGCCGACTGATCGACGTGACAGTATATTAGTTTTATTGGGCTATTCAACAACGCGATAGGCCTACTTACTCTTTCCACCTCGCTGGTTTAACTTGCAGGACGAACAGGCTATAAATGCGTTGTTTTTTTCCTTAGTTTTTTTTTTTTTTTTAAATCCGGCGTTGTTAACATTAGTAACGGATGCTCGTTTTTTTATAAAGCAACATTTGACCAGGAAAACATGACATTTCAGTGCAAATTATGTCAATATGTAATTTAAATGTGTACATTAATAAGATTATACGTTTAACCGACTAGTATTTCTGGTGCCGACTAGCGAGGGTAGCAACGTTTACTCCATCCCACAATTGGATGATTAGATTTCTTTCATACACACAATCATTTTAAACCTTGCAGTGTTATTTGTTGTTGTATACATACAGTAGCAAGCTAGTCCATTCCACAATTGGATGATTAGATTTCTTTCATACACACAATCATTTTAAACCTTGCAGTGTTATTTGTTGTTGTATAGATACAGTAGCAAGCTAGTCCATTCCACAATTGGATGATCAGATTTATTTCATACACACAATCATTTTAAACCTTGCAGTGTTATTTGTTGTTGTATACATACAGTAGCAAGCTAGTCCATCCCACAATTGGATGATTAGATTTCTTTCATACACACAATCATTTTAAACCTTGCAGTGCTATTTGTTGTTGTATACAATGTATAATACAATGTCTAATACTCATTGCTTTGTAACCTACCTGCTACCTGTCCCATCTTCATGTCACAGCCACCCTCCATGTTTCTTAATCTGTTATGCTGTCTCACAGTACCTGTCATGCTCTATACCTGTAGTTTAGGGTAGTGTGTATCCAAGTCCATGGTTGTGGATATCAAGCTGTGGTTGCTGTCAGATATAGCTAGTAATCACAACTTACTAAACACCATTTACATTCATTATCAAAACTTCTAAGTTTGCCATAGGAGTAATGATGGCTATGGTCTTACAAGCCTCTAAACCTCTGCTTTGAAAACAACAAAGACAACCATATTATTTTTCTTGGTTCACAATTTATTTGTGTTCACACAGCAATAGTACAGGATCATTTTCTTAAATTTGTAGTCTATGGTAGGTGGGTGATTTGTAGTCTATGGTAGGTGGGTGAGTACATCTAATGACATCCATGCAGCATCATTAACATTCGCCTTTTCAGTCTTCTTTAGGGCCACACCAACTACCTGCTGCAGCCTGGAAAACGGGACAGAGAAAGGAAAAGACAGAGAGCGGGTGGGGAAAGAAGTAGACACTATGAGAGAAAGCTGTCAGTGGGCAAAACAATGGTCTGCTTTAGTGAAAAGCCCCCTCACCACGGCAAGGTACAGGCCTAGAGAGGGTTAATAAATTTGGATTGCCCCAGTTTCATCTCGTCCCCTAGAATCTTCTTTGTACAATAAAACAGTACCCAGTTGAACCTTGGGTTTTCATTGAACTTGAGAACAGGGGCCAAACAAGTAGGAAGAGGCCAAGTACAGTAGGAAGGTGCTAAGGGTCAGTTAGAAACTTGGACATTAGCCAGGTACAGTCAATTAAAAAAATGTGTACCATGGCTTGGTTTAATACTTACTTTACAATACATTTTGTCAAGTCAATTTGTATAAAATATGTACAATATACAATGCAGTTGTTACATTTTATTGCCCCAGTTTCATCTCATCCCCTAGAACCTTCATTGTACAATAAAACAGTACCCAATGGAACCTTGGGTTTTCATTGAACTTGAGAACAGGGGCCAAGTAGGAAGGGGCTAAGTACAGTAGGAAGGTGCTAAGGGTCAGTTAGAAACTTGGACATTAGCCAGGTACAGTCAATTTAAAAAAATGTGTACCATGGCTTGTGAAGTCAATTTGGGTACAAAAAATATGTATACATATACAACTTAAAGAATAAATCAATACTTATGTAAGGAAAAATACATTTCCTGCTTCAATGTTCTTGGTTGGTCACCTAACACAATCAGCCTTACTCAATGATCAAAGGGGGGTTAGAAACAAAGCCTGGTGACGACGGCACCACTAGGGTGTGAGAGACGGAAGTTAGCCAGCTTACCTAGGTGACAATAACCATTTGGGTCCCTCACTGTAAAAAAATATTTGTTGACTCAACTTAAAAATATGTGTAACCTGGTTGCCTTGAAATTTCAAGTTGTTTGGAAATCAGATATTAAGTTGGCACAAAGAGGCAATTCAGTTCTCTCAACTTGACGTCACAAGTCCACTTTACTAATGACATGTTCAGTCAACTAAGGTTTGTTTGTAAACACAACACTCAATTTAGTGAATCCAACTTGTAATTATGCATCATATGAACTAATGATTGTGTGGAGTCAACTCCAATCTACATCAGCTCAACAACATTATATTGTGGGACTAATGTGCATTTTCAAGTTGTCTTGACTAAGCTTTGTATTTGTGTTGACTTAATTATGTTTGTTGTATTAACATATTAAGTAAGTTGCCTCGGTTGCCTTGAAAATCTAAGTTCTTTCAACTTTTTTTTTAAAGTTTACACAAGACAAGAGTGTGAGACAAGATTAACAAAAACATTTATTTCAAACATCCAAGTGTTTCACACAATACAAAACATTGCTTAAACACAGTGAGAGAGAAGGGGGGGGGGGGGGGGGGGTATGTCTAGAGTCCCTAGATAGAGAGAGTACCGACAACTCAGGATTTGACGCCATTTTGATTCCATTCATTGCGGAGCCGCCGTATGGCGCTAGTGCATTTAACCGTGTATTCCATTATGTTCTCTATGTATGAGAGATGGGAATGGTCTTTTCCATGTTGATAATGAACAAATTATATGAAGATGACAAAATAGAAGATTTATGACAACTAAGAGCCATATGATAAAGAAGAAAATCACAGAGCTGGTTGTGATTTAACAGTCACAGACATTTAGAACCATGACAAAGAAGGAATTAACTAGACAGGTACTCGAAATGAACCTGCGAATTACAAATAGGAACACGTTGGATAGTGGTGCAATGTGATATTTTTTTCATGCTAAACTAGATGCCGTGCATGCCAAAGGGGGAAAATAAATCTACTCTTAAAAGCTAGGGTTTATTTATTTATTTATTGCATTTCTTTACATTACAATCATTTTACATTACAATCATTTAGCAGACGCTTTTATCCAAAGCGACGTACAGTAAGTGCATATAGAAAGGTCATTGAAGTAACTACAGAACAGATAAGAAAGCACATTATTCCCATACAGTGCAGGGGTGGCCAATTCCAGGCCTCGCGGGCTGGTGTGTATGCAGGTTTTTGCTGCCGCCAGTTAACAATTATTTAATTATAGAATAGAATCACTTTATTGTCATTGCACAAGTACAATGAAATTGAGGTAGCAGCTCTCAGACTCAGTGCAATTTATAAATAAAACTATACAAATAAATATAAATAAAACTATACAGTTCTACACTAATAAATAGATACTCTATGCTAAGATAAAAACAAACAAACAACCACAATAAAACCCAAGACATATTGCACAACAGAAAAACATTCACAGGGATATTGCACGAACAGCCGTATATTGCACATACATGTATTTAAAAGTTCAGAGGTATTCAGGTCTGTGCAGTGTTAAGTCTGTGCAATCGTTTACACGATCTGATATTTTAATCTACATATCCGCGATATGAAAAGCAGCTGATGAATGTTCTTGTGCCGGTATGCGTCAATGCGTGTATTGTAGCATTTTATCGTTCTGTAATTTACAAGTGAATCGGTGATTGTGTGTATGACTAATTAGCTGATTGAACCGTGTTAACTGGCGGCAGCAAAAACCTGCATACACACCGGCCCGCGAGGCCTGGAATTGGCCACCCCTGTCTTAAACCATACTCCATAATAATGACATCACAAAAGTATCAAATATGTGCAAGTTAATTCAATACGCATATGGGACCATTACCACTGACCTGGCAGAGAACTGAGGATGAAGTGGCTTTCCATCCAACACGACTGACTCTGTTCTCCCATATTTGACGTCTTTTTTCCTCCGATGGAAATCTATATAGTTTATATCCCTTTTCCGTTCTGTTTGTGCAGCCACAAGCGCTACAACCTGTCATTTTTCTTTAAAATCGATATCCGTCCGATCCCGATCCTGTCCGCGATGGACTCAAAATGGCTCCACGCAATCACGTGACCAGATTTTTCCGAACCCTCTATGTCGGTACTCTCTCTATCTAGGGACTCTAGGTATGTCTGTCTGTGTGTGTGTGTGTGTGTGTGTCTGTGTGTGTGTCTGTGTGTGTGTGTGACAGAGAGTGTGTGTGTGAATGAGTGTCAGAGAGAGAGAGTGTGTGTGAGAGAGAGAGAGAGAGAGAGAGAGAGAGAGAGAGAGAGAGAGAGAGAGAGAGAGAGAGAGAGAGAGAGAGAGAGAGAGAGAGAGAGAGAGAGAGAGAGAGAGAGAGAGAGAGAGAGAGAGAGAGAGAGAGAGAGAGAGAGTGTCAGATAGCGAATGCTCGAGTGTGCAAGACTGTGGCAAAAAGGAGAAGATATACAGTCACATATGTCGACGAGGCAAGAAAAACAGCATATTTTGACAGACAGAGCAAAACAGCTCTCAGGACTTATAGTCCACCTCAGCATCGACAGCTTACATTTGCATAACAGTGTGCTTACCAGAACATAAAATGTTTGACAAAACAAGATGATAATTTCACAAGGCTATTTGAGTGAAAACAAAAATTGAGTGCCAATAGTTTTCTCCTTTTCATCCCACAAACTGACCCTACTATCACCTAGGGTACAAGGCACACTGAAAAGAAAGGAGCAGTTACTCCATGATGACTATGTAGCCAATATAAAGGGACTTTTGAGAAATATGAAATACAGAATTTAGGCTATATGCATAACATAGTGCTATCCAGAACATGTGATGCTTAAAAAAATAACAGGATAGTTTTAAAAGGTTATATGGATGTGTAAAAACAAACAAGAGGCAATATTTCTCTCCTTTTCATACCTCTAACTGACCTTACTGGTAACGAGGGTCCAAGTGTGTGTATTGATAAAAGGTCAACTTAAAAGACAGGAGTAGGTGTGCAACTCCAAAGTATATAGCCAATAAAACAGCTTTCACCTTTGAGAGATAGGGAAAACTATCTGGACTGCCTAGTCCATCTATCCATCAGCCGCACATATACATAACTGTGTGCTTTCCAGAAAATACAATGCTTGGCAAATCAACAATAATAATCACTGCCATCTTTAGTTTCACAGGCTCATGGACATGACCTTGTTCCGGAGTCCATTAACTCTTGAAGAGCAAGTGTCTCCACCAATGTTCATTATCACCTTTTGTATTACCTCGAACATGTACTTGAGCTCTTTTGGGTAATGAAAGTTGAAGACATAGAGCAGACCCATCAGCAGGGCGAATGCGTTGGGTACATCCTTCAGGTCCCGAAGAACGATATGCTCCTCCAGAATCAGTGCAATATCAATCATCTCCTTGGGGACAGGGCGTTGAGGATCCTCCTCTGTAACCACCAAGATTCCGACGTCCATTCCTTTCACTACCTCACTCTCTTCGGTTGGCTAATGACACGACAAAGTAATAAGAACTGATTGCAAATCAGTATTTATTCCTCAACACATGAAAACTCAAGATGCATTGCAAACTTGGTTATAAAAATATCTGATGCAAACTAATGTAACGTTATGTAAACAGCAGAAATTCAAATTCAAATACATTACAATTTAAAATTAATTGAGCAAGGAATACCCTCACTGCAACTTTGAATAATTCACTTATCCTCCATTTAAGCAGAGGTCTTTCCACATGTCCTGATTCTTATAACAAGACATATTTTGTAGATATCCTACAGGGGTCATGTCTTCATCTGAATCAAAAAGATCGAGATAAGCTAGTGATACGGATTCCAGAGTGGCATTGATTCCTCACATACCTTACAAATCCTGAAGAAATGGGAGGGATCTTCTTTCAGGAAATGGGAAAGTCCAAGAAGAACAACTGCTCTCTTCTGTTGATTTGAGTTATGGACAACAGAAGAGGGATACAGACCAGACATCAGTGCTGCAGAAGTTAAAATGTACACAACATCTACACTACATATTTAAAAGTTTGGGATCACCTTGAATTTTCTTGTTTTCAATGAAAACATACATGAGATTAGTCATATAGCAAATATTCCTATAAACATGACACAAAGACATTGTCAGGGTAAGAAATAATGATTTGAATCTAAATTATGACTTTGTACTTCAAATGTCTCCTTCATCAAAATAGCCACTTTTTGCAGCAATCACAGCCTGGAATACCTTAAGCATTCTAGCTGTCACTTTTTCTGGGTAATCTGATGGTCCCCAAGACCCTCAAGTTGCCTCAATTGTGTTAAGGCTGTAACTGCTGCAAAAGGTGGCTATTTTGATGAATGCAACATTTGTGCAAGTGCATGGTCATACTTCAGATAAATTCTTCAGATTATTTCTTACTCTGACAATGTCATCATGTCCTGTTTACGTTCATTTTGTTAAGGAGATACCAATCTTTTCAGTGATATACTTTGTTTGTGGCTTTGACCTTCCTATGTGTGTAGTTTGTTGGGCACATTCTCCATTCATTCTGATAGGCACCTGCATTTACTAATCTAAAATAAATGCTCAAAAAGTGTTACCAAATATGGCTATCAAGAGAACAGACTTAAAAACAGCCTAAAAGGTCAGGCAATATCCTTCAGCAAGGAAACTATTACTCACATCATCATCTAGAGACTCAACAAAAGGCTGAAGTTCCTTGACAGTGTGCAGTCTCTGTCTGTACAGACGCAGGAACCTAGGGACGAACTCATCTAGGTGGTCAAAAAATGTCTGCTTCAGGTTCATGGAGACAATCCTCCTGAATTCTGCTTCAATCTGCATAAAAATCACAGACAAACATGAAGACAAAATATTAACATAACAGAATCTAATCAAAGGAGGAATGTAATACTAGTCACTTTGATAATACATCAAGTAGAAATAACACTAACCTGTCGCTCTGTGAACAGAGCAGACCACCTGGCTTTGAGATCCTTGACCAATGGCTCCTCCCCAATTATGTCCTTTCTCCTCAGAGAAAAAGTGCTGTCCATAAGTGCATCAACTTTCTTCCAGTCCACATTCCTTTTCATCATTTCACTCTCTAAATTGCACCTGTCTTGTTCAAGCATTTCAAGGCTTCTATTCTGAGGGGGTTCAGGCAGAAAATTCACCTCTGACCTCATAGCCTTCTTTGGTCTTCTGGTACCTGATGTTGACCTCCCCCTTTTATGAACAGAGAGCTCCACAGACCCAGCAATGCGTAATTGCTGTCTGAAATTCCCCATTTTAAAGTATATGCTGTATTTCCAAGCATACCATCCACATGTTGAGCCAGCCTCTTTCAAGCATGGAAATTTGTCCACCAATGCTTTTGCAACGATGGAACACTCTCCATGGGTTGGGTGGGTCTTTATGGCAAACAGTGCCTCTGCCAAGCCATCAAGGATGTCACTTGACATAGATCTAGGCACTTCCAAGAGAGAGCCATCCCTGAAATATGCGTCATTGCCACGCTTGAGTCTCAACTCTATGTCTGTGGGGAACTTTGGGATGACAAAGGGATCTGGCAAATATCCACCACGTCCGGGAGTTGAATCTCCAGAGGAGGTTGATGGCAAGCTAGCAGTGTCCAGTGTGGAATCAGAGAGTTGATCATCATTCAAGGGCTCTGGTTCATTTGAGGGCTCTGGGACATGCTTCTGGAAAATCCTCAAAGTAGCTCTCTCCTCTGGCAGGTCGGTCAGTCTGGTCAAATTGCACAACTCATTTCCAAAATTTGGGTCTTCAAACTGCACAATCAGCATTCCATCCAAACTTAGTTCTCTCTTCAGTATGTTGATGAATGCATCAAGCGTTTCCGGAAGACTTTCAATTTGAAGTCTTCTAATATCTTCTGGTGCCAGGATTACACGAAACAGCATCCTAGAGTTATGACACAGAGAGACAAAACAAACAGGTTTCAAGATAAAAGCATACATGTAGGATGTTCAATATGCATCAACAGGCAAAACTATGACTGATATCAGCACTAATCTCCGAATAGCAAATTATTACAAAGTTAATCAGTGTAACAGCCAGAAGAACCAAAGAATAAACAATACAATTGGAAGAACACATTGTGTGTCAATCCTGACAGGTTCACAGCTCTGAATATTTTTCAATAAAGGAGACTTCACAACCAATGAAGACTTACCTTACTTAAGTAGAAAAGCTTTTGCAGAAACGTAATGTTGTCCTTGGATGGTGTATAATGACAGCGGAGTGTAATCATTCAGATCCTGAGGGTCTACAATGGAGATGTCCAAGGTCTCATTAGTGCAGAGTTCGTAGCATCTGAGGTGGTCAATATACCAGGCTGTGAAATGTTTAACAATGAATGACACTTTCTGTGACACAACCAGTATTTTCACTATTTTAGCAAAGTCAGGAAGCCCACATGTATGTCCAAAAGATACAACCATGCCCTCAGAATATTGAGTGCCATGTAAAGTTACACTTGAGGTAAGACCAACAGACTTTACTCTGTTGTATTTCTGTTGAATGGCGGTCTTTACAGAAAACTCCAAAAGTTCTGGTGAAATATTTGTGACATTCACAACCTCTAAGTCAGGTTTGAAAACACTTGGCATTCTTAGATGGTAGGCAAGAAGAAGCTGATGGTGTGTGGATAGAGTGAGCAGAATGTTCTTGAAATTGTTCACATCTCGCACAACCTTCTTAACCCCTTAGCGCAGATGGCATATTTGGTAAATCATGGGGGTACTCTGTTTAAGGCTTTATAACTCCAGGTGTGAGCATCACATAAACTTGGTAAATGGCTTAAATGAAACAAAACCGGTGTACCATTTTTTGTACAAACTTAAACTTTGTTTATTTTCATAATTTAAGTCAAAATAAAGTGCCGGAAATGCAAGCAAAACTTTGCAAAAAATGCAACAAAATATATATTTCTTCAAAATACTGAGAGCTACATAAGTGAAACAGGTAAAACTACACATTTCCTGGATCATAAACTCCTTGTCCACAAGCATTCAATAATCGCAGGGTGATATACAGAACTACTAAAGATCTATGACACGAAATGTAAGCAGTGTAGCCTGATGTACCCAGGGTCTCCAAACCTATCCAAATTGGCTAAAATGTGAATAGCTGTAAATCTTAAACTAATCATACATTTCAGTGCAAATCAACCGTTTTGACTCATTTAACTCACCTTTTTATCATTTTCATGTGGGAATTATTTTGGATCAGTACAGGGGGGTGGATATCTAGGTGTCCAATAACCTACCCAAAACCTCTCCAAGAAATTATTAAAAAGCCTTTTGTCCTTTATAAAGCATAGACATTTTCCCTTACGATCACTTCATGGATGAAAACATTGATATTGCACAGTTTCAGTTCAGTGTTTGATGCCAAGTGTGCCATTTTTTCACCATTATCCTTCATATACTGCTTCATCCTGTGCGGTGCCTTCGTAAGGATGCTGTAAGGATCTGGTCCTGCAGTGGCTTCACTCTGAACAGTAGAGGGCACTGCTGGAGTGGCAGAGGTGGAGGGTCAAGCATGTTATAGGAACAAATTACATAATGCAGAAGCATTATAACACTGTGGTACACACAGCTAAATATGAAATCATTCACTCTTGTACTTCAGTAAACACTTTCTTCTGTATGCTACATTATGTTATATTTTGTTGCGTGCTCTAGTATGGCATTACTCTGTAGTGTGTTTCACAACTGTTGCTTATTTATTTTACATTCATCTTGCACACATCTGGACACAGTACATTTGAATACATATTTTCCATTCCCTAAGTGAAAAGCATCACCCATGGATATACTAATGCCCCATAGAGTACATTATGCACAAAGAAATTACAATACAATAAAATAATATCGGAAAACACTACCAATGTTCTAGCTTCACGGCAAATCGAGCCATCTAATATAACGCACGACTGAGCAACCAAACAGAACAGCGCTAAAATACTCAATTTCATTGTGAGTGGTATGAATTCAAACTAAGTAGGCCACCACGAGCCACTACGCTAACAGATATTATCAATACAAATATGTTCAGCATTATTAGCAGGCTAACAGTGCTCTATTACGACCGATGCAAATAAAAATATAACGATTATATATCTAGGTAATGACGCAGTGGAAAAACGAATGTATATAATCAAAATATTACAAGCTGTAATACTTACATGTCGAGGAGGATATCTTCCCCATATCGATAGGCATCCTCTTCTACAGAGTCTACGCTACAGGGATTAGATGAATCTCCGTCGCTTTCCTCTTCTGACCCACTTCCAAAAGCGATTTGGTCAAATGCGTGAAGTTTATCTTCAGCCATACTGTTAAACCCGTACCAAAGCGCAGGCAAACAATGATTACGCAGGCAACCAATGTTTACGCGCACTTATATCGCGTAGTGCGTCATGCGTCACGACATGCGTAAAATTGTAGTGATTGAACAAGTATTGCAGTTACGCTCGCCCTTAAAATAGTTCACCCAAGCTTTCAATTACACATGTAAATTACTTTTGGGAAGCTTGTCGTGCCTTCTATTGGATAAAACAATTGTCGATCAAACCAGAATAAAATTTAAAGCGTCACAGCAGTGCAATCCGGAAGGGGGGGTTACGCAGAGATAGTTTCGTTTGTCTAATAGTGTTCCAATGCGCTGTGTATTTTTCAAACGGATTGTCCAAGACAATAAATGACCACGGAATCTTGAAAGGGACATATCTACGCTTAAATCCACGGTAGGATTGCACACGAATTCCATATTTAATCGCAGATATTGATAGTAGAATGGCATTGTATGATTTCACTTGTTTATGTCGGTATTGATTGAGCAGCGATTTGCACCGCTGTATTTGCATACGGTCGGGCTATTGGTGGGTTTATCTGGTTGCTGGACGGAATTCTGATATTATATGATGAATACATATATTTATGAACTCCCAACATAGACGCTATTGCCCACTATGTCACGCATGGGTAGGTATAGGCTGTGTGGGGAGTGCTTGTTAAATGGACTTGCTACGGAAAGATAGTGACACTTAGAAACTACGCATTGGCCAGAAATAGTCGCGATTCGTCTACCAATAAAGTTAAAATACCGCGTTTGGGTTTTCCACTAATAGTTTGGCTGCAGGAGCAACGCGTGTCTCAGTTGCGTAAAACTGTCTCGCAGGCGAGAAAAAATAGACTATCTGCACTAAGTAGTTAAAGTAACTATGCTTAGCTTCAAACCGGATTGTCCAAAAGTCAACTAAAGGGCCAAAGCACCTGACAAGGTGTGCATAATGCTCTATGAAATGGTGTTTCGGTTTCACCTTGTAGTCAGGAAAAACCTCCAAAAGTAAGCTCCTATGGTCTGATATTTTGGACTCCAAATAGCACAACGATTCTTCTGTAAATTTGGGGCTACACAAGATCTCGACAATGTCTTTCAATTCCAGGAGAATGCCCCATGCTTTGTTATGTTCAGGGACTAAATGGCCGATTATGAGTGGTAGCAACCGAAGCAGAGTCCAATTCTCATGGCCATTGCCACCAATGGTCCCTTTGACAAGAGAACTGTGGGTTATTTTATGAGGTTTGTTACGTTTATCAACAAATCTGTATGGAAATGTCCGAATTGCATTATTCAATTCTTCCAGCTTGAAAAACTTACATGAAATGAAATCATTTATACAAAGAGCTAGCTCCTCTCTGACTATCCCCTCAAACAAGTCATGCAAGATATCTGGAGGGAATCCTTGTGCAGTTTGAAAATAACATAATTTGTCCAATGGACAAGCTCGCTTTACACCATCAACACTTTTCAAACGTTCATTTTGTTGCAGTTCAGACACACAGTTATCAATGGACTCTTGGGTTCTGAGGGTAAACTTTCCACTCTTAACTTGACAACTTTGTATATCACTATGATCAGCTAAGCAAAACCTGCAGAACTTGCCTCCATTGAAACACTCCCGGAAGCCAGCTAGTGAATGTGCACCAAGATTGTCAGCGGAAACATACACAATTGTGCCAGTTACACTCGCTCCTAGTCTCTGAACAAAAAGTCCATGATTTTCAAGAAGCGCAATATCTTTGATCAGAGGCTCAAGAATCTTCTCATATCCAAAAGTGATGATGTCTTTCCTACGACACAATGTTGCAAGATAGATAGAGGAGAGAGAGGACCTATACTGAAGAGGTAGATTAACAATCACCCAATACACACCACAAACCTTGTAGTCAGTTTTGGCGGTACCTAAGGGGTTACATACCTCAAAATCATCGATGAACAACCCAAGAGCAATGTGAAATTCCTCACCAGACAGCAATTCATTATTTTTTCGATTCAAACTGTCATAAAATGATCCATACTGACTTGTTTGTGAACCTGAGCTATGATGTTGTAGAACTTTATCAAGTACATCATTTCGGTTTAGCAACTCTGTGAGAACACGTAAAATTGGAACATAAACAAAGGTTCTCTGTCGGGCAGCATCTAGTACGTACTCAACTGGCTCAATGACAGTGAAATTTTCTTTGTAGAATGTAGCTCTCTTGTAAGTTGTACCAAGCTTATTTTCTCTAGACAGGATTTTTAAAGGGTTTGATTTCTGCACAATATCAGACACCTGAGCAAGAAGAGGGGCATCACACTTGCAGTTATGGTGCTCTAATATGGGTTTGATTGACCTTATAGTAAAGGTTTGTGTCAAAAGGCTTATTTGGTAAAGTTCATCAACTATATCTTGTATTGCAGATTTTGAGACATGCAAAACTGTCTGCATTCGTAAGAATAAAGAAGCGAGACTATAACTAATAGTTTTCTCAATGTCCTCTTCCTCATACTCATCATCATCATCAGAGTTTAGGCCTAACTCAATATCATCCTCTAAATGTACATGGTCAGTAACTACAGCATGGGCCTCACTTCCAAAGTTAATTATATCAGGTCTAACATCATCTACACTAGACGCATGGTGATACCTGCTCTTGTGAGCCTTAAAGGTGTTGTAGACATTGGATTTGAAAGAGCACTGTTGAAAAGGACAATTCACTGTTTCCTTACTCGTAACATGCTTTCCTAAGTGAACAAAGTATTTTTTAAGGTCGAAAGGTTCACAGAAATCACACAGTTCACATAACAGTTGTGCATTTACAGGCTCAGAGTCAATTTGTCGGGCATGCTGGGTGACCAAATGTTTTTTTAAAGCTACTTGGGTCTTGAGGGTGCAAGGACAGTCTTTGTATATGCAGGGAAAGGGGCAAGTAGTTCCATTGAACCCATGCGTAACTTTGTAATGCCTTATTACTTTCCGCTGATTAGCTGAGGAAAAACTACAAAACTTACAGGTCCACTGCATCAATCAGGCCACTGAATTTATCTTTGGTCAGTTGTTTCTGAAGAAAGAAATAGAGACAAAAATACTGCATTAGCATGGCTTAAAATACAAATACATAGCAGAGGTGTGTTGTCAGACAAGCCTGTTTTCAGGAAATGTATACTTAAAAAAACACTATCCACTATCCAAGCAGGGATCCAATTTTGGGAGGAAAAAAAACCTGCTACACAAAGGACTCAATACATAGGCCTATCATGTAATCTGGGCAATTCATGATGAAAAAGTATCTTGCTTTAAACTAGTTCACCTGTTTCAAGGTCATAGCTCATTTGCCACATCAGACCATATGCAAAAGATACCTTATCAGAACATGTTCAGACAAGCCTGCCTAAATGACATCACCTTAGCCTGCATACTTAGCCATGTCAGAAATTCAAAAGAACACACAATTTCCCCATGCATAAGTGCATCGAACAAACTTCATCAGAGGTAGCTACACTCTCGAGAAAAATCGTGCTGGCCTGCTGCATGACTTGCTCACATGTCGAAGCTAGCACATGGGTTACACGACCTAACGTCAACTTCTCAGAACATGTTAACGTTGCTACACTTCCTAAACCTATGCCATTCAGCGAGCATTGAGAACAGTGCAATGCCGAAAAAGGTGTAGGCTACACTTTGTTCATACTTTCACCGTTCACATTTCACTATAGCCATTACATATATGGGTAGTTTTTAAACTGAGTCTGAATCATGACCTAGCCGGTATCATGGAGCTTGCTAGGCTAGTCAAACCAACTGGCTAGTCGCATAACTTAATTGAAGGCAAGTTCAGAATTTCTCCACATAATTATTACATAGCTACTACTAGACCTAGTCTAGTTCATGTAAAAAGTGCAATGTTTGTTATTTTCCCGCGATTCAAATAGCCAGTTCTACCACTAACGCTAGTGCTATCACTTAAGTTTTTGAAACTAAGGGCTTACACGTTGTACTGTATGTTTGAATGGTCAGTTCACAGTATTTCGCTTGGTAAAGACAAAACTCAATCTTTACTAAAATATCAGACAGTAGAAAAAGTTAAAAGTTTACTTACGCCAACAGTCAGCTCTCTTCACATCTGCTACAGTAGGTCCTTCGAGAGACGTTCGGTTGACGTTGACTAAGCTAACGTGGTCTGCGCGTGTGCAAAATGACGTAGCGTGGTGAACCAGAGGGTGAACTTCAACTTAAATTTGAGATGACAAGAATAACTCAGTTGTGTCAACTGTGGATTAGAATTTCAGAGCAAAAACACAGATATTTGTGTTATCTCAACAAAAGTATTGAAAACTTTTGAGTTGAAAGTTCACTTGACTCGAAAACAGAAGTTGAGACAACAAAAAGGGAAAATATTTTTTTACAGTGCTTCCACACCACATACAATGTCCATTTGTTTGCCTGTCACCCAATCAGGGACAGGAACCTGCATTCTATGTCAGCATTTGTATTTCAGGTTTTGGGTATAAAGCTTGTAACCCACACAACACTATTTTGTGATTGAACTGCCTTGCTATTACCCGGTATCTTGTATACTGTAATGAAGACTATTTTGCATTGTAATTAAATTGCTATTGACCTAAACTTTGGAACTACGAGTTTTACTGTACAAAGAACAGAATTCCTACACTTACCAAATCAGCGGTGGGTGGCGCAGTGGGTTAGTGCGCCTGACCAGTAACTGAAGGGTCGCTGGTTCAAGACCGGGCTGAGACACTGAACTACCTACCGTCTCCAGGGGCGCCAGAGGGGGCTGCAAGATAGCAGAGGCTCTTCTCCCTCCCGGACGCTGACCTCCATAGTGTATGCAGGCCTGGCCGTGGGACACCGTGGGGAGCTGGGGAATGGTGTCAGACGCCTAACCTGAAAGCAGAAAAAGAGGTGACGTCGCATAGCTGCCTGATGGTAATGCACCATGGATGGATCCTCACCTCTGCAGAGAGTAAGACTGTTTACAATAGCAAACAGCCCACAATCTGAGCCGCCCCTCTGCTGCTGGACATCCGGCCACTGCAAGCGGACCTGGTTCCCTGCGAAAGAGAGAAGGCGTGTTATCTGTGAAATGAACTCCTCGGTCGTGCTGTGACCAAAGGAGTCATAAACATTAACGGTACCTACCTGGCAGGCGATGTTACTTACCGTAACCCAGTGGTTGCCACAAACATTTAAAATCTGGACAAACCCCTGGGTTGGTGCAGGCACGGAGGACAGGAGGGCGAGGGATGTGGTGGCGTAGAGGCCTCCTACATGGGGATGTTGTGCCTGCAAGAGAGCCTGAGAATGGTCAATGACAAGATCATCTAGCCAACAGTTTGGGTTAAGGACTGTTCTCCTAAGGTCCTCCACCCTGCTCAGTGAAGCGGGGTAGGCCTGCCCCCTGTGATGACAACATCATCCTAGAAGAGAAGATATAATTGATTAATAGGATGCATTTGAACATCTGTACAAACACACAAACTGCTTATGTGCAGGATTGAAACATTATTTCTTAATGTTGAGTAGTGGCAACAAGAATCTGAAGCGTACCTGAAGTGTGTCCCCCTCCAGCACAGAGCACAGTGGTTCAGGGTCATCTGAACTAACTGGCTCGGGCGGATGGGACACGGCTTCCTCGGAGTCCTGGAGTCCAGCACATGTCACCTATCACATAGACTTATGTTAGTTACAGGGCATGTCAATTGTTCAATGGGATTTGAATCGTTGAAGGATAAAAAAAAATTCCCAAGCAAGAATTTGTAAGCGTACCTGAAATGTGTCCCCCTCTGGCTCAGAGCACAGCAGTTCAGGCTCATCCGAACAGACCAGCTCAGGCCGATGGGAGACAGCTTCCTCGGTGGGGGGGCAAGCTCGTGATCCTTAACTACTTAGTGCAGATAGTCTATTTTGTCGCGCCTGCGAGACAGTTTTACGCAACTGAGACACGCGTTGCTCCTGCAGCCAAACTATTAGTGGAAAACCCAAACGCGGTATTTTAACTTTATTGGTAGACCATTCGCGACGATTTCTGACCAATGCGTAGTTTCTAAGTGTCACTATCTTTCCGTAGCAAGTCCATTTAACAAGCACTCCCCACCCAGCCTATACCTACCCATGCGTGACATAGTGGGCAATAGCGTCTATGTTGGGAGTTCATAAATATATGTATTCATCATATCATATCAGAATTCCGTCCAGCAACCAGATAAACCCACCAATAGCCCGACCGTATGCAAATACAGCGGTGCAAATCGCTGCTCAATCAATACCGACATAAACAAGTGAAATCATACAATGCCATTCTACTATCAATATCTGCTATTAAATATGGAATTCGTGTGCAATCCTCCCGTGGATTTAAGCGTAGATATGGCCCTTTCAAGATTCCGTGGTCATTTATTGTCTTGGACAATCCGTTTGAAAAATACACAGCGCATTGGAACACTATTAGACAAACGAAACTAGCTCTGCGTAACCCCCCCTCCCTGATTGCACGGCTGTGACGCTTGCAATTTCATTCTGGTTTGATCGACAATTGTTTTATCCAATAGAAGGCACGACAAGCTTCCCAAAAGTAATTTACATGTGTAAATGAAAGCTTGGATTAACTATTTAAGGGCGAGCGTAACTGCAATACTTGTTATATCACGACAATTTTACGCTGGCATGCGCAGATGACGCATTTGGTTTGACTATGACGCATTTGGTATTACGCTATAAAACTGCGCGCAACTTTGATGTGACTTTTTAGTAGTTTTCCCCGAAGTCGGTCAGAAGAGGACAACAACAGAGATTCTTCTAATCCCTGTAGCATAGATTCTGTGGAAGAGGTGCCTATCAATATGGGGAAGATATCCTCCTCGACATGTAAGTATTACTGCTTGTAATATTTTGATTATATACATTCGTTTTTCCACTGCGTGCTATATAGTCGTTATTTTTGTATTTGCATCGGTCGTAATAGACCACTGTTAGCCTGCTAATAATGCTGAACATATTTGAAAACACACTTTTTCAGACTCCACCTTGAATAACTACATGTATAAGGCAAATAATATAGTACGTTCTTTCCGTTTATTTGTTATTTTCTATTTGGTTTAGCTATCGGATCGCTTAGAATGTATAGCTGACTGTATTGTGTTGAGTACTACTAGCGGTAGCTTCTACGTTGTGAGAAAGTAGCGCTTTCGTGACTTTGCTTCGTTCAATATGCACTTATTGTACGTCGCTTTGGATAAACGCGTCTGCCAAATAACTGTAATGTATTGATATTGTGTTCGTGCCGTTCCCGTAGTGGCTCGTGGTGGCCTGCTTTGTTAGAATTCATAGCATTCACAATGACATAGAGTATTTTAGCGCTGTTCTGTTTGGTTGCTCAGTCGTACGTTATAAACTCCTCAAAAAATGATCGGAAACCTTATTTCGGTCGATTATTCCTCCCCTTTAATAATACCAATTGGTATTGTATTTTATATCGTTGGAAAGCCTGATTAGTCACCTTTACAACGAGGTACAACTTGTAAGGATCATGCATTCGTGGAATGAGCAACACAGCTAACCGTGTGGGTAGCGGCCCAAAAAAATGTGCCAAAATCCCCTGCAATATTCTTCTGTTGGTATTCACTCTCGTGTTGAGTTGCTTGGTGGACTGGATGATTGCACTCTCCCACAGTAATAAGGAAATAACAACACATATTGGCCATTTTTACACTTTATTCATTTTACACTGTCAGGGACCTCAGTAGCGTGTGGAAGATCCATACGCAGCCACAACAGCTTGGCACCTCCTCCTCATGCTGGTCACCAGCCTGGTCACACACCTGTGACTGGCATACACCTGCCAGCACTTGAAGCTCAACACGAGAGTGAATACCAACAGAAGAATATTGCAGGGGATTTTGGCACATTTTTTTGGGCCGCTACCCACACGGTTAGCTGTGTTGCTCATTCCACGAATGCATGATCCTTACAAGTTGTACCTCGTTGCAAAGGTGACTAATCAGGCTTTCCAACGATATAAAAGACAATACCAATTGGTATTAGTAAAGGGGAGGAATAATCGACCGAAATAACGTTTCCAAACTTTTTTTAGGAGTTTATTTTATGCCTCGATTTGCCGTGAAGCTAGAACATTGGTAGTGTTTTCCGATATTATTTTATTGTATTGTAATTTCTTGGTGCATAATGTACTCTATGGGGTATTAGTATATCCATGGGTGATGCTTTTCACTTAGGGAATGGAAAATATGTATTCAAATGTACTGTGTCCAGATGTGTGCAAGATGAATGTAAAATAAATAAATAAAATAAATAAGCAACAGTTGTGAAACACTACAGAGTAATGCCATCCTAGAGCATGCAACAAAATATAACATAATGTAGCATACAGAAGAAAGTGTTTACTGAAGTACAAGAGTGAATGATTGCATATTTAGCTGTGTGTACCACAGTGTTATAATGCTTCTGCATTATGTAATTTGTTCCTATAACATGCTTGACCCTCCACCTCTGCCACTCCAGCAGTGCCCTCTACTGTTCAGAGTGAAGCCACTGCAGGACCAGATCCTTACAGCTAACTGAAGACCGTGCCATTGATGAGTGCATATTGGCCACGAAGGCACGGCACAGGATGAAGCAGTATATGAAGGATAATGGTGAAAAAATGGCACACTTGGCATCAAACACTGAACTGAAACTGTGCAATATCAATGTTTTCATCCATTAAGTGATCGTAAGGTAAAATGTATATGCTTTATAAAGGACAAAAGGCTTTTTAATAATTTCTCGGAGAGGTTTTGGGTAGGTTATTGGACACCTAGATATCCACCCCCCTGTACTGATCCAAAATAATTCCCACATGAAAATGATAAAAAGGTGAGTTAAATGAGTCAAAACGGTTGATTTGCACTGAAATGTATGATTAGTTTAAGATTTACAGCTATTCACATTTTAGCCAATTTGGATAGGTTTGGAGACCCTGGGTACATCAGGCTACACTGCTTACATTTCGTGTCATAGATCTTTAGTAGTTCTGTATATCACCCTGCGATTATTGAATGCTTGTGGACAAGGAGTTTATGATCCAGGAAATGTGTAGTTTTACCTGTTTCACTTATGTACCTCTCAGTATTTTGAAGAAATATATATTTTGTAGCATTTTTAGCAAAGTTTTGCTTGCATTTCCGGCACTTTATTTTGACCTTAAATTATGAAAATAAACAAATCTAAGTTTGTACAAAAAATGGTACACCGGTTTTGTTTCATTTAAGCCATTTACCAAGTTTATGTGATGCTCACACCTGGAGTTATAAAGCCTTAAACAGAGTACCCCCATGATTTACCAAATATGCCATCTGCACTAAGGGGTTAAGTCAGTCCAAGAGTAACAAAATTATTAAATGAAACCATATTTAGCATACTGTCCTTTAGTGAAAAATAAATTAACACATGACTCTCACAACATTGATGTGGACTTCATGTTAAACGTACTTTTCCGCAGAGGCTTCACTGAGGCATAGGGTGTCTGGGTCTTCAGCTGGTGGCCATCCAAGGTCTCCAACTGCACCAGGTTGTTGTCCCCGACCTCAGTTACCCTAAGAAAGACATGTAATAATGATCTGTAATGGCAAAATTGGATATCATCACCCTCTCACCTTAATTACTCTTACAAGCCCAATTTACCGGTACTGAGTTAGCCAGTCTGGATCCATCGTGCGACCAGGTCTCCCAGGCTTCCTCTCGTCCTTCTTCATTACCTCCATGCCCGGGACGATCTTGAAACGCTTGGTTCCCTTCTTGATCCTCCTCCGGTAGGTCTCGCGCTGTTTCTCCTGGGCCTTCTCCACGTTGAGTCGCACCTTGATCGTTCAAGGAAAAACGCAGCAGCAGAGATTTATATTCTCTATTGCGCTGTATAACTTTGTATATTACTGATGCATTGTTATTGCTTTAGCAGTTACAGTACTTAGCATGACTACAGGGCTTAAGCGCGCAATCCTCATCGGAGCTCCGCCTCCTGAGAGCACATACCGCGGGGCACTCATTATTCACCAACGTCAGGTTTTTGACAAACTTCATTTATGGTCACGTTTTCATTGCAAAATTATTTATTTACAAGGCTAATGGAATATGTGAAGATGCAATTGGCATACACATTCATTTAATTTCATCCCCATTTATTTGATTGGTGTAGACACTGTGAACATTGTCAGGGGAGTAGGCTACGATTTTAAAGCCACTAGTTGTTAGGTGGTTGTTCAGTAAACAGTGAAAGTGTAATATCTTTCACCTTGTCAAAGACCTCCTCATCCTTCTCAGCCCTGGCCTGGCCTTCCACCTCAACCTCCACAAGAGGAGGAAGGTCGTCTGTGATCTGAAATGACATGGCAAATAGAGAAAACACAATAGACAAACATTTTCATAGTTAGTATTTTTTTATTATTATTGTGAAACAAAAATGATATAAGAAGAATAATATCAAGAGTTTACATACCTCTGTGGACAACCGTGGCTCCCGACCGTACATCAGGCGGTAGGGCGAGTACTTCGTGGAGGCCTGGACACTGGTGTTATGGGCAAAAAGAATTACCTTCAGGTTGTCCTCCCACCGTTCTTGGTGCCCATCCAGAGACTTGCCGATGGCCCTCTTCAGCGTCTGGTTGGTTCGCTCATCCAGTCCGTTGGTCTGGGGATGGTAGGCAGAGGTGATGCGGTGCTTGGTCCCCCACTTCTCAAACAAGATCTGGTTAACCTAAAAAAGAAAATAAGACAAGTCATTAATTTTGTCTGTACAAGTATAGCCATAACTGTTAAGAGATCAAATGTTTTAGCAAGTACTTGACCTTGTTCCAGAACTCTCTGCCCTGGTCCGTCAGGATGACCTCCGGTGCACCATGGGTGTGGAAGATGTCCATCAGGGCCTGGGATGTTGCAGCTGCCGTCTTGTCCTAGCAGTGTATAGACACAGTATATGGTACTATTATATTAATGCTTATGTAAATTTTCAAGATGAAAATCGAGATACATGCGGTTGATGAACTGGACAAATAAATCAAGTACATTTAAAAAAAGCATGATCATGATCAGTTTATATCAGAGATCAACACTAAACACACAGATATAACACACCTGGATGGGAATGGCCTCCACCCACTTGGTGAAGAAATCAGTTGCTGTGAGGCAGTAGCGATTGCCATTCCTGGACGAGGCCTTGAACGGTCCGATGAGGTCCACACCTAGCATACAGTCAAATAGTACTATCTTGATCCGTCCGCTTAGCAGATATGGTATTGTATTTGTATTGATTTGTTCTAAAGTCGAAACCCGAAAAGGAATTGGGACATACAAGTGTAGAACTCACCAATCATGTACCAAGGTGAAACAGGCTTGATGCTCTTCAGCTCAGGTGCCTCGGTCTTCACCTTCTCAAACTTCTGGCAAGGCACGCAGATACGGACCTTGAAACGAACAGTGAAGTGCAAGTTGAAAAGAAATGAAATGTGTGGTCTTTAGCTGTGTGTAAAATATGATCTTGCTACAGTTTCTAAAAGAAGAAGAAAAAAAACTAAACACAAAATAGTTTTGCTTGCCCAGTTTTCCACATCATTCACGATGCCATGCCAGAAGAAGCGCTGGTTGATCTTCCCCAGCATGCGCTTCACTCCGAAGTGGCCGGCGTGGACCTCGGTCAGTACTGCCTCCTTTTCCTCCTCCGACAGGATGACCCTCCTTGGTGGCTTTCCATCCTTGGGTCTCAAATACATGCAACCGTCTAGAATATTAAAAGGATTATAGACTGAGAACAATGACCAAAGCTTGCTTTATGGGTATTTTTTTGCCTTTTATTGTGTGTCTATTTTGTGCCTTTTGCTGCTGGAACACCGAATTTCCCTTCAGGGATCAATAGGGGCATTCTAACGAATTAGTACAAAGTGCGGTCCCACAACAAGAAAAACGATTTAACAAAACAATTAAGTCTTCAGACATAGATATTTACTAAGAATATGTTATGGTCTATTTAAACACAAGGCATTAAATTAGATAGTGATAAGCTTAATATACACAAAAACATCATTTATAGGGTACTTTTTATTGGGAAGTAGCTGTCCCAAACCCTGACATCTAAATTTCAATTTCTGTAAATAACACTTAAAACATTTCTTTTTATTTTGTTCGATGGTGTATTTAGAAGATCTTTATGATTACGTTCAAACAGAAGTTGGAATATTTAGATTTATTGTGGGCTTAATGAAATGTGTGTTCATGATCAGTTCATTCATTCAGATTCTACTGCATATCACTTTCTTGTGTATTTTTCTTTTAGATGTTGAATCTATTTGTTACAAACCTTTCAGGGATACATTGGTTAGCGTTCAGAAGCCTGACAGCAACAGCATAATATCAATGATATGTCAATGTTCTTTTCTTTTATTGAACCCACCTGGGTAATTATTTTCTGTGTACTTTAAATGGTTATGGATGAACAATTGTTATGTCTTCAAAAATAAAATGATTGTACTGAGGCCAAAACATTTGTGTTTGTAATATTTCCAACATAAGGCATGTAATGAGTTAAGATTAAGCAATAAGGTTGAGGGAATATGATACAACCTTGAGAACAAAATACTGTGGTCACTACCGAAACAGTGCAGTCACTACCGAAACACTGGATGTTTTGTAAAAAATAAAGTATATTGAGTTATCAACTAAAATGATATGATACCGATTGGTTTATTGTATGTTCAATTTCAACAATCATCAACTCTGGAATCAATATGATCAGTATTATGAATTTTACAAAGAAAGATTGCATTAAGATTTTGATGAATTGTATAAATTGAACTTTGATATTTGATTAAAAATTCACTTTTATTGATTTAATTGTGAAAACCTTCAAGAAATATTTGTTTAAATACTATTTACAGAAGGGAAGGTAAAACAATCTGAACAGGTTAATATAATACTTTTTTACTACAGTGTATTTACTATGTTTCGGTAGTGACAATTTTTGGGAGAGGAAGAACATTCCAATACAGTCTGAAAATACGATATAAAAATGTACGGTTCTTTTACTAGATATATGTAATTTAGATATGGTACAAAATATATATGGACAGTTTTGGGGGAAAAAACATACAAAATTTCAAAATATTTCCAACCTGACTTTGATCCAATTCGGTAGAATGGCCCATATATATATATCTATTTATCTATCTGTCGATCTTTCTTTAACAAATCTTACCCTGAAGCATGTATTTCTCTGCCCCTCTCTGGATAGAATGCTTCTTCCCCTCAGAGACACCCTCTGGGTACTTCTCTTCTCTGGAAAGATAGAAAAAGATGTCACTGAGGGATGCCATATCAAAGTTATATGTTAGAGCTATGCAAGCAATAAATGGTTGGCTAAGTTGACTAGCTAACTAACCAGCTAACACTAGCTATAAGTTGGCTAGGCTAACTACTGTGGTACTATGTAGTATTGCTAGCTAGTTAGTTTCAGTAAAAGACTATCTACTTCAAAATGAATCACTAGCTAACACAATCTAAAATCGAAAACAATTAACAATATAAAGCACAGTAGCCTATACAAAAGGAAATTATAAAGGTTATCTGATATAGATCTGTCTATCTCCAGCGATTCTGAGGTGAAATGAATCACCAACACAATCTAAAATCAAAAACAATTAACAATATAAAGCTTAGTAGCCTATACAAAGGGAAATTATAAAGGTTATCTGAGTGATAGTGATGGTTATTTGAGTGATGTAGTGATTTATCTCCGTCCAACGATCTCCGGCGATTCTGAGCTAAAAGCAAGTGCGAAATTGTCACCCGGCGATTCTGAGGTCAAAGCAAGTGCGAACACGTCACAATGCTATCGCGTCACAATGCTCGCGTGTCTGTTGGCATAGCAACGACATTCCAAGCATTCCGATGCCTTGCCCGGACACATTTTGGCACCCGGACACATTTTGGCCTGACAGCTCCGGTAAGACCAGAGGTGGGGGTCTGTGCATTTATGTCAACAAGGCTTAGTGTACGGACAATACCATCATTGAGAGCCACTGCTCTGCTGACCTAGAGCACATCATGGTTAAGAGCAGATCTTTCTATCTGCCTAGAGAATTCACTTCTACAATTGTGACTGCAGCATATATCCCTCCGGATGCTAATGCTAAGCTAGCCATGAAACAACTGCAGGCAGCCATTAGCAAACAACAGACCACACACCCAGAGGCAGCCTTTATTGTTGCGGGGGATTTCAACCACTCCAGCCTTAAGACTGTTCTCCCTAAATTCCATCAGCATATATCCTGTCCTACAAGAGGTGATAAGATTTTAGACCATGTTTACACCAACATGGCTGAGGCTTACAAAGCCGTCCCCCTCCCCCACCTTGGACAATCTGATCACCTCTCTTTGTTCCTGTTCCCCAAGTACTCCCCACTCATCAAACGAGTGAAACCCTCTGTGAGGACAGTCAAAGTTTGGCCTGAGGGGTCAGACTCTCTACTGCAGCACCGGTTTCAACACACGGACTGGAGTAGGTTTGCCACACAGGCCACCCTGGACTCCCACACAGACATTGACTCCTACACCACCTCCGTTTTGGATTACATCAACACCAACGTTAACGATGTCACCACCCTCAAACGGATTACAACATTCCCCAATCAGAAGCCTTGGATGAACAAAGAGGTTCGTCTTTTGCTGAAGATATGCGACACCGCCTTCAAATCAGGTCTTGACTAACATCTTCAACCTGTCACTGGCCGAAGCAGCTGTCCCCACGTGCTTTAAAACCACCTCCATTGTGCCAGTGCCGAAACACACCTCTGCTGTGAGCCTAAATGACTTTCGCCCTGTTGCACTCACCCCCACCATCATGAAGTGCTTCGAGAGACTAGTCCTGGCTCACCTCAAATCAGGCCTATCCCCCCGACTGGACCCCCACTAATTCGCCTACCGGGAGAACAGGAGTACGGAGGACGCCATCTCCTCAGTGCTTCACTCCGCGCTCTCCCACCTGGAGGGTGGTAACACCTATGTGAGAATGCTGTTCATTGACTTTAGCTCAGCATTCAACACCATAATCCCCTCCAAACTGATCTCCAAACTCGGCGACCTTGGCATCAACCCTTCCCTCTGCAACTGGTTACTTGATTTCCTCACCAACAGACCCCAACATGTGCGACTAGATAGTCTCACCTCCTCAACCATCACCCTGAACACCGGCGTCCCACAGGGCTGTGTGCTGAGCCCCCTCCTCTACTCCCTCTTCACCCACGACTGCACTCCTGTACATGGCTCCAACTCCATAATCAAGTTTGCAGACGACACAACGGTGGTAGGCCTCGTCAAGAACAACGATGAGACGGCCTACAGGGAGGAGGTCCAGCACCTGGCGGAGTGGTGTGCTGACAACAACCTGGCCCTCAACACCAAGAAGACCAAAGAGATCATTGTGGACTTCAGGAAGACCAAAGCAGGCACGCACACCCCCATCCTTATCGACGGGACGGAGGTTGAGCGTGTCTCCAGCTTCAAGTTCCTGTGTATCCACATCTCCGAGGATCTCTCCTGGGCCCTCAACATCTCGGCCCTGGTCAAGAAGGCTCACCAGCGTCTCTTCTTCCTGAGGAGACTGAGGAAAGCCCATCTGTCTCCTCAGATCCTGGTGAAATTCTACCGGTGTGCCATAGAAAGCATCCTCACCAGCTCCATCACAGTCTGGTATGGAAACTGTACTGTCTCTGACCGGAAAGCGCAGCAGAGGGTGGTGAAAATCGCCCAACGCATCACTAATACCACTCTCCCATCGATCGAGACGGTACAGTACAAAAGGTGTCTGCGGAAGGCACGCAGCATAGTCAAGGACTCCTACCACCCCAAACACAGACTGTTTGCCCTCCTCCCCTCTGGGAGGCGCTACAGGACCCTCCTCTCCAGAACCAGCAGGCTCAAAAACAGCTTCTACCCCTCAGCTGTCACCCTGCTGAACTCTGCACCTCGGTGACCCCCTCCCCCTCCCCGGATACCTGTGCCCCCCCCAGATACCAACCCCCCGCCCTACCCCCGGACCACCCCAGTCACTCCCCCAGAGACTTTTACTGTTAAATATACCGCTGTACAATAATGCCCATACTAATCATCCTGTATCATACTGTATAGACTTTTTTTCCAATAGATATCTCATATACACTCATAGTACTTCTCTGTAGATACTTTATTCATACTCATAGTTTTTCTGTAGATATTTCATATTTCATATATACCCTTTTCTTACTTTTCTTAATTACTGTCATTGATGGCCCTTACTACTGTCTATTCATGTTTATTTATACTATTGAGATTATTTATATATCCACATTTATACTCCTGTACATAATGTTTATAGTGTACCATATTATATATATACACAATGCACTTTACTGCCTCTTTGCACTCTGGTTAGATGCTAAACTGCATTTCGTTGTTCTTGTACCTGTACATGGATAATGACAATAAAGTTGAATCTAATCTAATCTAATCTAAACAAGAAAATTGTTTACTAATGTTGCCTGCTATAGCGTCCCTCACTGCAACGCTCTGGTTTGTCTTTCACAAATGTAATGGCAAAAAAAAAACTGCATTTCCATATTTTACTTATGCAAACTATTTAGGCTATACTAACTAGCTGTAGCCTATCTCTTTCTTTCAGCTAGAACGTGTCTGCATCAAGCCTATTGTGCATGCATGTCTCCATATAGACTTACATTACATTACATTATAGGCATTTAGCAGATGCTGTTATCCAGACTTGGTTAATTAATTTCATGATCCATAGCTCAGGTGGTGCTGTTCATTGCATTTCATTAGACATTAATAGGCGCAGGTCTCGGGTAAGCACATGTGAAACTGATTTGCCCGTATGGACCCGTGAGGGCTTAATTCTGTAGCCTAATATTATATTCTGTAATAATATTCCATATTATATTCTGTAATATTGTAACATTTAAAAAAACTAACCATATCGTCTGCTCTCGCATCTTTGATGACGTGTAACAAGCGCTGAGCAGCGCGTGCTTATTGTCTTTCATACTGTTTCTCATATGCTACTGAAGGAGGCCGCTCTCAACAAATCCCACCAGGCCAGACGATTGTCTTAGTTTATTTATTTATTTTTATTAGAACTATGCAAAAATAATTTTTTCGTATTCTATCGCAAATAAAGGCTCATGGTTTTAGTTTCATCTGCTTAGTTTTTAGCTTATTGGTTTTCGATTTCAGGCTATTTTGTCGGCTACAATTTGCCGTGCGTAGGCTAATTTACGATCTGTAGCCCATTTTTTCATTATTATTATTATTATATTACTAATATTATTGCCCATTTATTTATTTATCCAAATTTTTTGAAGAATGCAAGTGTTATGTTGCACGTTAACTGTGGATCCATCATTGGCTGAATAAAGTTGTACTTGTTGCTTTTCGTTAAAGTTATTGCCATATAGCCTTATAAGTAGGCTATCTTAATGTAGCCTTATAAGTAGGCTATCAGACTAACATGATTGATTATCACCGTGTTGCATTTATTAGTCTAATATAAGCTAAAGATGTAGTTTTTAGGCCTTTTAGTCGGTAATATAATATTGCAGTGCATTCGTCTATTGTAGGCCCTAGGCGATTTCTTCCGTTCTTTCTCGGGTATGAAAAGCTGTATATTTGGATGACTTGTTGGACTTTGGAATAGGCTTTTATTTTATTGAATTGCAAGCAAGAAGCCACCCAGTGGTCGACTCGGCATACAGCAGGGTCCGGCAATTGGAATAAATGTTAAAACGGCTTGCCGATTGATGTCTTTAGTGTAGTGTGGTCCTCATTAGTATTTAGCAGCAAATTTGCATGCCACGTAGACATCACATTGTCAATGTTACTAGTACTTACTGGGTTGGGGATATCTTTCTGAATAGTTACTATTAACTAAAATATAAGTACTACTATCTAAAAACATTGTACTAGTAAACATTTAATAGTCTTCTTCTGTCGTATGTCCTTAGACCTTCAGCTCCGTTGCAGCAAGCCAGTCCAGTGTGTCATTGTCTAGGTCAATTAAGCCACGATCACCATTCGGTGGCCGGTACATAGGACAGCTGGTCATCACATGCTCAACTGTCTGTGATGGATCTCCACATTCGCAGTGGGCACTGTCTGTGAGACCCCACTTCTGCATTGCTGCACCGAAGCGTCCCACACCTGTCCTCAGGCGATTGAGGGTTGTCCACTCCTTACGGGGGAGGTGCTGGCCAGGAACATCCGTGGGATCCTCAATGAATTGGTGAAGCCTGGATGGTTCTGCTGCCTTCCACTGGTCCCTCCATCTTGCCTTCACCCAGGAAGCCTTGGAGGTGTCTGCTGGTGTTGTGCGGAGCAGTTCCTGGGCCTGCGTGGCAAAGGGGCGCCGGGACTTCAGGCGCGTGCGCTGTGGCGTCTCCGTGACGACCTTGTGGAGGAGGTGGGATTCACTCATCTGTGCCTTACAAGCGAGGGCCAGTGTGGCTGCTTCTCGTCTGACCTCGGCTGGAGCGATTCCAGCGAGGACAGGCAGTTGGTTGGTTGGAGTGGCTCTTAGGCATCCGGAGACAGTCCGTAGGGCGGTGTTGAGGGCAGCGTCCAGTTTCTTGGCATGAGGGCTACGGCTCCAGACTGGGGCACAGTACTCAGCGGCGGGGAACACCAAGGCCTCGGTGGAGATGCGCAGTGTCTTTGTGGAGGCTCCCCACGTAGTACCGGCTAGACGCCGTATCAATGCGGCACGGGCGGTGGTCTTTCCCTTGACGCTTTCCAGGTGTTGTTTAAAAGACAGTGTTCTGTCAAGCTTCACTCCAAGATATGTCGGGGAGGACTGGGACTGCAGACGGGAATCTTCGACCATGATGTTAATTTTGCGGGTTGCTTCCTTGTTGTAAAGGTGGAACATTGTGGATGCGGTCTTCTCAACACTGAGCTTGAGGCGCCAGTTCTTAAGGTATGAGGACAGAATGTTCATGTCCTCAAATAGGCCCTCTTCCACTGCTTCCCAGGATGGCTTGCTGAGCAAGATGGCCAGGTCATCTGCGTAACCGTACTTCCGGGATGTTGTTTCGGGTAGGTCGTGGATATAGATGTTAAAAAGCATCGGTGCTAGCACTGAGCCCTGCGGGACGCCGTTCTTGAGCTTTCTCACCCTGCTGCTTTGGCCGTTGCTGGTGTGGAGCCGAAAGCTGCGGTTGCTCAACATCTCCATAATGAAGCTCACCATGTGCTTGTCTGGGATGGTCTCCAGAAGCTTCATGTGTAGCCCACGCAACCAGACAGTGTCATAGGCTGCCGTGAGGTCCAGGAAGACGGCACCAGCTTTCTCTCCTGCCTGGAAGCTGTCCTCTATGTCGTGGCACAGAAGGGTCACCTGGTCTGTTGTTAACCTACCGCTTCGAAAGCCAGCCTGTTCTTTGGGCAGCTGGGGGTCGATCACTGGGGTGAGGCGTGCCAGGATGAGGCGCTCAAGGAGCTTGAAGGGTACGCACAGCGGTGAGATGGGCCGGTATCCCTTCGAGTCATCGCTCGGCTTGTTTGGCTTCGGCAGGGCAATCACCTTGGCACGACGCCAGATCTTTGGCAGCTTTGAGTACTGAAGGCATGCAGAAAGGAAGGAACGGAGCCAGTCAGTTGCCTTCTTGCCTTGGTGTTTCATGTACTCTGGGTGGATGCCGTCTATGCCTGGTGCTTTACCAGTCTTCAGGCGTTGTATGGCCAGATCTGTTTCCTGCATCGTGAAGTTGGTGGATAAGTTGGAATCGCATCCTGGGGCCCTGAGCAGCTCATGGACTCTTACTGATGTTGCTCTATTAAAGTCCTTGTCTGCGTTGGGAAAGCGGCCATTACTCAGCAGGAGCGACGCGATGGAGTTTGCCGTTATGGGGCACTGTGCAGGGGTTGTTGACTTTCCAGTCAGCTTGTTCAAAGTCTGCCACCCCCGTCGACTGGAGTGTGTAAAGTCAATTGACTCCACTGTCTCAGTCCATCGTTGCCTTCGTTTTTCGTTTAACCTGCAGAAAAGGTCGTCTGCTGCTTTGTCCCTGTCTTCGCTGGTTTGCGCTTCTGTATGGGAGCGAAGTAGCTGTTCACATTCGTCATCCCAGCAGGGAACGTAGGCTTTGCGCACGCCTCGGGGGATGTTGTTTTTGGCGGCAGCCAGCAGCATTTTGCAGTATGAGTCGTAGGCATCGTTCAGGTTGTTGGGACACGGGTGTGGTAGACCAGCAGCTGCCTTGTTCACTTGTTTAGTGAAGCCTGCCCAGTTTGCCTTCCGGAAGTTCCACCTCTTGACATCCCTCTCTTGCACAGGCTGGACCAAAGATGGAATGGTGATGAGCGACGGTCGGTGGTGTGACCGGGGAAACATGTCCAGGATGCGTCTTACAGGGAGTGACTGGTTGTTATGCCATTTTGTGAATGCCAGATCTGGATTGGTGGTACTGTTCCATCGTGCAGAGTAGAATGTACATGGCTCCTTTGGGTCGTATAGGAGTATAGCATCTACATTCGAGGCCCAGTCTACCAGGACGTCACCATCAGCGTTGGAGCTGCTGTAACCCCAGTCTGTATGGTGGCTATTGAAGTCACCAGCATACATGGCAGGGGCTGGGACATCTGGCAGGGACGATGGGATCAGTCTGCTGGGTGGTGGTTTGTAGATAGTGTCTTGTACTTTGGTGGTAATCCATTCTATCTCTGCATCCTCTGGAGATTGTCCGGCAGCTGACCAGGCCATGTCTTTGCGGACAAATGTGGCAATGCCATGATGTTTATTGGCGGTGTGGCCGGCCAAGGTGTACCCAGGGACCCTCAGGATGTTCTTATTTTCCTGGTGGGTCTCCTGGAGGGTGATCACTGTCACGTTGTTTTTGCTGGCTATTTGCTCAAGGATGTTGATCTTGGCAATGGTGAGACCTTCGACGTTGAGCTGGAGAAGCGCTAGCGCTGGGGCTGTGGTCGGTGGACGTTGTAAAGACATTTGTTTCGCTTAAAGGGCATGCAACCTTGCAACTACTCTTTAGCTACTTGCAGGGGAGGCCACGTGGAGGCTGTCTTCTTCTCCCCCATTTAATAGTTACTAGTTACTATTGGAATAGTTACTAGTCACTAAAGAAGTACTAGTATCTAATGAAAAGTTACTAGTACTTATTTTTTAGTTACTAGTATCTATTTCAGTTTTATAAGAAATTCATTATATTCAGTTCATTAGAAAAGTTACTAGTAAGTCTTGAGGAATAAATGTTAAAACGGCCCAACAACCCAGCGGCAGGACCAGGACTCTTCATACTCAAACACAATTTTTCAAGAGTTAACTTCACTTTAAATTACTGAACTAATATTTAGTTGCATAACCATTGTTTTTGATAACTGCTGCGCATCTGCGTTGCATTGAGTCAACCAACTTCTGGCACCTAGAAACAGGTATTTCAGCCCAGGATGAACAAACTACATTCCACAGTTCCTGTGAACTTTTGGGTTTTGCTTCATAAACTGCATTTTTAATGTCACCCCACAAGTTTTCAATGGGGTTGAGGTCGGGGGATTGAGCTGGTCACTCCATTACCTCAATCCTTTTTGTCTGGAACCAAGATGTTGCTCGCTTACTCGTGTGTTTGGGGTCGTTGTCTTGTTGAAACACCCATTTCAGGGGAATTTCCTCTTCAGCATACGGCAACATAATCTCTTCTAGTATTTCATAATTTTGAACCTGATCCTTGCTGCAACTGGCAGCCAGTGGAGTGACCTCAACAGGGGGGTGACGTGAAAATTTCGGGAGGTTGAACACAAGCCGGGCAGCTGCGTTCTGGATTAGTTGAAGAGACAGGATGGTGCAGGCTGGTAAGCTTGTGAGCAGAGAGTTACAGTAGTCCAGGCGTGAGGTGACCATAGTCTGGACCAAAAGCTGGGTGGAGTAGGTGGTCAGGTACGGTCGAATCCTCCTGATGTTGTACAGGAGGAACCTGCAGGACCGTGCCGTCGCCCTGATGTGGTCTTTGAAGTCCAGCTGGTCGTCTAGGACCACCCCCAGGTTCTTTGCAGAGCGGGAGGCAGCCACTATGGTCCCGTCGACGGTGATGGAGAGGACAAGTAGTGGGGAGGTCTTGTATGGCATGAAGAGGAGCTCTGTCTTGTCGAGGTTGAGCTTCAGGTGATGGGTAGTCATCCACTCAGAGAACACTTCTGTTCGTTGCCGGTACTTGCAATTATGTTCAAGGAATAAGAGGGTCTTGAAACGGTTCTGTGATGAAAGACAGTGGCTGGTTTATTCGTAGTTACAGTTCAGCATGATGTTTGTCAGCTTTCCAGTCTAACATGCTCTTACATTCCAAACTGCCCCAGAATTTATACACATATAGCAGGAAGTATCAGTGTGGCGGCAGTGTGGTATAATGGTTAAGGAACTGGGTTTGTAACTGAAAGGTTGCAGGTTCGATTCCCAGGTCGGACACTGCCATTGTACCCTTGAGCAAGGTACTTCACCTGCATTGCTTCAGTATATATGCAGCTGTATCAATGGATACTATGTATAAATGCAAAAGAAATGCTGTGTAAGTCGCTCTGGATAAGAGCGTCTGCTAAATGCCTATAATGTAATGTAATGTAAAAAAAAGTATCAGATAGGTGAGGCTAGACAGGGAAGTCTCGTGGATGTGTATTCCCCGGAAAACTCAGTGGGGCATTGATGCAGGTGGCAAGAAGTACTTAAGAGTACTTACATCTGAAAGGGCGCTTCACACCCACACGGAGACGGGGTGGCTGTTAGGCAACCCCCCAGACAGAAACTGGATTGTGTATTAGGGCATACAGGTTTGACTTTAACTAAAACATGTTGCTAAATTAACTTTGAAATTACTAAAATCTAACACTTGTATACGATAAATAGGCCCAACACCATAGTATTCCCATAGCATGATTTTTGCGCCACCATGCTTCACTGTCTTCACAGTGTACTGTGACTTGAATTCAGTACCCGGGGGTTGTCTGACGTGCTGTCGACGACCACTAGACCCGAAAAGAACAATTTTATTCTCATCAGTCCACAGAATGTTACGCCATTTCTCTTTGGGCCAATCGATGTGTTCCTTGGCAAATTTTAACCGACCCTGCAGATGTCATTTTTTCAACAATGGTGTTTTACGGAGGCTTCTTGCTGATAGCTTAGCTTCGATCAAACGTATTCTGACTGTAACAGCATTTACAGGTAATTTTAGATCATCTTTGATCTTTCTGGAGGTGATGATTGGCTGAATCTTTGCCATTCTGACTATTCTTCGATCCGTTTTAACAGTAGTTGCTCGTTTTCTTCTGCGTGTATCGGATTTTTGTTGCCATTTTAAAGCATTTGAGATCTTTTTAGCTGAGCATCCTATAATTTGCTGCACTTCTTCATACGTTTTCCCCTCTCCAATCAACTTTTTAATTAAATTACGTTGTTCCTCCGAACAATGTTTGGAACGGCCCATTTTACTTAGCAATTCAGAAGGAAATATATTTTATAACAATGTGTGAAACATTTGCTTCCCTTCTTCTTTAATAAAGGACAATTAATGACACTTGTTTTTTCACAGAATTAATGAATTCTCTAATTAAACTCCTCACTGCTATTATTTTGAACACGCCCCTTTCAATGAATGAGTCAATTACTCAGAACAAGCAGCGTGCATGTCATGACAGTTGGGTCTGTTGTTTTTCTATTACACTACTACGTCTACAAGTAAATTATTTGCCATGCAGAAATATCACTACTACTAATAACAGTGGTTCATCAGGTTACTGCTATTCTTTTTGAACACCACTATGTACAAGCGTGCTCTACAGGGGCCAAATAATTTTTGAGAGTCCTATAAAAGACTGAGCACCACGGTCTCGGTTAGAATCTGACCATGTACCGACTGTGACCACACAGCTACCAAGCAGCTCAGTCGGTATGTGCTGTTTTTAACAGGTGAAACGTGACAGATGTCGTGCCACAAATTCTTTGGGTGGCCTTGGTGTGGGGGCAATGTTTGCAGGAGTGCTTGCTGGAGGGTGTAAGTGGAACTGTTTATCCCAAAAATGTTATGTTCCTGTTCATCCTTCTATGCAGCACCCGCTCCACTAGATCCCTCCGAAAGTGTGCACAACATTGTGTCTCAGGATTCCTATAAGGGGATAAGAATTTGGTGAATTTCTGAACCAGTGGCAAGGTGGAATGTACACATTTTGAATTGAGTGTTCACTTTTATCTTTAGTTTTACCAGATGCTAACCAGATATAATTTTACTATACACTCTTACCATCAGCTGTCATGGCTTGCTCATGGCAAACATTGTGGTTGTGGTCCAGAATGCTGAGTTGCACTCGAGCCTGCATTGTTGCGTACTTGAAGTGTCGCCTCTTCTCAGCATATTTCAGCATAGAACCTCAAGGTGTCCTGAGATAAGAAAAAAATCGACATCAAATTAGATGCTATACTAATAATTGGGTTGCTACTAAAGCTTATAACTGGTTGATTATTGTCTTTCAACAGACGTCGATTGGTAACAAAGGAATATTTGTTCTTGATTGTACCTGTATGTTTACAAAAACTCATATGACTGAGGAGGTTCCTGTCCAGTACAATTGCCTTCAAGGAATTATTGGGTGGGCTATCCTTAACCAGCCATCTCTTCTTTCTTTGCTGGTCTGGTGCTAGGTCATCATGGTAGCACTTAAACACTTGTCCATTTTCCTTCCATTCGTGAATTCCACTAATGTGGCGTCCGAAAAGACACATAACTCAGTAGTCTTGGCTTGTGAGATGGAGAATCCATAGGTGCGCGGAACGTGCAGAGTCAGAAGTTCCTGCAGTGAGTCTTCTTCTCCAGTCCTCATACATGTCTTCACGGAGGGGACTATCCCACTCCGGGTCTTCCAAAGACAGCTCTCTAAGAAGAAGTCTTCCTTGAAGAATCACAGGGGCAAGGAAGCCTAAAGGGTCAAACACACTGTTAAGTGTTGACAACACCCCCGGCGTGTAAAGGGTTTCTTTCTCTCAGGAATCTGGAAAATGAATGTATCGGACATGAGGTTCCAGCTGAGACCAAGGCTACGTTGAACGGGAAGCTCATCTACTGCCAGATCCAGATTTTTGATGTCCTTGGCCCTATCTTCTGTAGGAAAAGCATCCATCACTTCCACCTTGTTGGAGGCAATCTCTATTGTCTTCCTGTATGACAAATGAGTAAAACATCTGCTCGATGTCTGCTGTGATAGCAGCTGGTTCCTTTCTGAACCTGAGGAGCACTCCTAAGAGGCTGTTGTTCAGGTCTGGCCCGGAAAGCAAGTCATCATTAAGCGAGACTCCCTCAAACTGAGCACTTGAGTCGAATACCACCCGAATCTGTCTGGGCTTTTGTGGGTGGTACACACCAAACGTGGGGAGATACCATCTTTCTTTACCCTCGTCAATTGGTGGTGCCAGCTCTGCATGCTTTTTATCGAGCATCTTCTGCATGAAGTCCAGGAAATGTGCGCACATGTCAGCCTTCTTATCCAGTGTGCGCCGTAGAGACATAAGCCGCCTGAAGGCATATTCTCTGTTGTCAGGGAGGCCTCGTCTTGGACTGCGGAATGGCAGAGGAGCAACCCAGCTGTTGTTTTCATCTTTGAAGAATCCTTCTTCCATCATCTTCAGGAAGATCCTGTCTTCAACAGACGGTGCTCGCTGGTTGTCACTGTCTGTTCGGCAAAAGACGGTTTCACCAATGTTCTCTTCATTGGGTTTTGCAGACCAGCTTGGCGCATGAGTTAGAGGAGAGGTGGCTTTCTGTTGGGTCCTCAAGCTGAAACTCTCCTTGAGCTTGATGTTGTTCTCACAGGGAGACAGAAGGCTAGGGCGTCCGTTGTCCAGAATGTGTGTTTTGTAAGTACTGACCTCTGCTGGCTTGTGGGCACTGCTAAGGCAAACCTTGCCTATGATTACCCAACCCAGGTCGAGCTTCTGGGCAAAAGGGGCGTTGTGAGGGCCATTAAATTGTCGGCGTACTTTGTGGACTCGCAGCAGGTCACGTCCAAGAAGCAGAAGGATGTCTGTATTTGGATCCAGGGCTGGTATATCGGCAGCTATTGGCTTCAAATGCTCATGGTAATGAGCAGCATCAGGTGTCGGTATTTCAGCTCGGTTATTGGGGATTTCATTACACTCAATGAGTGTGGGCAGAGGGATATTTGTACATCCATCCATGGGCTCTATGATGTAGCTATGTGCTCCTCTTCCGGCCGTTTCTACTACCCCAGCACAGGTCTTCAAGGTGTATGGAGCCGCTATGCCGTGGATATCAAACATGCTGAAGAACTCAGTCCTTGCTAGAGACAGATTACTCTGATCATCCAAGATTGCGTACATTGTTTTGATCTCCTGGGGTAGACTTGAACTAGACAAATCTTGGAGCAAGATTTCCCAGAAAAGTCCGGCCCACATACTTCCGTGCATGTAGATGTGACATTAAGATCTTGGGTGACTTCCTCCTCCCCGCCATGCAGTTTAGGAGGAGAAAAAGGCGTGAGTGTCTGTGGAGCTGGACCAAGGTGAAGGGCAGCTAAATTGCCTATCACTCTCACATTCTGTACACTTAATGGTCACATCACAATTCCTGGCCTGGTGTGTGGTGGAGGCACAACAACGGAAGCAGATAGCATTATCCTTGAGAAACTTCTTTCTTTCCTCTAGCATCATGATCCTAAAGCCTCTGCACTTTTTCAGTGGGTGCGGCTTGTGGTGTATAGGACAGCTCTTCCTTGGGTCTTCACCTGTTTTGCCATTCCTGGTGGTTGCTTCTGTCCACACATCTGTCTTGTGCACAGAAACTGGTGTCCTTGTGTAAAAGCTGCCGATAGACCTTTCTTTTTTGGGGTTTTATGTGTGCATAGCAGCTGTATTGAAGCTAGGGTCATTCCTCGCCTTAGCCTCTTTTCGCACAAATCCTGCGAAGAATGAGAAGGGTGTGAATGCTACTCTGTGGTCTTCCTTATATCTTGACCCTACTGACATCCACTTCTCCTGGAGATGGAAGGGTAGCTTCTCAACGATGGGACCTACACCTCTGACTGTGTCAAGATAGCTTAAGCCAGGCAAATATCCATCCTGCTTTGCAGCTTCTAACTCAAGTAACGCATCTCCCAACTCACGGAGTTTGTGGTGGTCTTTGCCAGACAGCTTAGGAAAATTCTCTATTTTTGAGAACAAGGCTCTTTCGATAGCCTCTGGTGAACCATAACATTCTTCAAGTCTCGACCAAATCATGGCCAGGCCAGCAGAGGGTTGATGAACATTCACAGCTTTTAGTCTTCTAGCATGTTCTGCTGATTCTGGACCCAGCCACTTGAGAAGTAAGTTCATCTCTTCGCTTGCAGTTAGGCCCAGGTTAGATATAGTGGTCATGAAGGTGGACTTCCAGCTGAAGTAATTTTCTGGCCGATCATCAAACTTGCTCAGCCCTCCAGTCACCAGCTGGTTCTTTGCAAATAACCTTGCAAGTTCTGTCGTAGTGTTATTTACCTCTGGTGGTGAGTTGAACCTCAATGCTGATTGTGGTTCATAGTGTTGAGGACTGTGCTGGTATGTTTTTTCTTTGTGGAACATTGATCTTTCCTCAGCAGTAGATTGGTTGGGCGTCACTCCTGAGAAATGCTGGCTTGAACTCAGGTGGACTGACTTTTTGTTGTTTTTGTTGAGAGGTGATATCCTTTCCTAATGTGAATGTGTCTCTCTCCATTTCTGTATATTTGCTATAATCCTCATTTGAATGGCATTCCACATAGTCTCTGGCTTTCTCAATTGAAGACTGTTGTGAAGGCAGGAACTCCATATCTAGGGAGCGCTCCGGACTCTTCATTCGTGCAACAGCAGACTCCAAGACTTTTGCTTTTGCCAGTGCGGCCTCAGCTTCTTTCTCATGTTGGAGAACATCCAATGTTGCTTCTATTCGAGCCCTCTCAAGCTTAATCTCCATCTCTTTCTGTGCGTAGGCTGCCCTGGCTCTAGCAGCCTCTGCTTCAGCTAATGCTTGAGCTGCTGCCATGCTGGCCCTGATTGACACAGATGATCTGGCAGATGATCTTGAGGATAACTTTGAAGATTTCACAGAATCTGCCTTCACTTGTTCTTTGTCTTGAGCTTTGTTAATTTCCATGTTGTCAACTTAATCTTACTGTTGAAGATGGAACTGTTCAATGGCTGGTGAACCTGATTGTCAATAACCGTTTTTGCTGCTGGCGTCAGAATCCGACTTCTTGTTTATATCCCTCGCAGAGAGCTATCATTTCACTGTACTGTTATTCCCCAATGTCCTCCTAGTGAGCCTATACTGAGTTTTCACAGCCAGCTAAACTCATCTTCATACCATCTCTCCAAGGAACAGGCAGTTGTTGTTTTAGGCAGATTTCATATGATGAAGTGTGAAACTGAAACAAAGTACAGTAAAAATAAAGGGAAGTATACTATGAATAAGCAATGAGGTACGTATGCTATGAACAATTCAAGCCAACAGCATCTGTAGTCACACAGTAACAATGTAATGTAATAATTAGAAAATTGGTACAAATGACAGAAAATGATTAATCACAAAACATTAAGATGGTAATGATTAACAATAAACTCACTGATAATGCCACTCAAAGGTCTGCAAACAAAAAGGATGGCTACAGATTATCTCCACAGGACCATGCTAGTTTCTCTGAGCTGATTCTGCTGAAAAAGGCAGAACTTCCTGTCTGAGACAAATTACATTCTCAATGGAAAACAGTTCCAACACAGTGGCGTAAATTGTATTTCCATCTGCATTTGAGCTCCTTTACAGAGTTTAGAGAGATGGAGAAAATACAATTTTGTATCAAAAAGTGTTTCTTGCTGACCTAAGTTAATAATAATTTAATGATATGTCTGTTGTTTCCTTATATAGAGTAAATGAACATAGAAAATTATGCTATTGGCATGGCTGGTTTAAATTTACACATTTGCATAAGCTGCATGAGATGCCATAAATTACAGTATTAAATGAACAAGGCAAATTATTTAAAAGACAGACTACCTCGTCATCACCACCACATGTTCTGCATGACCAGAAGAAGTGATTGTCAAGTGACTTCACCCATGGCTGTTGGTCCCTGTTTGTCTTCTTTTTTGCTGCTGCTGTTGCCTTCTTTTTCAAACCTAAAAGCAATATGGTATCAAAGGAAAAGCACATAATGACATTATGTATGTTCCTATAGAAAAAAATATTCTAATGCAATAATACGCTACTGAAAAAATGGATTTGCATGTGCCAATAGTGGTATTTAGTTGAGAAGTTATTTCAATTGGCATGGAAAACATTTTTGGCCAAAGGCCTATACCAGCATTTTGTATATGTCCTAATCTAATAATCTCTCAATGATAACATTAATTCTGCGTTGGTCATGGAAATGTTCTAGGATTGCCTTTTACCCAAGGTTAAATATTTACCTTTTGAAATATGCCATGGGTCAAACTGATGTTCAAGATTAGAATATGATTCTGTCTCCCTCATTATTCTTCTGATGGAAGTTGTGACTACCTTCACATTTAGATGAGAATCAAGTATTCGGTCAAGCCCCCTCTGAAAACCAACTGCTTCCATAGCAGAACTGGTTGTCTCCGATACCTAAACACAAACATTTGACATTGTGAAGATTCTTTTAATTGTATCACTTGCTTTTATCAAACAGAACCACATGCCCAAATACACTCACTTTACTATTCATTTATTTTGCACATTAACTTATGATGTTACACAAATAAATCTATACCAAATACCTGAACTAAATCACATGAAATGATTTGCTTGGAGGAGTCCTCCATAAAGTTATAACAAGTGTATTTTGCACTGTACCCTGGAGAATCAGATCTGTAAATGTAACAAAAAAAATTATGTTAAATGGAGCTCTATATGCTCAAAAGTGACAAGCTGTTCAAAGTTCTAATGAAATCTTAAATTTCACCAACTCTCCTGGCATCACCACATATGTCAATGGGTGCACCAGAGGATGTCAAATTAGACATTATTTCTTCTTGCATCTCTCTGTAAGCTGAATCTACCACTGGTATGAGATACAGTCAAGCTGGAAAGTCTGCACACCCCTTTCACCTTTCACCACGTTACAGACATATTCTACAATAGATTGAGTTCATTTTTTGTCTCAAAATTCTACACAAAATAGCCCATAATGACAAAGTGAAAACACAGTTGACAGTGCATGTCAGAGCAAACTCCAAGCCATGGGGTCAAAGGAATTATATGCAGACCTCAGAAACAGGATTGTGTCATAGATCTGGAGAAGGGTACGGAAAAATCTCTGCAGCTTTACAGGTCTCAAAGAGCACAGTGGCCACCATCATTCCTAAATGGAAGAAGTTTGGAATCACCAAGAATCTTCCTAGACCTGGCCGCCTGGCCAAACTGAGCAATCGGGGAAGACGGGCCTTAGTCAGGGAGGTGAGCAGGAACCCAAGGGTCACTCTGACAGAGCTCCAGATGGGAGAACCTTTCAGAAGATCATCCAGGCAGCACTCCACCACTCCACCACTCCACCACCTAGAGGACTCTCAAACCATGAGAATCAAAATTCTCTGGTCTGATGAAACCAAAGTTTTACTTTTTGGCCTGAATACCAAGCGTCATGTCTGGAGGAAACCAGGCACCGCTCATACTGGCTAATACCATCCCTACAGTGAAGCATGGCGGTGGCAGCATCATGATGTGGGGATGTTTTTCAGCAGCAGGAATGGGGCGACTAGTCCTGATAGAGGGAAAGATGAATGCAGCTAAGTACACTGAGATCCTTGAAGAAAACCTGATCCAGAGTGCTCTGGACCTCAGACTGGGGCGAAGGTTTACTTTCCAATATGACAACGACCCGAAGCACACAGCCAAGAGAACAAAGGAGTGGCTTTGGAGAATGTCTGTGCATGTCCTTGAGTAGCTCAACCAGAGCCAAATGTCCATAAACAAGTGTGCCAAGCTCGTAGCTTCTTTCCCAAGATGCCTTGAAGTTGTAGTCGCTGCCAAAGGTGCAGCAACTAAGTATTAGGCTAAGGGTGTGTACAGATATGTAACTCCTAAATAACCTATTTTTGTCAGTAAAATAAAATTGCATATTTTCTAAAAAATATTTTCACTGTCATTATTGGCTATTGTGTGTAGATGTTTGAGGCAAAAAAACTTTGGCTAACAAGGGAAGAGCAGGCTGAGAAACCATGACAGGACCCCCCCTCTAAGGGACGGCCCCAGACGATCCCTCAAACCTGCGACCCCGGAAATCCCTGATAAGTTGAGGGTCCAGGATGTTTTTGGAGGGGACCCAACAACGCTCCTCCGGGCCATAGCCCTCCCAATCCACCAAAAACTGGAAACCTCTCCCAATCCGTCTCTTGGCTAAAATACGCTGGGCAGTGTATACAGGACCTTCCTCCATCATCCGAGGAGGCGGCGGTGGCTTATCCGCAGAGGCCAAAGGGGGTGCTGCAATGTCACCGTAACAGGATTAATACGCCGTATAATCTTAAACGGCCCAATAAAACGGGGCACGAGTTTACGAGATTCCACCCTTAACGGCAGATCACGCGTAGCGAGCCACACGCGTTGCCCCACCCTGAATGAGGGGGCAGGACGGCGTTGCCTGTCAGCCGCCACCTTGTGTCGAGCTGCAGCGCGCTGAAGCGCAGTATACACCCGCTTCCAAACAGAGCGGCACCTCCGAATAAAAGATTCCACGGAGGGAACCTCTACGTTTCTCTCCAGCTCAGGGAATATTGGGGCTGATACACCAGTTGAGCCTCGAAGGGCGAGAGCCCTGTGGACGCGTTGCGCAATGTATTATGGGCATGCTCAGCCCAGGTGTGTACTCCAGTTGGATTAGAGGCAGCCAGGCAACGCAGAGTGTTCTCCAGCATCTGGTTAGTCCGCTCGGTCTGTCCATTAGGTTCAGGATGGAAGCCAGACGACAAACTGACCAAGACACCAAGCAGAGAACAGAATGCGCGCCAGAACTTGGCTGCGGACTGAGGCCCGCGATCCGAAATCACATCCAACGGCAACCTGTGTAGCCGGAAAACGTGCTTGCACCGTTTCAGAGGCTGAAGGAAGCTTCGACAAAGCGATAAAATGAGCCGCCTTGGAGAAGCGATCCGCCACGACTAAGATCACAGATTTTCCCAGTGACATTGGCAAACCAGTGACGAAGTCTAGGGCAATGTGACTCCAAGGGCGGCTGGGAATGGGAAGAGGGTGGGAGACGTGAACCCTTACTGCGGGCACACACCGGACAAGCTGCCACAAAGCTCTGAACATCTTTCGCGAGACTGGGCCACCAAAACCGCCGAGAAAGAAACTCCCTTGTGTGGTGAACATCCGGATGAACAACCAATTGAGAAGTGTGACCCGACTGTAATACTCGGGACTTAAGCCTCAGCGGAACAAACAAACAGTGAGGTGGGCCTCCCCCAGGCCCTGGGTCGGAGTGCAGCGCCCTCTGCACTGCAGCCTCAACGGCCCAAACAACCGGAGCCACAATGTGATCAGCGGGGATGACAGATTCTGGAAAAGGAGCCCTGTCCGAACGCTCAAAGGCACGAGAAAGGGCGTCTGGCTTCACACCGTGAACAGATGCTCCGCCCCCTCAAGCCAGTGACGCCACTCCTCAAGAGCCATTTTAACTGCCAAGGGCTCTCGGTCCCCCATGTCATAATTTCTCTCGGCAGGTGTTAATGCGCGAGAAAAATAAGCACAAGGATGCATCTTGTGGTCAATAGGGGATAGCTGGGAGAGAATGGCTCCCACTCCTAACTCAGAAGCATCTACCTCTACTACAAAAGGAAGGGAAGGGTTAGGCGTGACAAGAATAGGTTCGGACGTGAAACGTTTTTTGAGCTCAGAAAACGCCGCTTCGGCCCTCGAGTTCCATAGGAAGAGGGAGGTGGAGGTTTTTTTAGTGGGCGCAGTAATAGGAGTGACTACCGCACTGAAATTATGAATAAAACTATAAAAATTTGCAAAGCCTAAAAAAAGTTGAACCTGCTTAAGAGACGATGGTGTGGGCCAGTTCTTAACGGCCGAGACTTTCTCGGGATCCATTTGAACCTTGCCGTCTGCCACAATGAATCCCAGGAAAGAAACTGATTTAGTGTGAAAAACACACTTTTTTGCCTTTACAAAAACTGAGCCTTGAGCAGAGCGTTAAGAACCTGCCTGGCGAATGTGAGTGGGAAGATCGGGAGAAAAGATTAAAATGTCATCAATATGAACAAAAAATGATTTCTCAAGCATCTCCCTAAGCACATCATTCACTAACGCCTAGAAAACTGAGGGGGTGCTAGTGAGCCAGAACGGCATCACCTGGTACTCGTAGTGTCCCGAGTGGGTGTTAAATGCCGTTTTGTATTGATCTCCCTCACGAATGCGACCGAGGTTGTAAGCGCTGCGTAAATCAAGTTTAGTAAAAATATACGCCCCCTGGAGGCGTTCAAATGCCAAATTCATCTGAGGGAGAGGATAACGATTCTTGATTGTTATAGCATTTAGTCCCCTGTAGTCAATACATGGCCTAAGACTACCGTCTTTTTTCTTAACAAAAAATAATCCGGACCCCGCCGGCGATGTGGAGGGTCTGATGAAGCCGTTGGCTAGAGATTCTTTAATGTATGATTTCATAGCGGCACTCTCTGGAGCCGATAAGGAATACAGCGCCCCCCTGAGAGGAATCGAACCTGGGTATAGGTCGATGGCGCAATCATACGGTCTATGAGGGGGAAGAGAAGTGGCGCGCTGCTTACTAAAGACCTCAGTAAGATCTGTTTACTGCTGAGGAACATTAGCTGGCAACGGAAAATGAAATGCCCCGCCCACGTGGGTACTCTCCAAATCTGACTCAGAATCGAGTGGAATGTCCCAATCAATCTCAGAAGGAGATCTCTCCTCCTCTCACCCACTGAGCCCGTCAGCAAACGAGTCCCAAGAAAGACTCCCCCTGGTGTCGCGAGACGACGCTGCCTCGTGAGCACCAAGGAGAACACTCTCCTCCTCCTGCTCGCTGTCAGAACTGAGATCGGGGAAGAGAACGGAGTGAACCTCCGGATTTAAGCGGTTTAATTTGAATACTAATTATTAATACTAATAATAATAGTGATTTGAATCATAAATCATTAATCACTCTAATGTGAAACGTCTGATTCAATTGAATGTCTTTATTTAACATAAAGTGTTTGTGGGTCTGCCCCACTGTCTATGTCTTTTTTACTGCTGGAAACTACAACTGAAGTTCCCTAATGGGAAAATAAAAGTTATTCTATTCTATTCTATTAATAGCTAGGTAATTGCTAACGTTAGGGATTTAAGTAACGTTGCCTAACGTTAGCCTAAACTGGCTCACTTTTTGTAACGTTAGCTTTTGCCATTTAATTTGGCTGCATTTGAAAGAAAATGGAACCTTTGAATGTAAACATCCTGGATCGGATTCTGTGGGATTAATGTAACGTTATTCTCAATCCTTAAACTGTGAAGAAAGATTGCAAGTGAAGGCGGATGGGAGAGCAAAGCCTCCTATCAATTTTATCCAGTGAGTGGGCTCGGTAAATCAGCTTTAACGTTAAATGCTCGTAGTAGCCTACATCGAGGTGGATTAGTTACTGGCAGCGAGCTTGCGAGCGGAATCTCATGTATTGCTGGCCATGTGGGTCGTTTAAAGGAAAGCCTATTATTTTTTATCCAAGTGTGTTGCTACAAGAGATGGCTTTCATTATTTAGACTACCTATGTAATTCAGGTCTGTTAAAATTCAGCAAAATCGAAGGAGCATGACAGTAGCGTAACCGTGCGAATTGGGTCTGAGAATTATAATTGTATTTGTCATGGGAAAATATAGATTATTCATTATTTATATATAATTATATATCATACTGTAGGACCTTGGGTATGAAACAATGGTGTCAATAAGAAGATGCTTTTCTGTGTTAGGGTGTCTTGGAAGAGACAGCTCTAAAAGGCCCAAGTGTGCACACATCAAATTTATGGCCTTGCATCCACGGGCAGACACTCTCGCCAAGGAAGAAAAACAAGCTCATGATTTGTATCTGCATGGTGGGATGGGGCGATTGTCCCGAGCTAGGCACACAGTATGACCTCATCTTCAACACATGTGCACGCACCCACATGCTGGAGAATTGAAAAAAAGCCATATGGTAAAACAATTCCGAATTTTCCAGAGACTATTTCAGTTACATTTGTATACTTAAGCATCAGAGTGATAAATCATTTGTATACTTATCTTGATAAGGAGGTAAAGGACCCATTCACACCTGCATACACACACACTCACATGGGACACATTTATGGTCCTAGATCGGCTGAAGAGATAGTGTGTATCTCCCTAAGGAATGCCTTGGGGCCCGGTCGTTAAAAACGTCTGGTGCTCAAGGCTTGGAAATGTGTGTGTGCAGTTTGAGCAACTAATAAGAGTTGAGTAAATTCAGGGAAAACATTTCCTTTATTCTGCAACAAACATCAGTATAAAAATACATTTGACAAATACTTTATCCTTCTTCCTTCACAACCATTTAGTATAAAAGAATATGTTACTATAGATAATGTTTCAAATCACAAAGAGAGATGTTGTCTTTGGTTTATAAAAACACATATCTGTGATGAATAGCAATTAAAAAGCTTACAGCTAGTATTATTTAACCTATCAGAGAATTGTATTATTATGTATTGAATAACTATGGTATAATTGAGATAATTGAATCATGGTATTTCATTAAAACTACGATATAAAACAAAGGCCAATTGTAATGCTCAAATAAGACCAGCAGAGACCGCTGCAGACCATGAAACGAATATAAACATCAAACAAAAAGTTCGGAAATTTGTGTTTGGTAGATTATTTCTCTGTTGTAACAATGCTTCTTAGCAATACATTTTATACCGTTGGAAAGCCTGTTTATTTCCCTTTTAAATGGTGCCCCATTTGTAAGAAACATGCATTTGTGGGATGAGCAGCACAGTTGAGTATGTGGGTTGCGCCCATGTAAAATTAGCCAAATCTTCTCTGCTAATGCCAAACAGCTTATTCTGCTGTTGCTAGTGACTCTTTTTTGGTGTTGTTTGGTGGATTGGATGATTGAAGTCTATCAGTAACAAGGAAGAAACAAGACATATTGGCAATTTTACAATTTATTAATTTAACAAACAGTCAGGAGCCTCAGTAGCGTGTGGAAGAACCATACACAGCCACAACAGCCTGGCACCTCCTCCTCATGCTGGTCACCAGCGTGGTCACACACTTCTGTGGGATGGCATTCCACTCCTCAACCAGGATTTGTCGCAAGCCAGCCAACGTGGTTGTGTTGGTGACTAGGGGTGGGACAATGCACCGATGCATCGATCCGAATGTGTAAATACAACTGCATCGATCTGTAAGATTCGAATCGATAAGCATCGATTAATATCGCATTTTAAATTAATGTGCACATGTATTAATTTATTCAAAAATTATTTAAAATATATATTTCTGAGACACGACTACTTTTAAAACTGTTTTGACCAGCTTCAATCCATGTTTCTGCTCCAACCTTCAGCGTGAGTTGAAAGTAGGGACAGGCGGGAATCAAGCGACAATTAGACGGACAGATCTGAGCGAAATGGCTAGCTGCGTGCTCGCTGAGTGCGACAAAAGAGAAAATTTGAAAATTTGCGATGTTCCGAACAGAAAATCAGTGGTATGGAAGCATTTCGGGTTTAGAAAGAAGGAGGGTGTACTTGACAAAACCGCTGCAATATGCAAGATCTGCCAAGTAGAAATCAGATACACAGGCAACACCACAAACATGATAAACCATTTGAGCCGACGATACACAATTGACGTGAAGGACAGCAAGCGCGTTAGCAAGCTGGTTAGCAAGCTAAACTCGGGAGTCATTGACACTTCCCCTGAGTTTCCTGGAGAAATGGCCAAACGGTTCTATTTTTTTGTATAATTGTTTTTATTAGTTTTTATACACATACCGTGTCCAGACAGTTAATTGTAAAGTGCTTTCTGATATTTAAATTTAAACCATTTTCTATTCAAAATCAAGTAGACGTTAGAGACAAAAAACTAAAATAGTAAGACTATTTCCAATGTCTTACGTTCAATTAATTATTACTACGTTAACTGTCCGATTCACAAAATGAATGTCGTGGAACCTAGATACACCATACCATGCAGAAAACATTTGAGTGAAAAATGTATACCTGCTCTGTATGAAGAGGTGAAGAAAACTGTTCGACTGTCCTTGCAAAACGCTACGAGAGTAGCTTTAACTACGGATGGATGGGCATCTTGCTCCACCGAAGTTCTAGATCGTACTAAGATTTAGGAAAGTACTATATGACACCAACCTATAGGCTATTAAATTTTTCTTGGCCAAGTTTAGTAATTGTTATACATTTTGCCATTTTCATTTTGTAAATAAAGGAAATGTATTAGGGTACCATGTCTGACACTGTTTGAAAAACAATAACCTAAATAGGGCAACTTTAGAAAATACACTGTTAGTCATGTTTATTGCTGCATTATTTGCTGCAGACAGCTGCAAAATGTATGGCATGCCTTAACAATAAACATAATGCTGTGAACTTGGTGTAAGGTTCTAATTGAATATTGAATTACTGCTGCATGTATCGGTATCAAATCACATTAGCATACCTATTACATTTTTTTAAAGTATCTAAATTAATCGAACCGAATCTTATCGAATCGAATCGTGGTCAAACGTAAGATATTATGATGCATCGAACCTTTGCCTAAAGAATCGTAATCGAATCGAATCGTTATGGGATTGAATCGTCCCACCCCTATTGGTCACTCTAGCACGAACAGCACGCCCAAGCTGATCCCACAAGTGTTCAATTGGGTTGAGGTCAGGACTGTTGGCAGGTCATTCCATTCTCTCTACTCCCAAATTCTGGAGGTAGTCTCTGATAAACCCCGCTCTGTGGCGGCGAGCGTTGTCATCTTGAAGGATGGAGTTCGGTCCCAGACTGTGGAGATATGGGATTGCCACTGGTTGCAGAATCTCATCTCGATATCTCTCTGCATTGAGATTGCCTCCAATGATGACAAGCCTCATTTTTCCAGTGATGGAGATGCCGCCCCACACCATCACACTCCCGAGCTAGGCACACAGTATGATCTCATCTTCAACACTTGTAAATCAAGGACATGTGCACGCACCCACACGCTGGAGAATTGATGGGAAGAGCTCGCTCGCAGCAAAAAGCCATATGGTAAAACAGTTCACATCTGTGGAAGACAGCCTACGGTTCCTAAGTGCTGAAAGGGTGAGGAACCGGTCTTCTTGGGGTGTCGTCTTCTTGGGACGCCCACTTCGCGGTCTGTCTCTGACATCCCCCGTTTCATGGAACTTGGCCTTCAGTTTGGAGATGGTACTAGGGCTCACTCCAAATAATGCCGCAACTTGCGGAACACCAGCTTGAAGTTGCCCTATCGCACGGGCCTTATCGAGAACAGACAAACGTGGCATGCCGATTCTTGGAGCAGACACCAATTGACCACTGTAGCAGGGCCCATGCTCACAGGTGCTGCCAATCAGGCACCTGATTGTCAGCACCTGGGGGTACCGGAAGCTCAAAACAAGAGTCAATAGCAACAGCAGAATAAGCTGTTTGGCATTGGCAGAGAAGATTTGGCAAGTTTTTCATGGGCGCAACCCACATACTCAGCTGTGCTGCTCATCCCACAAATGCATGTTCCTTACAAATGGGGCACCATTTAAAAGGGAAATAAACAGGCTTTCCAACGGTATAAAATGTATTGCCAAGAAGCATTGTTACAACAGATAATCTACCAAACACAAATTTCCGAACTTTTTGTTCGATGTTTATATCTCCCTGGGGGGACGGTCTCAAACTTTAGACCCACATGGGGTGGGTTTGAAAGAAGCATAAAACGGAGTTATCTGAGTTGGGTGGGGTGCCAGTATGTTTTGTCTCTGTCATTAACGGACCTGTTTTTACGTCTTGTGGGTGAGCATGAAATTGACGGACTTAGACTGGACAGTGTGATTGAGAGTGTTTTTAACATATGTATGCTTAGCTGATCAGCCTGGGTATGTATATTCATGCAAATCTATATACAATAAATTACGCTATATCAGACTCTGGAATGTACAGGTGCAGCTCAAAAAAATTGAATATCGTGAAAAAGTTCAATATTTTTTGTCACTCATGTCAGAAAGTGAAACTCATATATTATATAGTTTAATTACACATAGAGTGAAATATTTCAAGCCTTTATTTCTTGTAATTTTGATGATTATGGCTTACAGCTAATGAAACCCAAAATTCAGTGTCTCAGAAAATTAGAATATTTTGCTTTAACATATTTTTAAAGTATCATATTTAATATTTGGTCGCATATCCTTTGCATGCTGTTACTTCCTGAAGTCTGTGACCAATCAACATCAAAAGACTCTCAATATCTTATTTTCAGGTACTGTTACAAGCGATACTATAACCTCTCTGCATTTGAACTGATCTCTATGAGAATTGGGGGGTAAGACTAGATTCAGCTGTAAATTACGCCGGTACAGTATGGAACACATGACTGGCGAAATGGCTGTACATCATCAAGGGTCTAAGGTATCAAACGAGCCCCAAACCATCACTCTGCGGCCAGATATGGAGTAGATGTGGATGGATCCCTTTAAGGGTTGTTTCTCCTGACTTTTTTCCCCATAGAGTTCTATAGGAAAATGAGTCAGGAGAAATAACCCTTGCATTGATCCATCCACATCTACTCCATATCTGGCAACAGAGTGATGGTTTGGGGCTCGTTCGATAGCTCAGACCCTTGATGACTTACAGCCATTTAGCCAGCCATGTGTTCCATACTGTACCAGTGTAATTTACAGCTGAATCTAGTCTCACCCCCCAATTTCCATAGAGATCAGTTCAAATGCAGGGAGGTTATAGTATCGCTTGTAACAGTACCTGAAAATAAGATATCGAGAGTCTTTTGATGTTGATTGGTCACAGACTTCAGGAAGTAACAGCATGCAAAGGATATGCGACCAAATATTAAATATGATACTTTAAAAATATGTTAAAGCAAAATATTCTAATTTTCTGAGACACTGAATTTTGGGTTTCATTAGCTGTAAGCCATAATCATCAAAATTACAAGAAATAAAGGCTTGAAATATTTCACTCTATGTGTAATGAATCTATATAATATATGAGTTTCACTTTCTGAAATGAGTGACAAAAAATATTGAACTTTTTCACGATATTCTAATTTTTTGATCTGCACCTGTACACTGGACCTCCATCCACGATCCGAGGAGGGGGTCTCTTAGCAGGTGACAACGGACTGATCAGCAGTGGCTTCAGACACGAAATGTGAAACGTAGGATGAATCCGCATAGAGCATGGCAATTGAAGACGTACTGTTACAAGATTTATCCTACGGATGATTTTAAATGGTCCTATGTAACATGGAGCCAACGAATGGTGTTTTCCATAGTCTGCTTAGTTCACTCCGTTAGTTTGCGGATGAAAACCAGACAATAAACTAACCGACGCGCCCAACTGGGCGCAAAAAGAATGGCAGAACCCGGTAACAAATTGGGGACCACGGTCCGACACTATATTCTGCAGTAATGCGTGTACGCGGAACACGTGGCTGATCACCAACTGAGCGGTCCCCGGCGCTGATGGTAATTTGGCCAGAGCGTTAAAATGGGCCGCTTGTAAAATCTATCCACAATAACTAAAATAACCGTAATACCTTGCGAATCGGGCAACCCGGTTACGAAGTCCAATGTGATATGGCTCCAAGGATGACTGGGCATGGGTAACGGGCGTAACAAGCCCGAGGCTGGGAGTCGAGAACCCTTGCTGCGAGCGCAAACAACAAGCAGCAACAAATTCACGTGTGTTTTTCTCCATACCAGGCCGCCAGAATCGTCTGGAGATAAATTCCTTGGTAAGGTCGGTACCCGGATGTGCCGCAAACTGTGATAAATGACCCCACTGGAGTACCCGAGGCCTCACTTCGGAAGGTACAAAAAGGCAATTGACGGGACCCCCACCCGGGCTCGGATTACGTAGCAATGCCTGTTGCACCTCCACTTCAATGTCCCATAGCACAGGAGCGACTATCTGGGAAATAGTGGGACTGTCAGTCTGCTCAAAGATGCATGACAACGCATCATGTTTAACATTCTTTGTACCCGGACGTGTCGTTTATTTATTTGGACACCATAGGATTATTTAAATGTGTTAATTTTAACTGTACTTTATTTATTATATCATACGCAATTGTAGGCTATTTATTCTGTTCACTGTTGTTGTTGGTCAAGAGTTCTAAAATAAAAATGCCACCACTTTAAATAAGTGTTTTCTGTCATTTTTTTGTAGCCTAATCTAGCTGAACACAATCGCAATATCGCATATTTGGCCTAATTGTTTCATAGTTGACTGGAATTCGGTTGCAATTCTCGCAAAAAGTTTAATAATTTCGTAATATACAGTCAGCGTCTCAGAATATCATTAGATATAGGCTAACATAATTCCTATGTCAATAGGGTTTCCGTTTGAATCACACTGAGTAGTAAACCCGATTAATAGCTTAATGGTGTACTTAATTTTGCCCTTTGTTAAAACCACAGAACTCTATAAGAACAGTTATGTGGTTAAAACTCGAAAATTACTTCGGTTTGTGTCACAGGGAGCCGTGGAATATTGCTACGACTCATGGCTCTTAAATTGAGTCGAGTTGATTTCGTGCTGAACAGTTGGGTAGTATAGCTACTGTAGCTACGTATCTTTCTTTTAACCATTAGTGGTCATAATAACTTTGGAATGAGCTGGGGCGATTATTAACTTCACAAAAGTGTGTGCAATATTGTTAGATCAAATTAAAATGTATTCTTATGTAGGTTCTAACTTAGCAATCAGAAACTGCGCGCCGCGCATTAACCACTGCTGAGTGTCTCGGGGGAGTGTCTCCCGGCTGTAGTAGAAAGCAGGCAGAGTCAGAGCCAGAGCCAGAGCCAAGAGCCAGAGCCGTGGGTTAGCACGATTCACTCGAACTGGCGAGTCGACTCACGAACTGCACATCACTAAATCATAAGGCCGGTGGGGAGGAAGGGTGGTTGCCCTCTGTTTACTGAAAACCTCTGCTAATTCGGAATATTCAGCCGGGAAGTTGAGAGGCAAATGAAATTCAAGTGTTCCTGCAATCCCAGTCACTCCTCTCTGAGTAGGGGACCCAGGGGGAAAGGACCACTGAATCTCAGAGTCGGATAGCTCCTCAGAAGAAATCTCCCTCCAATTAGAACATCCGTCAGCCAGGAAGTCCCACTCAAGGCTCTCGTCACCAGCCTCAGAACCTGAGACAGACTTTCCATGATTAGACGGAGAGGTAACCTCCTCCAGCTCAGACTCGGAATCAGAAACGTCAACGCGTTCCCCGGACAAACTGGAAGGAGCGAGGTGACCCTGCGCGGTACACACGGAACCCCATTGATGAATAACTAACTTATCCCCTCCCCACTTAATATGGGGATCGTGCTTAACTAGCCAAGTGTGACCCAACACCAAAGGATATGCAGGGGAATCGACCAACAGAAACTGAATTAGGGGTGAGTCAGAATATTCGATTATTCATTCATGACGGCAATAATCGAATTTTGGAGGGGGGGGCAACAACTTTTAAGTCATATTTTATTTCTTGTGAAACGTATTTTGGGGATGAATAAATACATACAATTCATATTTCTTATGTCATATTTCATAAATAAATATAAAAATAAAAGATTGCACACTGGACTGTGTAGACCACAGGTGCTGGAGATACGTGAAAGCTAAGTGTGAAAAACTCGTCCCAATGTAGGTGCGTCCCAATGTTCTTCACTCCCCACCTCCCTTCCTCCACTCCCCCACTATCACTCCTCTCCTACCCGGAAGTATGCAAAACTGTCTGAACGCTTCGAGTACAAGTATTTGCTGGCACAGTATACAATGTAACTGACATTGCGGTTTGCGTCGAGACATTCATTAATATGTAACCATTAATGCGTAATTAAGTTGTAATCAGCAACATCAAATTAAAACACAAAGATCCGTTTCCGGAGCTCGGAGGAGAGGAGGTGGTAGTGGAGGAAAGCAGGGTGCATTTTTTGGTTTCATAAATACAAATCACTGAACACTGAACAGAACCATTATGCACTTCAGTTTGTGGTTCCGTCGACTATTAGTGAGAAACACCTAGAGACTACTTCTCGCTGGGGAAGCATTAGCCTTTTCTAGCTAGCCACAAAGCCAGCAAAAATGTCCGTATCGAAAAAAGCTAGAAAAAGCTCAGCCGGAGACCAATTTAAAACAATCGGGGACAATCAAATGCAGTGCAATATTTGCGATGTTAAATTGCTACATCTTCTTTCTTGCAAAATCGCAAATATGACAAACCTCGAGCTGATAAAATATCCGCGAAAATCGCTGGCATGCCAAGGACACAAGATAACAGCAGTGTAATCCTTGCAAAGGGTTAATTTCAAAAAAATTGCAAAAACCGTTATTTCGTTGTTTGCGGCTATCCTATTTCATGTGCTTTGGCGTGTTTTGATTATAGCCTAGATGTGTGTTTATAGCACATTATAGCCTACTTGTATTTTGAAATTTCGTTCTTTTTTAATTTCATATAAATATGTAATTTTCTTGATCTACGTATTTTATATTATATAATTGTTACTTGTAAATGGTTGCCTGAATTGCCACAATTTCATTGTTAATAGGCCTACAATTGAATAGCCTATTTAATATAGCCTAATGCTTCTTGCATGCATTTTATCTTAAAGCTGTAGTTTTTAATTTCAGACAAACATGAATACTGTAATTGTGACAGATACGTCTACCACTAGGGGTCCAACGTGGATCGGGTTAAAGAAATCTGGAAATCCAAGTTGGCTTTAGCGAATTTATCATGATGAGAAGGGGGACAGGGAGGGAGGAGGGTTAAGCCGACACAACCCGCAAGATGAAACTTGTGTTAGGCATTCACTATTTAAGATCAGAAAAATTAAGGCAAATTCATAGGCCTACAATATTGTTGCTTATTTGACGCCTTCTCCATTCAGAGTGACATGCAGTCGCTTTACTTTTACAGCGTCAGGAAAATCTGCATTTCGCACTTGACAGGTGTCACTAGGTGCAGTATCCTGAAGTCCCCCTTTTTTCTTACGTTTCGGACACTGAGAATATGCCCCTTCCTCCTTTAGTAACGACACCACTCAATTTTAGAAGTAGTGTCTCCAGCATGTAGACAAACTGCCCTATCTACCTGTATGGACTCCTTAGTACGAGATAAACAGGGTTTAACTACCGGAGGAGAGGACTCCGTGACCAGGATAACCGAAGACTTTATCCGGTGGTCCTTTGTGTGTTCTCAACAGTGTAAATGGTCCTGCAGTCGATTGCCTATCCGAATAGCGGAAGATGCCAACGCATCTAGAGAATCGGACTGCTCAAGTATGGATATATGATAAAAATAGCCTATATGACCGAATGGCTCGTTTTGAACGGTGCTTGTGTGCATAACATAGGCTAGCACTCTAGCGAACTAGTGGGAAGTAGAACTAGGCCCTCTGCAATTTTACATTTAAGATTTAAACGGATGATCACTCTCAATCTGTTTCCGTTTAAAATAGAATAGAATAACTTTTATTTTCCTGCTAGCCCCAGCAACAACAAAAAGAGACAGTGAGGCAGACCCACAACACACAAACAAACATCAAACAAAGACATCCAACAGAATCATTACATCAATCAAGTGAATTAAAGTGCAATACAGCCATGATTAAAAATGGCCCCCGCCCCCACACAGCGCCGCGGTCTCTGTACACCGCTGAAACAGAGCACCAAACTGCGTCAATCTTCTCAGTCGTCTTCTCACTCCTCCCCCGCATTATATTCTCCTTCCCTGGTTGCCTTTTGAAGATTGCCTGCGCTCCCTGATCAGTCCCGAAATCTTCAAAGTTCTGACCCTGGCCTACACTGCAGCCAATAAAACAGGCCCCGCCTACCTGCAGGACTTAATCCAGAACTATCTTCCTGCTTGACCACTTCGGTCTTCTACAGCAGTGTGACTCGCACTCCCCTCCCCCCTCCGTGTCAATGGCTCTCACTCTTCCCAACTGCGGAGCTTTTCCACCCTCGATCCGTTCCCCTACGTTCTACTCCAACCCTGCCTGCGTTCCATCGTGGCCTGAAGACACACCTCTTCAGACTCCACATTGACTAAAACTTTAATCTCGGACCTCTCATGGTACTTGTTTAACTGTTTGTTGAAGTTTATAGTATTTAAAATAGAATCGTAGTATAGCTGATTTACCTACAGCTTACTGTGAACTACATTCAATGTTCATTGCTAGGAATAGCAGCTAAGTTATGGGAAGGATGCGCTTTCTTATCTGTTCTGTAGTTACTTTGATGATGTTTCTGTATGCACTTATATGTCCCTTTGGATAAAAGCGTCTGCTAAATGACTGTAATGTAATGTCTCAAACCGCATACTTCCATGCTCCGAGCACGCATCCATCTTGGAGTGTGAGTCCAAAAGGTGTGGTAGTACGAAACACGAATAAAGTACCCGGATGCGTGCTCCGTTTGTTCAAAATTCGAAGTATGCATCGATGCTTGCTCTGATCGCAAGGCTCTCCCTTGAGACAAATTTCCCATGTTAATAAATATACTCTGCCTAACTTCAGGGTGTTTGTCTATTTGTGTAGTACTGGCACCTAGTGGTTCAGATTGGAAAAACTGTACATTATGAGTTTGTAGCTATATGAATAAAGTGCTACAATGTGAATGAACAACACAATATGCTATGTAAAATAATAATATTTTTCACATACATTTTGTAAGTTTAATTATATGTAATGTTAACCAGTGTAGCTAGCTAGTCGGCTATATAAGACAACCTAAGTTGGTGCTGACAAGCGCAATTGTCCTACGAAGAGAAGCCCTCCTTTTCGCCCAGCTCTCTGGATGGCTTGCCTTCGGCGGATGCCGTTTTCAATAATGATCCACTATCTTATTCTGGCAGCAGCCCGTCTTTTCTCCATTTCAGTGGAAAAGCACCCCAGAAGTAATAGCATCGCCACAAACATTATCAGCTCAATTTCCACTAACTGCGTAGCCTACCCAGTTGCTCACACTCTGGTAAAACAGCACGAAAATAATACAACACAGACATGATTGTTTACAGTGCAAAGACAATTTTATTATATTGGAAAACACATCCCGCTCTCGCCCTCTATTGACTTGACGTGCTGGTGCCTTGTCATTTCGATCCGTTAGCCAACAGCATAAAAATGCCTAAAAGTTGTTGTTTGGTGGGATGCACTACAAACAAGGCAAAAAACCCAGAGTTGTGCTTTTAGAAGATTCCGAACCGCAAAACGGAGCCCATAAGATGAGAAAAGTGGATCCGAGCAATAAGACGTGAGGCGTCGGCGGGAAGAAAGGGGAAAATGTGGGACCCTGAAATGCTTATGTGTGCAGCAGGCATTGTTTCACAGGTAACCTAAAGTCAAATAAGTTATCCCATTTTCAATGTATGGCTAACTAATATTGCTGTAAGAAACGCTAATATGCAAATGTAATGTGGATAAATCGGAGTGCTATAACGTTACAGTATTATATTTGCAAGTGCAAAATATTATCATCCACTTACAAAAAAGTTGTGGGCATCCAAAGAACGATAATTTTCCATCATTGTATGCGTGTAGATTCCAAACAAACGGTGAGACAAAGAAAAAGCAATCAGCTTTCAATGGGTAGGCTACTCTTCTAATGCAGGTTGTAACTGTTCAAGTAGGCTAAGCTAGCGAAATAGAGGTGACGTCAAATTTTTCATACAGTGAAAATGGACGACTTGTTTACATTCTCGGACAGATGTTAAAGTAAATCTATCACCACTCGCCACAAGTCAGCAATTATATCGGGAAATGCCCTTTTTTTTAAATAAATAAATAAATAAAAGAAAAAGGCTATGCTGTTACTGCATACCAGTTTTTGCCAAAGCTGCATTATAGCCATCATAGCGCGGAGCTTTCAAAACCATAACAACGCGGAAAATAAAAACCGTAGGCTACAAATAGCCTAGCCTATGATAACTGTGGACAAAACGGGCTGAGAAGAATGTAGCCTAACAAAGCAGGGATATGAGTAGGTTATGAGTAGGCTACAATAAAATGTATATGTTCATGATTATGCTTTTTTGTCATTTTTGGACATATATAATATCATATTTTCGTTTACAAAAAGACACGGCAACAGCCAAATACAGCTGTATTGAAAATAATTTGAGGCCTCTGTGTGGTGTTTTTAAACTCCAGTAGGCTTGTTCCTAGTAAATGTTTTGTTCCTTACAATCAATGTAGCTACTCCTTCAAATTAAAGCTGTATATTTGTCTTTTTAAGGAAAAGGACAACTACTAGCCTATTTAAAGAACGTTGAATCGCCTATGTATATGCATATACATAACACATTAAAACAGGATTGCTGTGGAACTCAAAATGTTAACGGTACCGGTATTAGTCTGTGCACATCAGATAATTAGTAACATTAACTGTAAAATAAGAAACCAAGGTACAGGTGCAGCTCAAAAAATTTGAATATCGTGAAAAAGTTATATTTTTTGAGACAATGTTTTTTGTCACTCATGTCAGAAAGTGAAACTCATATATTATATAGATTCATTACACAGAGTGAAATATTTCAAGCCTTTATTTCTTGTAATTTTGATGATTATGGCTTACAGCTAATGAAAACCCAAATTCAGTGTCTCAGAAAATTAGAATATTACATAAGATCAATAAAAAAGGATATTTTAAACAGAAATGTCAGCCTTCTGAAAAGTATGTTCATTTCTATGCACTCAATACTTGGTTGGGGCTCCTTTTGCATGAATTACTGCATCAATGTGGCGTGGCATGGAGGCGATCAGCCTGTGGCACTGCTGAGGTGTAATGGAAGCCCAGGTTGCTTTGATAGCGGCCTTCAGGTCGTCTGCATTGTTGGGTCTGGTGTCTCATCTTCCTCTTGACAAGGTCAGGCGAGTTTGCTAGCCAATCAAGCACAGTAATACCATGGTCATTGAACCAGCTTTTGGTACTTTTGGCAGTGTGGGCAGGTGCCAAGTCCTGCTGGAAAATGAAATCAGCATCTCCATAAAGCTTGTCAGCAGAAGGAAGCATGAAGTGCTCTAAAACTTCCTGGTAGATGGCTGCGTTGACTGTGGACTTCAGAAAACACAGTGGACATGGCACTCCAAATCATCACTGACTGTGGAAACTTCACACTGGACTTCAAGCAACGTGGATTCTGTGCCTCTCCACTCTTCCTCCAGACTCTGGGACCTTGATTTCCAAATGAAATGCAAAATTAACTTTCATCTGAAAAGAGGACTTTGGACCACTGAGCAAGTCCAGTTCTTTTTCTCCTTAGCCCAGGTAAGACGCTTCTGACGGTGTGTTGTCTCTGGTTCAGGAGTGGCTTGACACGAGGAATGTGACATTTGTAGCCCATGTCCTGGATTTGTCTGTGCGTGGTGGCTTTTGATGCACTGACTCCAGCCTCAGTCCACTCCTTGTGAAGCTCCCCCAAATTCTTGAATGGATTTTGCTTGACAATCCTCTCAAGGCTGCGGTTATCCCTGTTGCTTGTGCACCTTTTCCTACCACACTTTTTCTTTCCACTCAACTTTCTATGAATATGCTTGGATACAGCACTCTGAACAACCAGCGTCTTTAGCAATGACCTTTTATGGCTTACCCTCCTTGTGGAGGGTGTCAATGACTGTCTTCTGGACATCTGTCAAGTCAGCAGTCTTCCCCATGATTGTATAGCCTACTGAACCAGACTGAGAGACCATTTAAAGGCTCAGGAAACCTTTGCCGGTGTTTTGAGTTAATTAGCTGATTAGAGTGTGACACCATGAGTTTCCAATATTGAACTTTTTCCACAGTATTCAAATTTTCTGAGACACTGAATTTGGGTTTTCATTAGCTGTAAGCCATAATCATCAAAATTACAAGAAATAAAGGCTTGAAATATTTCACTCTATGTGTAATGAATCTATATAATATATGAGTTTCACTTTTTGAAATGAGTGACAAAAAATATTGAACTTTTTCATGATATTCAAATTTTTTGGGCTGCACCTGTATAGGCTATATATGCAAAACCGTGTGCAAATTGTGAAGAAAACAGAGGAGACATCCGCGCATTCCGCACAGATGTACACGTAGGTTATACAACATCTGCATGCAGTCTTTTACCGGAATTTGTGGGACATCATGTTGATTTTTCGAGGCATTTGTGAGAATTGTACCCTATGTTCAAATTAGCCCATAAAGCCTAATAACGTACATTAATAACGTGCAACTACCATGCACTTTACTTAGGTCTACATCATTTAGATGTAGCTTCCCTGAATGTAGCTATGGCAGAATTTAACAACAAACAAGTTTGCAAGCAATACGAGGAGTGAATAAACTTGTGCTACATATTCTCCTTTAAAACAGTTCATGAAGGAAGTGGATTAATAGGCTACCCTTTTAGTATTCTCAGTCTAGAGCTATGGCTTGGTTGACGTTGTTGTCCCGAAGCTAGACTATATGCATGTTGGCTAGATATATGCTGAGATCTTATTAAAAGACTAGGCTACTACAGATTCCTCTTGGGCTAAGGTAGACATACAAACACGTTTACAGCACACACAAAAAAGTGATCTCGGGCTTAGGTACCCTTTAAGCTTTTGTTAGCCAACGTTAGTTTTGCAAGAGAAACGTGACATCAGTCAGTTGCTAGTCAGGAAGCAGCTACAAGCTAGGCTAGTCCTCCTTGCTGTCTGTAAGTCCACGTGTTTGTATAATAGTCAGAGATATATGTGCTCTCAATTCTCTATTTATTTTAATTATCTACTTATTTTATCTATTCTGTAGATTTACCCCTTTGATAGTCAGATATATGTGCTCTCAATTCTTAACTATTTTATGTATTTATCTACCTATTTTATCTATTCTTAGTTTTTACCCTTTTGCTATGCAAAGCACGTTGTGATGCTATGTGTATGAAATGTGCTATACAAATAAAGTTTGACTTGACTTGAATGGTTTGATGAGTATGAAAATGATGTGAATCATATGCTCTCACCAGATCTCAACCCAATTGAACACCTATGGGAGATTTTGGACTGGGGTCGGCAACTCCATCCACACAATCACCGATTCACTCGTAAATTACAGAACGATAAAACGCTACAATACACGCAAACTGTCGCCCACTTCAAATGAACATTCTAGTTAGCTAGCTATTATCTGATATTTTAGTAGGCCCTGCAATATATGTAGGCCTAACATTAACATCAGTAACTAAGGGTCATCTGAAATTGTGAAGGCGCTTTGATGATGACACACATATAAATCGTTGTTTGTAAGGACGAATGCATCCATATATAAGGTAGCCAACGCATCTGTTTAGCAAAACAATGCAAAGTACCTAACCAGCTAGATTACGCAAATGCTGGTATGTTGACTAGCTAGCTAGATAATGTTAGCTAACGTTAAGGTTACATTTATATCGCTTCAGCAGGCTGGGTGACTAACACTAACATTAGCTAGCTTCTGTATTTTTGGGAAATAAATTAACTGCATTGCCAAGACCACAAGATTATATAGTTTCAGCTGTTGTTAGTTAATTGAACAGATTTGGGTCACTCGGTAGCTTAGTTTATTTTGAATTGTTTGCAGTCAGTCGGTAGCTTGCTCATTGTAATTAGGCCAACTACCTGTCTTTTGTGTTGCTAATTAGAACTAGTTTGAACCAGTTGCACCTGTGTGTATTAGCCTTGAAAGCAGCTGAGTGCCATCAATAAATTGTTTATAAGCCAAAGCAGAGGCTGCCGCAGTATGCAATTTACCTGACTAGCTTGTTTGTTCTGATCTTTACTAAGAACCCTATCTAACCTGTCTTTTTGGCGTGTTTATTTTAGCGGGGGACTTCAACCACGCCAAACTTAAGACTGTGCTACCCAAATTTTATCAGTTTGTTGACTTTCCAACCAGAGGAAATAATAAGCTAGACCATGTTTATTGCAACGTAGCGAACGCATACAAAGCGTTGCCCTCTCCACATCTTGGCCGATCCGATCACGTGACTTTGTTCCTGACCCCGACATACAAACCCCTCATTGCCAGGACAAAGCCCACGGTACAGACTATTAGAGTTTGGCCTGAGGGAGCCATGTCCAGGCTACAGGATTGTTTTGAGAACACAGAATGGGATATGTTCAAACAGGAAGCCACTCAGAACAATCACACAGACCTAAACACCTATGCCTCCTCAGTCTTAGACTACATTCACTTCTGTGTGGACAGTGTTACAACTGTTAGGAGCATACACACATACCCCAACCGTAAACCCTGGATGAACAGAGATGTTCAGAACCTGTTGAAGGTACGTGATGATGCTTTTCGCACAGGAGATCTAGCAGCCTATAAAACAGCTAAGTCCAACCTGAGGAAAGGCATCAGGGAAGCAAAGCGCCGCCACAAAACACGAATAGAGGAGCACTTCAACAGCTCAGACTCCCGGCGTGTGTGGCAGGGAGTCAAATCCATCACAGACTACAAGCGCAGTAACACCAGCTCATCACACTCAGCAAACTCATCTCTCCCTGACGATTTGAATCACTTCTTCGCGCGGTTCGACAGGGACAACAACCAGCCCACCACTAAGCTGACAGTGCAGGAAGCTCTACCATGTTCACTGATACTGAGCTCCTGTGAGGTGAGACGCACCCTAAGCCACATCAACCCCAACAAAGCCACTGGCCCTGATGGAGTTCCTGGACGGGTCCTGAAACACTGCGCACACCAGCTGACAGCAGTGTTCACCAGCCTGTTTAACATCTCGCTGGCACAGGCTACTGTCCCATCCTGCCTCAAGACGGCGACAATCATCCCTGTGCCAAAACAGGCTGCGATCAGGTCCATGAATGACTATCGCCCAGTGGCACTGACTCCTATAATTATGAAGTGTTTTGAACGACTTGTTCTGAAACACTTAAAAAGCAACATCCCATCTTCACTGGATCAGTACCAGTTTGCTTACAGGGCAAACAGATCGACCGAAGATGCTATATCACTGGTCCTTCACACTGCCCTGTCACATCTGGAACAGCGAGACAGCTATGTCCGGATGCTATTCGTTGACTACAGCTCCGCTTTCAACACTATCCCCCCTAACAACCTGGTAATCAAACTACACAATCTGGGCCTCAACACTCACCTGTGCAATTGGGTTTTGGACTTCCTCACCAGCAGACCACAAACAGTGTGCATGGGTAAGCACTTCTCCTCATCCATAACATTAAACACTGGAGCACCTCAGGGCTGTGTGCTGAGTCCCCTCCTATTCTCCCTCTTCACGCACGACTGCAAACCCGTCCATGATTCCAACATCATAATCAAGTTTGCGGACGACACAGTCATGATAGGCAGGATCTCTGACAACAACGAGACGGCCTACAGAGAAGAGGTTGAGAAATTGGAGAGTTGGAGCCGAGACAACGCTCTAGTTCTAAACCCTAACAAAACAAAAGAACTGATCTTGGACTTCAGGAAACAGCATGTCCACCATCCCATCAGCATCAGCGGTGAGAGAGTGGAGGAAGTCCAGCACCTCAAATACCTGGGAGTTCACATCAGCCATGACCTGACTTGGTCCGCTAACACAACAGCGATGGCCAAGAAAGGTCTTCAGAGGCTCTACTTCCTGAGGTGTCTGAAGAGAGCACAACTACCACAACAGTTGCTGGTAAACTTCTACAGGTGCGCTGTAGAGTCGATAATAACATACTGTATCACAGCATGGTACTCTGGCTGCACCTCTGAGAACAGGAAGGTCCTCCAGCGCATTATAACATCAGCCCAGAGGATCACCGGCTCTCCACTCCCAACACTGGAAGCGATTTACAGGACCCGCTGCTACCGCAAAGCCATAAAGATTTGCAGAGACCCGACTCACCCGGGACACAGCACTTTCACCCTTCTGCCATCTGGAAAGCGATACAGATCCCTGTACGCTCGCACAACCAGAATGAAGAACAGTTTTTACCCGAACGCTGTCACACTGCTGAACTCAAGGCGTCCCCTCCGCCTCACAAATTGAACTGATAACTGTTCTTGGTAACTGTGCAATATTTAAATGCTGTGCAATATTTAAATTCTGTGCAATATTCTACTCTCTCTGTGCAATATTTTAATTTAATTATATTTACATCACTTGTTTTTGTACTTTACCCCACTAGGCTAGGGTATACCCTCAATTGCTGCACTTCCCCCATTGTAGGACACTTTATTCTTTTATATATTTATATTGTTATCTTGTGTATGTGTGCATCTATGCTGCGGGCTCGAAACGAAATTTCCCTGTACATGTACAGTGACAATAAAGTATTCAATTCAATTCAATTAAATTTTCACCACCTACCATGTGTCCAACCAAGGGTGTAGCTGTGGTTTGGCAAGTGGGAGGGGGACACTTAAGTGCTAGGGGGGTCCGGGGGCATGCCCCCCTGGAAGCAAAATTTTGACAAACAGCACTTAAATGCTCATTTCTAGTGCCCTTTGAGAACAGTATTTATTAATTTGCTGTTTAAAAAACCAAACCACGTGTTCTTGCAAAATTTCCCTTCCTCCCTTTCTTTTTTGTAGCTGGATACATGTATTAGATATTATTCTGTTTCTAACTGAGAAAAAAAACATCATATAGCTATTTACATGTATATCATGGTTCAGATGTAGGCTACTCATTTTACTCTCTACTGTCACCATTACTGCTACATGCTGTGGTTCAGAGGGCTCAGTTAAGCTGCTGCAGCCTGCCTCACTCCTCTCTCCCCCATCATCAAGAGTGTAATGTTAATAACATGAGGTCAAATATAAGACTTATTCACTTTATTTCATCAGGAGGGAAATAGCTCATCATTATCATATCACAATGATCTAAATAATGAAAACATCTACTTAAACCGTGTCAAATGCAAGTTTGAGTGGACTAGCTAATGTTCAAATTAGCTAGTCTATGTACTAGCTCGCCCAACCTTGGTCCCTGTGTATGCTTGCTTTCGTTCCACAGTTGCAATTCCAGAATTTGGGCTACCTTTTAATCGCAGCTTTTCAGTGGGTTTCAACACACTGGAGGGCAAGTAGTTTGGCTTCAAAAACCAATATAAATCTTCTTTTCGAAAATAGGAAACTGAGAGTATGTTTATGGTCTCTTCGTGATTTTTCGGTTTGTCTTTGTTTATTCAGAACATATTGTCTTTGTTTTAAACAACAGTAGCCTAATCTCTGTACAATTTAAATTTCGGACAATTTCAACAGGACTAACGTTAACTGTAACAACGTGTATAGTCAAAAAATTGGCCTTGGATTGTGGTGTAATGTGCGGGCGACAGAATAAACAGTCCGCTACGCCCCTGTGTCTAATCCCCATTCCTCTGTGCTCTATGCCTCACCCCAGGAGGTCCAACCACCGCAGGCACATCCTGGCTAACCTGGTCTGCCCACCCCTGTCCTCTTATAAGGAACTCTCAGTGGTGGCTGGACTATGGAACTGCCGGTCAGCTGTTCATCACTGCCTAGGCTAAGATGAAGTCCCTTCACTTTCTGGCTCACTGAGACCTGGATCACTCCAGATAACACGGCCACTTGAGCTGCTCTGTCTGATGGCCACTCCTTTTCGCACATCCCCAGGGCCTCTGGCCGAGGTGGGGGTACTAGTTTGCTTATTTCTCAGTCCCGAAAATTCTCCATGCCCTCTGTACACATCCTAAATATCTCCTCCTTTCAGTTTCATACAGTCACTATAACTCACCCATCTAAACTTAACATTGTTGTTCTCTACCGCCCTCCAGGTCCACTCGGCACTTTCCTGGATGAACTCTTCTGAGGGGTTGTGGCAGGGTGGGCGTGGTTAGCCTCTGCTTGCAGAGAGAGGGAGAGCGGAGCGGCTCTCGGACCCGGAGCCACAGCTGTCATAAGTTAATCAGTAGCACGGGGAACGTAATTGAATAATGGTTTAATTGTTTCTGATTGCTGTGACAGTGAGCCGGGGCTTGAAAAGGGAGAGAAGGGCGGACAATCGAGGCTGGCTGAGAACAGAGAAGGCACGTTCCGGAGAGCCAGAGCCGAGAGACGAAGAAACGTAATTGCATTAATAAAGAAACCCACGGGTATTCAAAGACTTCCTGTGTCGTCAGTCTTTCCCGAGAGGTGGCACTCGACCTTGCCACAGGGGTGTACTACGAAGCGAGATTAAGTGGATAGCGAGTTAAATTAAGCTTCAACCCTGGGTTTTCTGTATCACAAAGCCGACTCACCTTCAATCAGGGTATATTACCGTGGCAACTTACTCTGCACGGCTAACCTCCTTCGGGGAGGTTATGTTCAGGATAACAGATTTAAACATATAAAAGCACCGTCCTTTGGCTAGTCGACTCCTTGGCTTTGGAAAAAGGCGTCTCCATTCCAAAAGATTCCGTAGAGATATGTGCGGATACTGAGGGAATCTCTTCGCAGGGCGAGCTTAGTGAGTTCCGCAAAAGATTTTCTGAGTTCCAGATACAAAAAGGGTAAAAACTAAGAATAGATAAAATAGGTAGATAAATACATAAAATAGTTAAGAATTTAGATACTTTTGTGTTTTCAGCAATATTTTAAACATGCTGTATCAAGTTTAAAGTTTAGGAGCTCTCTAACATAAACTGTATGACAATGTACTGAGAGTATAGATTTATTTGTTACGAGTGGTAAGGTGAATAAGGTATTAACTAGCCTAACGAATTTAACCTACATGATAAGCATCTTTTATTTAAATTTTTTTCAAAAGCTCCTTCCTGACTTTGTTGGAGGCAACGGTGTTGCGTTTTGCTCATATGATGTTCTTATCCGTCCATTCTGTCCTTGTCAGTATTTTTTTCCCACAGGAGAGAAATACGTTGCTCTAGTACAGCCCATGCTGCACCGCTATAGGCTCGTTGTTGTAGACACCACCCCTTTTATGGGAACGTGCACGTACCTTGAGTTCATAACCACGTTCGTAGTACCGGTTAAGCCAGATTCCAGTGTTTAGGCTTTCTGAAGCCAGCTAACGCCAAGAAAACCTGGCTATGTTAAACTTCCTTCGTAGTATACAGTCAAGCCGGAAAGTCTGCACACCCCTTTCACCTTCTCCACGTTCTATTACGTTACAGACATATTCTACAATAGATTGAGTAAATTTTTTGTCTTAATATTCGACACAAAATAGCCCATAATGACAAAGTGAAAACAGGTTTTTAGACATTTGTGCTAATCTATTAAAAGTAAATGTAAAATATCATATGTACACAAGTGTGCACACCCTTTGATATGACACCCAAAAGTGAGCTGAGGTGCATTTTGTTTCCACTGATAGTGCTTGAGATGTTTCTACAACTTAATTGGAGTCCACCTGTGATAAATTCAATTGATTGGACATGATTGTCAAGTTATTCTTATAATGAGGCTCGTACAACGACGTAATCGGAGTCTGTCTTTATTTTACACAACCCTGTACAGCAGCAGTAGGCTAGTAGCATGAACGGATATATCCTAACGACCTCCGGTCCTGACGTCACATCCCGTTACTACAAAATAAAAGCATTCCTTATGTCATGGATCTGACTTTTCTTCCCTTATCTCTACGTCGTTTTATTCGTCGTTATCGTTTACCGGTAATCTATCGGATTTCCCTGTGTTCCGTCACAGGTTTTGTTTTCACCTTGTCATTAGTGAGTTCACCTGGCCATTAGTGAGTTCACCTGGCAGGTAATTCCGCTCACTATTTATACCCCGCTTCTGGATGCTCTCATTGCTTCCATGTTGTTTCCACTTAACATTCGAGCCGGTAACAAGGTATAGAGAAATAGAAAGTAAGATAGTTTAAAAAACGAAAAGGGTTTAGAAAATAGGGTGTTAGAAAGAAAGGAAGGTTCTTTTGTTTCTTTCGTTATTTACTCTACTTACGAGTGCTCTTCCCCAGGAAAGGTTTGGGTTGTTGAGTTCTCGGTTTTCCTTTTAGTTTTCACTCCAATAACGGGAGTAAGATAAGCGTGTCTGCTTATTTTCTTTTAGTTACCGTTTCTACCGACGAGCGCTCTAACTGCGCTGACTCCAGTTATAGGGGTCTTATAGTTTTGGTTTTCTTTGTTCGCTCCAACAAACGGAGTTAGATAAGCGTTAGTGCTTATTCCTTTGTTTTGCTCGTTTAGCGAGCTCCTCGGTTACATTGCGAGGTTTAGTCTTTCATTTCTAGTTGTTTCTCCACTACGGATTATTGCCCGTATTAGTGGTGTTCTTACGAACACTTTAAGACTGGTCAACTACGTGCATTTGGATCTCCAATATTCCCATCTCTGTTTTCGGACAGAGATCCCTCATAGAACATGGAAGCCACAGGGGAGTTTCCAGCAGTAGTTGCCAATCTCAGAGTGATCATTTCCGATCAGGAGGTAGCCCTGACGGACCAGAGAGAGAGTATTCGTGCCTTGCAAAACTCACAGCAAGCTTTACACGAGCAGATGCAGTTACAAGCTGTAGCGCTACAAGATCTGGCAGAAATGATCCGTACTCTCTCCCTCAGGTCCGATTCTCCCCCAGTTGCAGAAGCACCTATACAGGTTATTCCTCCTACATTTACACCTGACGTAAGGGAGCCAAGACTCCAACTCCCCTTACGGTATAATGGAGAATCCGGCAGATGTCAGGGGTTTTTGACACAATGCCTAATTTTTTTTAAAATACAACCCTCGCGGTTTCAGGCACAAGAGTCCAGAGTAGCCTTTATTCTCTCTCTCTTGACCGGTAATGCTCTCGCATGGGCCGACCCACTTATTAGAGCGAATTCTACCATTGTTAGTAATACGGAGCGGCTTATGGCGGAGATGGTGTCAGTGTTCGATCAGGACGTTGCTGGCAAAGAAGCTGCCATGCGTCTAACCCGTCTTCGTCAGGGCACTGACACCGTAGCCGCATTTTCTATTACTTTTCGTGCCCTTGCGGGAGTGACAGGGTGGTCCGATGAGCCTCTATGTGCTCTGTTCCTTAATGCCTTATCAGAGAACATAAAGGACGCTATTGCGGGGATCGAGCCACCCGCTACATTCGGGGCTCTTGTATCTACGGCCATTCGGTTGGACAACCGGTTTAGAGAGAGAGAGAAGGAGAGGACTCATAAGGGTTTTAAACAGCACCCACCTCGTTACTCTTCCTCTCACACGCCAGCACCGGTTCACAGTCCCTTTGTTGCTCCCATTGAACAGGAGGAGTCCATGCAGGTCGATAGCTCTTCCATGCGCGAAAGAGGGGATGCTAAGTCCCGTGAATGGCGGTGTAATTATTGTAAGAGGAAGGGCCATTTAAGGGACCACTGTCCCAAACTTGTGGGAAAAGATTAGTCCCGCTAGTGGAACCGAGTCGCGTAGCGGGACAAGAATTAAATTACCCTCGGACCTTCCTGTCGGTTTATTTGCGCTGGAACGACCGCCAGATTCCCTGCAAAGCGTTCATTGACTCAGGGGCAGTTGAATGCCTCGTCGATGCCAACTGGGTTAAAGCCCATAAAATTCCCACCCACCCGTTATCTCTACCTCGCCTAGTCACGGCTCTAGATGGCCGCCCCCTAGGTACTGGCACCATCTCCCGGGTTACCGCCGCTATACGCATGCGCGTTCCGTTTTGCAAACATACGGAGGAGATTCAGTTTTTTTTAGTGGAATCCCCAGTTTATCCACTGGTTTTGGGTCATTCCTGGCTCACTCGCCATAACCCACACATTAATTGGGGGCGGGCGGGACCCGTTATTCAAAAATGGAGTCCCAGATGCAAACGCCACTGTGATGTCACCAGTCAGTTTTTGTTGAAAAAAGGGGGTGAGGATTATGCTCAGTCTGACTCAGATAGTGAGGATAATTACGGTAGTAACCAGCAGTCCTCTCATGTTCCCTCCGAGAAGGGAGAAGAGAGTTTAGACTGGGATTATTCTGCGGAACTACCTCCTGCGTGGCAGGAGATGATGTCCGAGTCAGAGATTGATTGGGAGATTCATTCTGTCTCGGACACTGAGGATGTTGAAGTGGGAGGAACACTCGAATTCCAGTTGCCCGCTAATGTTCCCAAACAGTACGCCTATCTGGCGGAGACATTTAGCAAACAACGTTCCACTTCATTACCACCTCACAGACCTTATGACTGTGCTATTGAGCTATACCCAGGCACTACCCCCTCTAGAGGGTCTCTTTATTCGTTGTCCATCCCTGAGAGCGCAGCCATGCACAAATATATTGAGGAGGCTCTGGTTAATGGTTTTATTAGACCTTCTACCTCGCCTGCAGGGGCGGGTTTTTTTTTTGTTAAAAAAAAAGACGGAGGCCTCAGACCCTGTATTGATTACAGGCCCTTAAATGATATAACAGTCAAGAACAGATACCCCCTTCCTCTTATGAACTCCGCTTTCGAGCGCCTTCAGGGGGCGTCTATTTTTACGAAACTGGACCTACGAAACGCCTATAACCTCATTCGTATTCGCGAGGGCGACGAGTGGAAGACCGCTTTTAACACGCACAGCGGTCACTACGAATATCGCGTCATGCCGTTCGGGCTCACTAGCGCCCCCTCTGTGTTTCAGGCGTTGATTAACGATGTGCTGAGGGAAATGCTGGAAAAATTCGTCTTCGTGTATCTTGACGATATTTTAATATTTTCGCCCGATTTTACCACACATGTCGGTCACGTTCGTCAGGTTCTTGCTGCACTTCTTAAAGCCCAATTATTTGTAAAGGCAGAGAAGTGTGTCTTTCACACAGGCTCTGTTTCATTTTTGGGTTTCATTATTAAGGAGGGTAAGGTACAGATGGATCCAGAGAAGGTTTCCGCTGTAAAGAACTGGCCCACGCCATCTTCCGTAAAACAGATACAACGTTTTTTAGGTTTTGCGAATTTTTATCGGCGATTTATTCGAAATTTTAGTGCGGTAGCAGCGCCCATTACTGCGCTCACTAAGAAGAACCTTGGCAGCCAGTTCCAATGGAATTCGAAGGCAGCTTCAGCATTTGCCGAATTAAAGAGAAGGTTCACTTCCGAACCCATCTTGGTTACTCCCAACCCCTCCCTGCCCTTTGTGGTAGAGGTAGACGCCTCCGAGCTAGGCGCCGGAGCCATTCTTTCCCAATGTTCGCCACTTGACCACAAGATGCACCCCTGCGCTTATTTCTCTCGCGCCCTAACATCGGCAGAGAGGAATTATGACGTAGGGGATCGAGAATTGCTTGCGGTCAAGTTGGCTTTGGAAGAATGGCGCCATTGGCTTGAAGGAGCGGAACATCCATTCACTGTCTGGACGGATCATAAGAATCTTGAATACGTTCAGCTGGCTAAAAGGCGTAATTCACGGCAAGCTAGGTGGGCGCTATTCTTTCTAAGATTTAATTTTATTATCACGTATCGTCCCGGGTCTAAAAACGTCAAACCTGACGCTCTCTCGCGGATTTACGACCGTTCTGAGACAGACTCAGTTCCTGAGCCTATTATCGCCACTGACCTCATTGTTGCCCCGGTTATTTGGGAGGTTGAGGCAGCGGTGCAGAGAGCCTTGCGCTCAGACCCAGGTCCAGGTGGGGCACCGGCAAACTGTCTTTTCGTGCCTCCTCGTCTTAGGTCGCGGGTCCTCCAATGGGGCCACGCCTCCCAACTCACCGGGCACCCAGGGGTTCATCGAACTAGGGACTTTTTATCCCGGCGTTTCTGGTGGCCTAGTCTGGATAGAGACGTACGCTCATTTGTCGCGGCTTGTCCGGTTTGCGCTCGCAGCAAGGCCTCTCACCTTCCCCCCTCGGGTTTTCTTCGCCCCCTACCCATTCCCACCCGTCCCTGGAGTCATATTTCCCTGGACTTCATCACGGGGTTGCCGTTATCTTCAGGCAATACTACCATTTTAGTGGTGGTCGACCGTTTTTCCAAAGCGGCCCATTTTATTGCGCTGTCCAAGCTGCCCTCGGCACCTGAGACAGCGCAACTTATGATTGACCATGTGTTTCGTCCGCATGGCCTTCCGTCGGATGTGGTGTCCGATCGCGGCCCTCAGTTCGCCGCCAAGTTTTGGCGGGCGTTTTGCTCTCTGCTGGGGGCTTCGGTTAGTTTATCTTCCGGGTTCCACCCGGAGACTAACGGCCAGACAGAGCGTACTAATCAGACTCTAGAGAATACTCTTCGCTGCCTTGCCGCATCCAAGCCTACCTCCTGGAGCCGTCATCTCGCCTGGGCTGAGTACGCTCATAACACGCTGCGTAACGCCTCCACCGGCCTCTCCCCCTTCGAGGCTCAGTTGGGTTACCAACCACCTCTTTTTCCTGAGCTCGAGAAGGAGGTGGAGGTACCCTCCGTAGGATCTTTCGTTCGGCGGTGTCGGTCGGTTTGGAGACAAGTGCGGTCATCTCTTATACGGGCTTCGGCTAAACAAAAAGTTGCGGCTGATAGGCATCGTCGAGCTGCACCATCCTATAGAGTGGGACAACGGGTTTGGCTTACTACGCGGGACCTTCCGTTGCGGGTCGAGTCCCGCAAACTCGCTCCTCGTTTTGTGGGCCCTTTCAAGATTATTAAAAGAATCAACCCAGTCACATTTCGATTGCAACTGCCGCGCTCAATGCGCATCCACCCCACTTTTCACGTCTCCCGTCTGAAACCGGTACTCGTAAGCCCCCTCGCCCCAGTTGAGAGACCACCTCCGCCTCCCCGACTCATAGAAGGGGGTCCGGCTTATACCGTTCGCCGCATTGTGGCCGAGAGACGTGTAGGTAGAGGGTGGCAGTTTCTTGTGGACTGGGAAGGTTATGGTCCGGAGGAACGTTGCTGGGTTCCATCGAGACACATCCTGGACCCGCAGTTAATCACCGACTTCCGCAGAGATAAGGTTGTGGAAACGTCCGGTGCCGTTCCTTAGAGGGGGGGTCCTGTCATGGATCTGACTTTTCTTCCCTTATCTCTACGTCGTTTTATTCGTCGTTATCGTTTACCGGTAATCTATCGGATTTCCCTGTGTTCCGTCACAGGTTTTGTTTTCACCTTGTCATTAGTGAGTTCACCTGGCCATTAGTGAGTTCACCTGGCAGGTAATTCCGCTCACTATTTATACCCCGCTTCTGGATGCTCTCATTGCTTCCATGTTGTTTCCACTTAACATTCGAGCCGGTAACAAGGTATAGAGAAATAGAAAGTAAGATAGTTTAAAAAACGAAAAGGGTTTAGAAAATAGGGTGTTAGAAAGAAAGGAAGGTTCTTTTGTTTCTTTCGTTATTTACTCTACTTACGAGTGCTCTTCCCCAGGAAAGGTTTGGGTTGTTGAGTTCTCGGTTTTCCTTTTAGTTTTCACTCCAATAACGGGAGTAAGATAAGCGTGTCTGCTTATTTTCTTTTAGTTACCGTTTCTACCGACGAGCGCTCTAACTGCGCTGACTCCAGTTATAGGGGTCTTATAGTTTTGGTTTTCTTTGTTCGCTCCAACAAACGGAGTTAGATAAGCGTTAGTGCTTATTCCTTTGTTTTGCTCGTTTAGCGAGCTCCTCGGTTACATTGCGAGGTTTAGTCTTTCATTTCTAGTTGTTTCTCCACTACGGATTATTGCCCGTATTAGTGGTGTTCTTACGAACACTTTAAGACTGGTCAACTACGTGCATTTGGATCTCCAATATTCCCATCTCTGTTTTCGGACAGAGATCCCTCATACCTTACACTATTATTCCATAATACCACATCTCCCTTTCTTTGAGAAGAAAGGGTGGACTACTTTTGTCTCTGCAGGTCTTAAGGGGTTTATTCTGCCCTTTTGCTGGAAGACCTGTCCCTGTCTCAAGCATACAAAATTGAAATAAAATAACTTACACATTACCATACTGTGAACTATTACTTTAGCAGGCTGTGTTCTTCAAAACTTAAACTCTCAGGTTTCAGGTAAATGTAAACAGTAAAGCAGAACAATTTCACAATCACATTTCACTCTCTTTTTTTTTTTTTTTTTTACTGTAGAAAACCAATCACTAAATCACCAATCAAGTCTCTGCGGCTTTCTAACCTCTCTCCCACACCTGGTCCGCACAGTCTCTGTGGTGGGGCCCTCTCTGCTGGGTGATGTTGTCACTGGTGGAGCTGGCTCTGGTGTAGGTGAATCTTCTCCCACCGGTGGCTCATCAGCGTCGACTACCCCACAGTTGGTCCGCAGTGGCACCAAGTGATGCCGGTTCCTCCTCAGTGTGCCCTGAGGCACCTGGACGATATAAGAGCGAGGGGTGTTGTGCGTAGACAGCACTGTGCCCTGGACTCGTGCATCAGTGATCCACACATCCTCCCCAGGTACGAGTGGCTCCAGGTTTCTCGCTCCGTGTCTCTTGTCGAAGGATCTTGCGTCGTTCCTCCTCTTCTCCCTTTCTTTGGCCTCCAGCGTTTTGTAGTCAGGCAAAACTGGATTCAGCAGGATTGGAAGGGCAGGAACTGTAGTGCGGAGGCGGCGCCCCATCAACAGCTCGGCCGGGCTATAGCCGTTCTGTAGAGGGGTTGCTCTGTAGGCCAGCAATGCAAGATATGGGTCTGATGCCTTTGTTAGCAGGTTTTTCATGGTTTGTACAGCGCGTTCCGCCTCCCCATTGCTCTGAGGAAACTTGGGGCTGCTCGTGATGTGCACAAAGCCATACTCTGCTGCAAAGGCTTTAAAGTGGCTACCTGAGAACTGGGGCCCATTGTCACTTTTAAGAAATTCACAAATTCCATGACGAGAAAACATGGATTTCAGGTGCACCACCACATCTGTGGACCTTGTGGGTGACAGCAGCGCGACTTCCACATACCTTGAGAAATAATCTACTACTAGTAGATAGGTCTTGCCTTTCAGCGTGAACAGGTCAGCTCCCAAGGTTTGCCAAGGCCTGTCTGGCATCTCCGTTGGCATCAGCGGCTCTTTGACGTTCCTTCTCTCTTGAATGCAGGTTCTACATTTCAGCACCATGTCATTCAGCTGGTTGCTGAGTCCTGGCCACCATACCGTCTGTTTGGCCCGGCCCCTGCACTTTGTCACCCCCAGGTGTCCCTCATGTAGTCTCTGCAGCACATCACCTTGTAAGGCTGATGGGATGACGAGCCTTGTGCCCCGCAGCAGCAGTCCATCGTGCACAGTCAGCACTGCTCTATCAGCCCAGTAATGTCTCAGCACTCCCTGCAGTTGGCTTTTGTCAGGCCAGCCGTCTGTGCAGTACTCCATCAGTGCAGAGCATGTGCCGTCTGCCTTCAGGTGCTCACGTAGGCTGCTCAGATAATCTCCACTGACAGGAATGTTGCTGATGACAGAGTCTACATAGATGTTGGTGTCCTCTAGTAGGCTTGTATCTGTGTGTGCTCTTGCGGCTCTCAGAGGAGCACGAGATAAGGTGTCGGCTGTCCACAGGCTTTTCCCAGGGACATGATTGACTGTATAGTTGTACCTCATGAGTCTCATTCTAAATCTTTGGATTCTTGGTGGGAGGTCATCCAAAGCTTTCCCTCCCAGCAGACTCACCAACGGCTTATGGTCAGTTTCCAGCTCGAATGGTCTTCCCAGGATGAAACAGCTGAACCTTTCACATGCCCACGTTGCAGCCAATGCCTCCTTCTCTACTTGAGCATAGCGCTGCTCTGTTGGTGTCATTGACCTGGACGCATATGCCACAGGTGACCACATGGCATCGCTCTTCTGCAGCAGGACTGCCCCCAGGCCAAAGGAAGAGGCATCAGCAGAGATTTTTAGTGCACTGTTTGTGTCGTATAATGTGAGCACTGGTGTGGATGACAGCTCTGTTTTTAACTGATCAAAGGCGGCCTGCTGCTCTGTCCCCCAGTACCAGTGGTTCTTCTTGGACAGCAGGTCTCGTAGCACTTTGTCTTTTTCAGCCAGGTTAGGCAGGAAGCGGCCCAGCTGGTTGACCATGCCCAGAAAACTCCTGAGTTCGCTGACATTTTTGGGTGCATCCATCTCTTGTACTGCTCTCGTCTTCTCTGGATCTGGCTTCACTCCATCTGCTGAAATCACATGACCCAGGAATCTGACTGTGTGGCGTGTGAGCTCACACTTGTCCATGTTGAGCGTAATGCCGGCCTTTTGTGCCTTCTCTAGCACCGCATGTAGCCGCACGTCATGCTCCTCCTGCGTCTGTCCCCAGACCAGGATGTCATCCATGTGACAAAGTACCCCCTCCAGGCCACCGGTCACTTCTGTCATCATCATTCTTTGAAAGTGCTCGGGGGCCGATGCTATGCCAAAGGGTAGACGGTTAAAATAGTAGCGCCCAAAAGGCGTGATGAAGGTGGTGTATTTGGCAATGCAATGGTACTTGCCAAAAGCCCATGTTGGCATCTAATTTGCTGAATACTGTTGCGCCAGCTAGCATGCCCAGAGTGTGCTCGACAGAAGGCAGGATAAACTTTTCTCTGCATACTGCTCCATTCATCATTGTGAAATCCACACAAATGCGAACATCACCTGCTTTTTTCGGCACCACCACCATCCCGGCACACCAATCAGTCGGCTCCTCAATCTTAGTGATTACGCCCATCTTCTCCATACGGTCTATCTCCTTCTTCACTTTTCCCATAAGCGGCAGAGGGACTCTGCGTGGTGTGTGGAGAGAGAAGGGCACAGCCTCTGGCTTCAATTTAATTGAGTATGGCCTCTGAACACGACCCAAGCCGCTACACAGCTTCGGATACTGTTGTTTCACTGATTCCATGGTGATGCTGTCAACCCTGCACACAAGCTGAAGCTGTTCTATGGCAGGCCTTCCCAACAGTGCAGTGTGCAGGTCTTTTACGACATAAATGTCCTCTATGGCTGTCTTTTTGCCTCTGCGCAGTGTTTCTCTGGCTACACCTAGGACAGAGAGTACATTGCCACCTGGCCCAAACAATGGGCGTGTCGACACTGCCAGGCGCTTCACATCATGCCCCCCCGTAATGTCATGGTACACCTCGGCTGGCAGGGCGGTGACATCAGCACCAGTGTCTATTTTAAAGCACACTTTTTTTTGTCTCACTTGTAGCTGCATTGTCCACGGAACTTTTCCAGCATCCACGGCTCCCAGGAAAAAGCTCTCTTCTTCCTCTGTAGTGACAGCATTCAGAGATTTTGCACTGTTTCTGCACACTTTGCCATAATGTCCCTTTTTGCCACAGTTGTGACACACAGCATCTTTAGCAGGGCATTCAAATTGTCCATGCGAAGGCATTTTTCCACATCTATAACAGGCCTTTGAACCTGGCTGTGGCCGTGCATTAGGTTTATTTTTGTCTGGTGTTTGTGCTTGTGGCTGAGGCTTTGAGGGAAATTTGGGATTTCTGTAGCTTTTAGCGTGCACAGCATCAACATTAGAGCACTTGCTAGCACCGCCATTTTCTCCTCTTAAGTCAGACTGCTGTCGTCTAACTTCTTCATACTGCCTTGTCTTAGTTATAGCAGTTTCAAGGGTTAGGTCTCTGTCTAGCTGTAGCTTTTCTGACAATGAGACGTTTCTCAGCCCGACCACTAACCTGTCGCGGATCAGCTCGTTCTGTAACTGTCCATAGTTGCAGTGTTCAGCTAATCCATATAGAGCAGTGATGAAGGAATCCACCGTTTCTCCCGGCAGTTGCACACGCTGATTAAACTTGGCTCTTTCATATATTATATTATTTTTAGGCACAAAAAATGCATCAAAGCCCGCCTTGACATCCGTGTACACCTCCTTCTCATCTGCAGTTAGCGTTAGCCCCTTTAGCACATCTTCGGCTTCATCGCCCATGCAATACACTAACGTGTTTACCTGGTGCTTTTCCGACGTTGCGTTTAAATTGCTTGCAAGCCGAAAGCGGTCGAATCTCCTGATCCAACGCTCCGCTCCCATTCTTGAGGCTTGGTAAAATCGAATGGCTCTGGAGGTTGTATTGTGAACGTAGCCATTGGTGTAGGTTGCACCATATCTGCCGGCTCGTCTCCCATTCCTCCGCCAAAACGATACACTTTACTCTTCTTTTTCGCTTACAAGTCGCCCAGTTCTGACACCATGTCAAGTTATTCTTATAATGAGGCTCGTACAACGACGTAATCGGAGTCTGTCTTTATTTTACACAACCCTGTACAGCAGCAGTAGGCTAGTAGCATGAACGGATATATCCTAACGACCTCCGGTCCTGACGTCACATCCCGTTACTACAAAATAAAAGCATTCCTTACACTATTATTCCATAATACCACAATGATTGGGGATTGCCAACACCTGCCTATATAAGGTCCCACAGTGCATGTCAGAGCAAACTCCAAGCCATGGGGTCAAAGGAATTATCTGCAGACCTCAGAAACAGGATTGTGTCAAGGCATAGATCTGGAGAAGGGTACGGAAAAATCTCTGCAGCTTTACAGGTCCCAAAGAGCACAGTGGCCACCATCGCTCGTAAATGGAAGAAGTTTGGAACCACCGAGAATCTTCCTAGACCTGGCCGCCCGGCCAAACTGAGCAATCGGGGAACACGGGCCTTGACTAGGGAGGTGAGCAGGAATCCGAGGGTCACTCTGACAGAGCTCCAGCGTATCCTTGTGGAGATGGGAGAACCTTTCAGAAGATCAACCATCCAGGCAGCACTCCACCAATCAGGCCTTTATGGTAGAGCAGCCAGGCGGAAGCCCCTCCTTAGTAAAAGGCACATCACAGCCCGCTTGGAGTTTGCCAAAAGGCACCTAGAGGACTCTAGAATCAAGATTCTCTGGTCTAATGAAACCAAAATTGAACTTTTTGGCCTGAATACCAAGCGTCACGTCTGGAGGAAACCAGGCACCGCTCATCACTTAGCTAATACCATCCCTACAGTGAAGCATGGCGGTGGCAGCATCATGATGTGGGGGTGTTTTTCAGCAGCGGGACTGTTCCCCCGTGGCGACTAGTCCTGATGGAGGGAAAGATGAATGCAGCTAAGTACACCGAGATCCTTGAAGAAAACCTGCTCCAGAGCGCTCTGGACCTCAGACTGGGGCGAAGGTTTACCTTCCAACATAACAACGACCAGAAGCACACAGCCAAGAGAACAAAGGAGTGGCTTCGGAGAAAGTCTGTGCATGTCCTTGAGTGGCCCAGCCAGAGCCCAGACCTGAATCCAATTGAACATCTGTGGAAAGAGCTGAAAATGGCTGTGTACCGACGCTCCCCATCCAACCTGACAGAGCTTGCAAGGATATGCCAAGAGGAATGGGCAAAAATGTCCAGAAACAAGTGTGCCAAGCTCGTAGCTTCTTTCCCAAGACGCCTTGAAGCTGTGATCCCTGCCAAAGGTGCAGCAACTAAGTATTAGGCTAAGGGTGTGTACAGATATGTAACCCCTAAATAACCTATTTTTGTCAGCAAAATAAAATTGCATATTTTCTAAAAACCTGTTTTCACTTTGTCATTATTGGCTATTGTGTGTAGATGTTTGAGGTGTGCAGACTTTCCGGCTTGACTACCCCCCTGAGCTCCTTCCCTGAGGATGGCACCCCAGTGATGCCCAGTGATCCCCCATAATGAACCCACCGCTACACTGTCATCTTTCAAGACTCTGGAGGACACAGATGTACTCCAACTTGTAACACACCATCACACAACCACCTGCCCACTGGACCCATCAGCAGTCCTCCAGTCTATATCCGGTGAAGTCCTTCCATATCTGTCCTCCATTATCAACACCTCCCTAACTGGCTATTTTCCTGCTGTTTTTAAGACTGCCCGTGTTACCCCAGTCCTTAAGAAACCTAGCTTGGACCCCTCTGATATCAGAAACTATCGTTCTGGATTTCTCCTGTCCAAAGCTGTCCTTAACCAACTGTATGTTTTTCTCCACCAGAACAACCGGCTTGACCCTCATCAGTCCGGATTCAGAACCGGGCACTCCACTGAAACTGAGCTTCTGGCTGTGACAGAGACACTCGCCACTGCTAGAGGTTCCTCCCTCTCCTCTGTCCTGATTCTCCTTGACCTGTCTGCAGCGTTGGACACGATCAGTCAAAAACTCCTGATCTCCAAACTGGCTGAGATGGGCATTTCAGCCTTGACAAGACGGAGCTGCTCTTCATGCCATACAAGACCTCCCCGCTACAAAACCTATCCATCACCATCTACGGAATCATGGTGACCGCCTCCCGCTCTGCACTGCAAGGAACCTGGGGATGGTCCTGGAAGACCAGCTGGACTTCAAAGAACACATCAGGGCAACGGCATGGTCCTGCAGGTTCCTCCTGTACAACATCAGGAGGATTGTGCCATACCTGACCAACTACTCCACCCAACTTCTTGTCCAGACCATAGTCACCTCACCTCATGTCTGGACTACTGCAACTCCCTTCTCGCAAGCCTACCAGCCTGCGCCATTCTGCCCCTATAACTGCTCCAGAACACAGCTGGCTGCTTGGCTTGTGTTCAACCTCCCGAAGTTCTCCCACATCACCCCCCTGCTGAGGTCACTCCACTGGCTGCCGGTCGCGGCCAGGATCAGGTTTAAAGTTCTGACTTTACATTTAAAGTTCTGGCCTACACTGCAGCTAAAAGGTCAGGCCCCTCCTACCTACAGGACTTAATCCAGCACTATGCTCCTGCTCGACCGCTTCGCTCTGCTACTGCAGGGTGACTTGCACTTTCCTCACTCCGTGTTAATGGCTCTTGCTCGTCCTGACTGCGGAGCTTTTCCACCCTAGCTCCGCAGTTATAGAATTAACTCCCCACTCTGCTGCGCTCAGCTCAAACACTTCAGACTCCACCTCGACTAAACAACCTACCTAGGGCCAATTCCATAGTACTTGCTTCCTGTTTTTTGCTTGTTTTCTATTTAACATGTGTTTTTGGTTATTTTATAGTTCAGAATGTATAGCTCACTGTGTGTACTATTCTATGTTCATCACTAGGGTTAGCTCCTACATTATGAGAAAGTTGTGCTTTGTCGGATCTGCTTTGTAGTTGCTTCAATGACCTTCAGTATGCACTTATTGTACTTCCCTTTGGATAAAAGCGTCTGCCAAATGATTGTAATGTAATGCTTATTTTTGTAACGAAATTGGCCATGCGCACCTCAAATCTGAATAATATGGGAAATCGAACAGTGAAGTAACATTAGGTAGGACAAACAGAGCAAGAATCAGTGAATAGTAAAGTAAGCAAAATTAGCATCAAGATGGATCGCAATGTTAACATCATCAAATGATTGTAATGTGTCAACACTTTTATTCTCTTACATTAGAGAATGCTAATTTAGATGTTAGCTTACTTGTGTGACATCCAAGTCGACATCCAGGTTTAAATTACACTGCATGCACAGTTGCACTTCAATTCTTAACTGAAGGTCCTGAGCAAATCTCAAAATGAAAGACTGAGAAGGGGAATACCAGGACGTTGCTGATTGTATATTAAAGATTATCGGACAGTTTGCTGATTGTTTCTTGCTGCCGATGTTGTCAGTCAATCTATGTTACCACCCCTCCTCCTCTAAATAGATTTTTTTTAAAGCATGACTAAACAATTTTAGGGGGCCTGAAATGAAAGACCCCATAAATAGGGTCTAGAATCACCCATGTGTGTGACCCTCTTATCTATGAATTCAGTGGGCTTCTTGCTCATCTTGCCCATTTTATCACTGGAAATCAATGATACGTAGGTTTAGCCATTTATTACTATTATTAATTTGCTTAAGAGTGATGTACATTTCAGTAAGTTTTAAAAATCAGAAAGTCTTTTTAAAGTGAGGATAAGTCATTAACTGCTTTAGATAGAAACCATATACAGTACAGCAGATGTGTGAGAGCAAAAAAAAGCATGAATAAAAAGCAGGAAATTATAAAAATTTTGATAGATGTGAGAAAACATGGGCAATCATGCAAGCTTATGAATTTATGTAAATACATATTAAAGTTGTTTAGTGGCCTATATTGTGGTATCCTTTAGGGGTGTGCAAAACTCATATTTGTCATGGTCGAATAATCAGTGGGCAGTATGAGCGAATAGTCGATTATTTGGATGTGCCGACAGGATCAGAAATTGACAGTGCGAAATTCAGTAGATTTTTCTGACGCGGTAAAAGTTAAGCGACTGCACGTCACTGAATGGAGAATGCGTCAAATAAGCAACAATATTGTTGTTGCAGACACTATTATAGGCCGATGAATTTTCCTTAATTTTTCTGATCTTAAATAGTGAATGCTTAACACATGGTTTCATCTTGCGGGTTGTGTCGGCTTAACCCTCCTCCCGCTGTCACCCTTCTCGTCATGATAAATTCGCTAAAGCCATTTTTGGATTTCCAGATTTCTTTAACCCGATCCACGTTGGACCCCTAGTGATAGACGTATCTGTCACAATTACAGTGTTCATGTTTGTCTGAAATGAAAAACTACAGCTTTAAGAAAAGACCGTAAATAAAACGCACGCAAGAAGCATTAGGCTATATTAAATAGGCTATTTTTTCAATTGTAGGCCTATTAACAATAAAATTGTGGCAATTCAGGCAACAATTTAAAAGTAACAATTCTATAATATATGAAATAAAAAAAGAACAAAATTTCTAAATACAAGTAGGCTTGTATGTGCTATAAACACACATCTAGACTATAATCAAAACATGCCAAAGCACATGAAATAGGATAGCTGCAAACAACGAGATAACAGCTGTTTTCAGTACTTTTTGCACCTACCCTTTGCTGTTATCTAGTGTGCAAACTTTTATTTTTATATTTATTTATGAAATATGACATTAAAAATATGAATTGTATGTATTTATTCATCCCCAAAATAAGTTTCACAAGAAATAAAATATGACTTTTTGAGTGAAAACTACCTACACAAAAGTCTTGCCCCCCCTCCAAAATTCGATTCTTGCCGTCATGAACAAATAATCGAATATTCTGACTCACCCCTAGTATCCTTCATATTGAATATATTATAGGACAATAGCTTTTAACTCCCATTTCGAGGGCTTGGCGCAAAAAGGGCCTAAGTGACACCTTGGGCGAAAATGAGATTTTTATATCATTTGAAAGCACTTGATGAATTCTATCAAGTGGTAAAAGGAAATGGTCACCTATGCTTAGTTTTTCAAAATAAAGGTTGAAAACATAAAGGCGCAAGTGAAAACATTCAATTGAGTTTGGCGCAAAAAAGGCATAAGTGCAGGTCAAGTGCACTTATGGCTTTAGTGCACTGAACAATTTATACAACATAGTCTCAAGAGCTGCACTTATACCCTTTTTTCACTGAAAATAACATTGACCAAATGCATATTAGCCCATGCTAACTGTTAGCTAGGCATACTAATAGCTAGCAAGCCTTTAGCCCTGTTACCATGTTACTTTAAAGGGATATGTCACTTTTGTGTTAAATAAGTAATTTTGTGGAGCCTACCCAATTTTACAAATCCCAATTACAAGAAAGTTGGGACAGTGTGTAAAATGCACATAAAAGCAGAAAGCAGTGATTTGTAAATTGTAAATTCTCTTTTACATATATTTAATTGAAAACAGTAAGTAAGAAAAGATATTTAGGGCTCTATTTTCCGGCTGTTGCATGGCGGGTGGTGAGCCAGAGCATTGTCGAAGCATTTTTGGCATGTATTTTCACACTCCTGAGCATGTTTGACTCGCCGTGTGCCGAAGTGGGTGGAGAGTCGCTGGTGAAGGTGTCAGTCCAGATAAAGCAGCGAACGTGCAAATGTGGGGCTCTATTTTTTTTATAAGTTGCAATTTCGTCAGGGATGTGCATGCATCTGAGCCCGTTTGGTAATTTGGTGACTCGCGGTGCACTGAAGTGGGAGGGAAGTTGCTGTTGGGGGTGTGTCCGTTAAGAGGGAGCAGCCCAGTTCAATTTTAGTGCAGCGGAATGGAATTTTGGGATACGATTAGACTGTGATTCGTGCTGGCGCTGCCTGCCAGGTGAAACCATGTTTATGGCGCATATCTCACCACAGCGTGTGACTTTGCTAATTTCGGAGCTTTCCTGTACAATGTGTGCAGGAACCTATTAAAAAGCCAATCAACGGCCGCCGCGGTGGTACAGCGGTAAAGACCGCTGACTTTCAGTCAGCGCAGTTGTACTCCGAGGATCGGGGTTCGCGCCCCGGTCCTGCCATAGCCGAGCGTGGCCGGTGCCCTGTGGAAGCGACAATTGGCGGTCGCTTCCGGGTGGGGGGAGGGGCTCGGAGAGAACCGCTGCGCACAGGGGGACCCAGGGCGTGTCACGGTCAGGAGCTGCGCCCTGTAGAGGACGTAGTGTCCTCCCTAATAAATACCGATTGACGGGGTCGTGCAGCGGCGGTTCTCTAGCGGTTGCTACACGGGGGGGAATTGAATTAGAATAGGGGTTCAATTGGCTACTAAATTGGGAGAAAAAGGGAAAAATCAGAAACAAATTTAAAAAAAAAAAAAAAAAAAAGAAAGCCAATCAACCGTTTTGTGGATCATAAGCAGTCCAATCTGACTTTGAAATAAATCCCCCAAGCAGGAAAAATTAATACTTTGCATTTATTGTTTGTAGTCTTTTTTTTTTTTTATGTTAGGCTAATTACTGTATTTATTTAGGCTATGTTTTCAATTGTGTGTGGCTGTTATTATACTGCACTGTGGTCCCAGGGGCACTGTACTGTCTTTCTTACACCCGACTGTAATGAGAAGAATGATAAACTTGGTGCATACATTCACTCTTATTGCACATATATTGATAAAAGTGTCTTAACTCAAATTATATTAAATTAAATCAATACAAAATAGATAGCCTATCGTCTTCCACTGCGACAAATACATGTGATGAGGAAAATGGGATATGTTGCATGGGGAAAATTGGAAATATATAAATAAGAGCATGATAGGACCGAGAAAATAGGGAAAGCGAGGAGTTGAAAAATAAAAAGAGCCAGTAAATGATAAATGGGAGAGTAAAATAAATTATTTAAAAATGTATTTCATCGACTGATTGGAGGCTAAGGAAATGATTAAAAGCTTTTTATTTTATCACAATCCAGATGGGCGTGTTTTGCTATCGTTTTTAACTGAACCACGTGTTGCGAGATAGCCTGACATGGTCAAAACGAAGAGGAAATTTCATTAGCTATGGTTGAATCCAGCTGAAGCACTGATAAATATTCAGCATAACCCAGCCCATTTTCAACCTGCACAGCGCGCTGTGAGCTGACCGCTCCTCGCCTCTGATCCAAAAAAAATTAATTCAGTAGCCACGCCCAGTGGGCCATACACTACGCCATTGATTATGACGGCTCACTGCACGCCATGTTTTACCTTATCAACTATATAGATTTTTGTAACTATACGCTAATTCCGCTAATTTGATGCCTGCAACACGTTCCAAAAAGGTTGGGATAGAGGCAAAAAAAAAGACTGGGAAGTTCAAAAAACACCTGTTTGGAACATTCCACAGGTAAACAAGTGATGCTACCATGACTGGGTATAAAAAGATATTAAAAAACCTCTTGATATCTTATTTTCAGGGACTCTTACAAGCGATACTAACCTCTCTGCATTTGAATGGATCTCTATGGGAATTGGGGAGTGGGATTACATTAAACTGCAAATTACTTGGGAATAGTATCCCATGGTTGGCTAAATGGTTAAGTCATCAAGGGTCTGCGGTATCAAACGAGCCTCAAACCATCACTCTGCTGCCAGATATGCAGTAGATATGGATGGATCACTTGAAGGGTTGTTTCTCCTGACTTATTTTTCCATAGAGTTCAATAGGAAAATGAGTCAGGAGAAACAACCCTTAAAGTGATCCATCCATATCACTGTGAATGGCGTTGTGTTAGAGTTGACTAAATAATATTGGTGACAATACTGGACGTTGTTATTCCGAATCGCCTTGTCTGTGATTGTTTTCATTTTCTGGCGCGAATACGACAACGCAGACACGGCGATATCGGGGTCCAGATGATCCAGCCAATGAAGCTGCCGGGTTCGTAGGCTACAATTCCGACTCTATATCAGTTGTTAGTTGATTATTGCTTAATGACAAAACTAATGGCCCATGTTAGTAGCTGGCTAATAAGTTTAGGTAAACTGGCAGCTGGCAATTAGTAACATTAAACATTTGTGATGTAGAAAACCGGATCGTAGGCCAGGGGATAGCTGGAGTAAACCCCGGAACACTGCCAATTCTGGAACATGCACTTAAGTAAAATGAGCTGTTCCGGGTTTTACTCAGTAAAGACTAAAGTCTGTAGTAGAGATGCAGAACTCCATATACGCCTATGGGATGTGGCTGTGGCCTGTACAGCTATATGGATATCAATATACAGTATATCACGATAAAATCAATATGTATCGCGATGATATGGTGTCAAATGAAATTTCAATACAAATTTCCAGTCTAAATCCATACAGAGAAACACAGAGCCTAGTTCTTTAGGATTCATGGAGACAGAAAGTTGAAACTGATATGAAAAAGTATTGTGATAAAGATGTTGTCCATATAATCCAGCCCTAGTCTGTAGCATTGCTGTAGGCATTGAAGCACAGGTTAACTGAATTGATATGATGAATAGTAATAGTAAAACATTATTTAGAATATAATGTTTATACATACAATGTTGTTAATATCAATCAAAAATAAACATTTAAGACTTATTTTGGATTCTTACTTTGTGTCTGTTCCAGTATGACATATTTTCTGAATGTCATTACGCCCTTAAGAATAAAGAGAAAGTTATGAAATCTTGGTGCAAAAAAGGCATAAGTGACGTTTTGGCTAAAATGTCATTGTAAATAATTTTTTATTGCATTTATCTTTTCACTGAAGCTTAATCTTTACAAAAGTATAAGTCTTTTTGTTTGTTATAAGTTTTGATCTCCTGTAAAATTCCCTCGATTTCTAGGACCATTATTTTTGAGGTTACTAAAAGGGTCCACTTTAGAGATCATTACTCCTATGTTTTGAGAAAAGTTAGTTTGTGCTGAAGTAAAGAAAGCCATTTATAGCAGTGCAATTTCTTGGCACCACCTTGCTCAAGGAGACCAAGCCTCAAGAGGGGCCAACACATAGTTGCCTTCTTTGCACATTGTCATGGCTCTTGATATACATGTTCCCTCTCTATATTTATATACCCTGAGCACACGCTTGTCACCAAAAGCTCCTTTTTGCAGCCAAAGCTGGTGTCTTGGGAAAGGCCATTACTGGGCTGTGGCCTATGCCATCAGGCATCAGCACAGAGAGCTCAGCTGAGTGACCATTGTTGATAGAGAAATAAATTGGGCGAAGCACCACCAGGGCTAAACCACACACATTAGCACTTTACAGATAATGGAGCTCCAACGGTTGGTGCCTTGTACAAATAAATAAAACATTTTGAAGACATGTTCATATGTATCTGTTTTCCCCCACATTTGTTGCCTGCATTTTTATTCAGAATTTAATCTATTAAAGCATCTATTAAAAGTATTCATTCAGTTGCTTGGCCATGGTCAATATTGTTTTCTGCTGCCAGCAATTCTCAGTGAATCAGGCAGAGAGTTAACCAAAGGTGTTATTTTTCAGTATGCGTGCACCTCCCAATCCCGAAATGCTGGAGAAAACAATTATCAGGAGGTCAAATGCAAAGAACCTGACTATTCATGGCTATGCCACTGGTCCCAGGCATTGCTTTGCCTCATTATTAAAAACTATTTGGTACAATGCTAATATAATATAGCTTTAGCTCAAATATAACAATTTCCATTTAATCTCACACCATTGACAAATCCCAATCCAAATATATAAAATCTATTGATAATTGACAAAGCCCAATACAAATTTAAAATCCTATTGATGCTTTATTTTCAGTTCAATATGATTTCTAAAACAGTCAAAAATGTAAATAAAATATTGGTATAACCATGTCTTAACCAGCTGTTTTTTGATAATTCATATCCTCAATAGAACCTTAATTGATGTCCTTGAGCTAATGCTAATAAAATACTGTAATTTAGCATTAGATTTCACGTGCCAGATTTGCTTTCCCAGATTTATTTTAGTCAGATCTGTATGACTGTAAGTCTACACTTTCTGCATCATTATGTGTAGATAGAGGAAAGAGTTAAGGGAATGCTATAGAACACTTTTCGCGTTCCACAAGGTTAATGATAATGGTACTCAGCAGTTGAAATGCTCAAGTAGCTTTTATTGTATCATAATAATGAATCAATGGCATAAAGATAAAATAAAATAAATTAACTTGGAAGCTGATGAGTAAAACGTATGTACAGCAGAGCAAATAAAGCCTATGCCATTGGGCCCCATTCAGCAATATCTTATGATGTCATCTTCTTGAAAAATATTTGCCTGCAGGTCACTGCTTTCTGTTATAAGTCTTAAATGCTTTTGCCACAGAACATTAATATCTCCCCACATTATGTGATGTGTATTAGCAGTGGAGGATAGATCTCCTAAACAGATTCCTGAGGTCTTTTCTTTGCATAAGAGTTAAGTTTAAACCTGCCATTAATTCATGTCATGAAAACATGTATAGCCATGCCACAGTGCAGTGTGTGTGTGTGTGTGTGTGAGAGAGAGAGAAGAATTTCATATTCTCTTGTCTTTGATGCACAGTCATGTGCCTTTTCCTTCGTTCAGATGCCAGCTGTGTTATATGAGGATGAGGATGAGGGCCATTACAGGTCAGTCCAAACAGCTGAAGGGGTGCAAACAGCATTGCTGATGCTCCTTTCTGGTGTTGTGATGTTGGGAACATTTAATCTAAGCCTTTATCCAGGTAAAAGGCACCAAACAAACTAAAAGTACAAAAAATGTTGTCAGGTCCAATTTTACTGTTCTAACCAACACATTGCACCTTTGCCTACTCATGCTGGATTTTTCACTCCTCTGCTGTACAACTTTGTGCCATAAAAAGCACGGTATCATAAACAGCAGCTGGAAAGACCATATAACTGGACATTGGAAGTAAACGGCATTCTGTGGGACATTGGGCAGTTTTGCGATGTTTGTTCCTCCTAATGACGGTAGGAACCCGAGCCTAGGCACCCTAAAATATTCTGGAACAAAGCTGTATGTATAAAGCATCTTATGTATGTGCATGTGAATAACTGGATAATATGATAAATGTGGTGGACTGGGATTAATATCAATTGAAATGAAGGGTATGTGAAAGTACAGGAGGGGGCAAAATAAATGGAAAAGAATAAAGAATGTGTTTGGAAGGATGATTGTAGGTTATCAGGGATGTGCTTGTCCACATAAGTGTCTGGATCATAGAGTGGTCATCACCTGGACCTCACCTGGTATCTAGGTAAATGATAGGTAAAATCATAAGATAATGCGTCATCGTAAAAAGCATCTTATTATTAGCACTAGATCGGGTGGAGTAGACTATGCAGTTTCTCTTCCTGGAGGAGAGGGGGGTCTCATGGTGGTGAGGTGCTACAGCCCTCTTCCTGGCCAGACCTTATTTGGACAAACAAAGGGAATTCTGGAGTGTAGAAGGTTTGCCCAGGACTGCATTTAAGGGAAGTCCAAAGGGACATTCGGGGAGAATCTACTTAACAGTTCTCCTGGTACCATAGTCAGGCCGTATTGCAGGTTATGTACTTTGTTGGTGAACTTGTTCCTGTTTATTTGCCTTAGCCAGAATGTTATTTTGTGTTCAGCTATAAGTATTAAATGTGTTCATATTTGCTCTCACAGTCTTAACCCCCCACCTCCCCATTTCCTGTAAAGTATTGGTAACACACAAACGAAGTTGGGACACACTGGTTGTCAAGAGATGAATTAAAGTACATTGAGTCTTAGATATGAAAAAATACCTTGCTGTACAGTAATTACAGTAGTTACCTGCAGAACACTAATTCAGTTGTCTACATTAAGTTGTTTTGACATAAGCTAAAAAACATATTCATACATGTCTTAGGCTACATTTTAAGAAGGGGTAAGTCACAGAAACTATTTGCTAATTCAATTGGTCATAAGGTTCCAAAGCTTCAAAACCACTGCTTGAGACTGAAGGTTGCTGCATCTTACCAATAAATCCCATTCACTTTCTGCGACTGCACTTTATCTTGTTTTAATAGGCTGTAACAATATGTTCTGATATTAAAAGGCATTATTCAATTCATGAATCTCCCTCACTACATACAATAGCAATATGGCTGTAATGTGATGTACACATTATATTGTGTTTTGAAAGATTCTTATTGCTGAAGGATTTACTTACAGAATTTATCATGATCTCTATTGTATGTATCTGTTTCTGTGCATTTCATGCAGCTAAATAATTGATGATGTTCTGGAGGCTTGGCAATAGGTGGATTCAGGTCAGCTTGATGACTGAAGAAGATATGATTTAAGCTGATAGTATTAGTTGTCATCATGTCACACATCAAGCAGTGAGCCACCTCATCCCTAAATCTCAGGGTGTGTCCCAATATTCTTCACCCCTCTCCTCCCTTCCTCCACTCCCCCACTACTACCTCCGTGCCTGAAAGACTGATGCACAGGTTCCCAATGCCGGTTCACACCGTATATTACAAAAAAAAAATTCCTATGTAGCTGAATACTTTCAAGTTCTAAATTGTCATTCACAAGTTTATCAAGAAATTTTGCTAAAATAAGATGGCATCAAAGTCAAAGTGTTTTTATTTATCAAGTGCACAGTATAACACAAGGTCATTCTGAACAATTAAATTCTTAGGACATGGCAAGCAACAACTATGTAGTAGGCATAACAAACAAAAACAAAAAATATATTGTGGCATACTCCGAGGTGGTTGGAGTTGTCACGCAACTGAAAACAATAACCTCAATGTCCACACCGCGACAATTCAATTTAAATGGATAATTTAATGCTGTTTTAGGGGAACGAGAGGTAGCGGTTAATGGGAGCGTCAGCCAGTCCGTAATCCGAGAGAATAGTCGTTGTACGATGCCAGGGTTCGGTACACGTAGACGGGTTCTTTTACGGTCCAGGACTGATGCAGGAGGAGGGTTGTCAGACAGGCGGGGGTCGGTAACGGGGCGGGTTCTCATTCAATCCGGGATTCGGGCACACAGCAGACTTCTCCTGACAAAACAAATCAAACACAGCGCTTTAACTTTCTCTCTCTAACCAATACAATCTCCTCTCTCTCACTCTCTCACACTATCTCTACTCCACCTTGGTTTCGCATAAGCTACTCCATCTTCCGGTTGTTTGGCAGTCCATTTTCTAGGGCACCGATTAGCCCATTGATTCACCACAGCTGACTTGCCCGGCGTCTTCTCCAGGTACCGTGTATTTCCTTGTTTAGGTGGCGACTTCCGCGGAACTCCTAATATGGGCATGCCGTCTTTCCACATCAGTCGAACATATCTTCCATCTACTACCTCTCCGTGGTCCTGTCCCCGCCGGTTGCCACACACCCTCCCCCTCAGCTCTGACCGGGAGGGCGGGGCGGCCCAGGAACCCAGGGCGTCTCTCCGCGACAGTGCGTCTGCGTTCCCATGGGCAGCTCCGGACCTGTGGACGACGTCAAAGGCATAAGGTTGCAATGAGAGGAACCAGCGGGTGACCCTTGCATTGTTGTCTTTGTTCCTGGACATCCACACTAGGGGCGCATGGTCCGTTACCAGGGTGAAGTGCCGTCCCAATAAGTAATACTTTAGACCCTCTAGGGCCCACTTGATAGCCAAGCATTCCTTCTCTACTGTGGAATATTTTTGCTCTCTGGGTAGTAACTTGCGGCTTATGTAGGTGATTGGATGTTCTTCACCTTCGTGTAGCTGGGATAGGACGGTACCCACCCCGGTTTCCGATGCATCCATCTGTACCACTAGAGCTTGGGAGAAGTCGGGGGTCACCAACACTGGCTCTGAACACAGGGCATCTTTGATAGCTCCGAAGGCAGTCTCTGCCTCGGTCGTCCACAGGACCCGGTCTGGCAGCCGGCTTCGGGTCAGGTCCGAGAGGTGCTGCTAGGGAGGAGAAATGGGGAACAAAACATCTGTAATAGCTGGCGAGCCCAATGAACACTCGTACCTGCTTCTTGGTGCGGGGGCGGGGCCATTCCCGGATTGCCTCGACCTTTCCTACCTGGGGTTTGACGCAGCCGCGCCCGATCGTATACCCCAGGTAGTCTGCATCTCGGAGGCCGAGGTGACACTTCTTGGGATTGGCTGTTAGTCCCGCCCCCCCGGAGGGTTGTCAGACAGGCAGCGGTCGGTAACGGGGCGGGTTCTCATTCAATCCGGGATTCGGGCACACAGCAGACTTCTCCTGACAAAACAAATCAAACACAGCGCTTTAACTTTCTAACCAATACAATCTCCTCTCTCTCACTCTCTCACACTATCTCTACTCCACCTTGGTTTCGCATAAGCTACTCCGTCTTCCGGTTGTTTGGCAGTCCATTTTCTAGGGCACCGATTAGCCCATTGATTCACCACAGCTGACTTGCCCGGCGTCTTCTCCAGGTGCCGTGTATTTCCTTGTTTAGGTGGCGACTTCCGCGGAACTCCTAATATGGGCATGCCGTCTTTCCACATCAGTCGAACATATCTTCCATCTACTACCTCTCCGTGGTTCTGTCCCCGCCGGTTGCCACAATATATATATTAAATTGTTAAAAAGAGTCAAATAAGGGCAAGAATAACATACATATACATAGCAGCATAGCATAAATGGCTGGGCTAATTATAGCCGAGTAAAAAGTATGAAATCCAAAATCAGATAGTCTAGAGACGTCCTTGTCCACCCCTGCTTGACAGTAGGCTATGCCATGGAGGTTAATCACTCTAGGGGGGTCTGGGGGTATGCTCCCCGTGAGAGAATTTGTCCAAAGACACTCTGAAATGGTTCATTCTGATGACTTCTGAAAGTAGAAATGTTATTTTTTCAACAATTAGCTACATGCTTTCATGGATGCATTTTGCCAGTCTTAAACTAAAATGTATAAGCGATTGCTATACACTACACATTTTCCGCAGGCACTCACACCCAATCCAATCTTACAGTTCCTTTTCATTTATTATAAAGCGCTTTAATCCATAACAACACTCATTCTTTAGGATGAACAAAAGCCAAGTTTGTTCATGAAAAAAGAGGCTAAAAACATTATAGTTACACGTGTAAGCATAATAGGCTATTACTGACGTTTTTGTTTCCCATATCATTCAGTTTGTTTGTTAGAAAACGCAACTTTCAACGCATGTCCTTTCAAAAAAAAAAAAAAAAAAAATTTAATCTGCATATGTAGCCGATGCAATATGTCATGTTAACCCCTTAGTGCAGATAGTCTATTTTTTCTCGCCTGCGAGACAGTTTTACGCAACTGAGACACGCGTTGCTCCTGCAGCCAAACTATTAGTGGAAAACCCAAACGCGGTATTTTAACTTTATTGGTAGACGATTCGCGACAATTTCTGGCCAATGCGTAGTTTCTAAGTGTCACTATCTTTCCGTAGCAAGTCCATTTAACAAGCACTCCCCACCCAGCCTATACCTACCCATGCGTGACATAGTGGGCAATAGCGTCTATGTTGGGAGTTCATAAATATATGTATTCATCATATCATATCAGAATTCCGTCCAGCAACCAGATAAACCCACCAATAGCCCGACCGTATGCAAATACAGCGGTGCAAATCGCTGCTCAATCAATACCGACATAAACAAGTGAAATCATACAATGCCATTCTACTATCAATATCTGCTATTAAATATGGAATTCGTGTGCAATCCTCCCGTGGATTTAAGCGTAGATATGTCCCTTTCAAGATTCCGTGGTCATTTATTGTCTTGGACAATCCGTTTGAAAAATACACAGCGCATTGGAACACTATTAGACAAACGAAACTAGCTCTGCGTAACACCCCCTTCCTGATTGCACGGCTGTGACGCTTGCAATTTTATTCTGGTTTGATCGACAATTGTTTTATCCAATAGAAGGCACGACAAGCTTCCCAAAAGTAATTTACATGTGTAAATGAAAGCTTGGATTAACTATTTAAGGGCGAGCGTAACTGCAATACTTGTTATATCACGACAATTTTACGCAGGCATGCGCAGATGACGCATTTGGTATGACGCAATTGGTGTTACGCTATAAAACTGCGCGCAACTTTGATGTAACTTTTTAGTAGTTTTCCCCGAAGTCGGTCAGAAGAGGACAACAACAGAGATTCTTCTAATCCCTGTAGCATAGATTCTGTGGAAGAGGTGCCTATCAATATGGGGAAGATATCCTCCTCGACATGTAAGTATTACTGCTTGTAATATTTTGATTATATACATTCGTTTTTCCACTGCGTGCTATATTGTCGTTATTTTTGTATTTGCATCGGTCGTAATAGACCACTGTTAGCCTGCTAATAATGCTGAACATATTTGAAAACACACTTTTTCAGACTCCACCTTGAATAACTACATGTATAAGGCAAATAATATAGTACGTTCTTTCCGTTTATTTTTTATTTTCTATTTGGTTTAGCTATCTCATCGCTTAGAATGTATAGCTGACTGTATTCTGTTGAGTACTACTAGCGATAGCTTCTACGTTGTGAGAAAGTAGCGCTTTCGTGACTTTGCTTCGTTCAATATGCACTTATTGTACGTCGCTTTGGATAAACGCGTCTGCCAAATAACTGTAATGTATTGATATTGTGTTCGTGCCGTTCCCGTAGTGGCTCGTGGTGGCCTGCTTTGTTAGAATTCATAGCATTCACAATGAAATTGAGTATTTTAGCGCTGTTCTGTTTGGTTGCTCAGTCGTACGTTATAAACTCCTCAAAAAATGATCGGAAACGTTATTTCGGTCGATTATTCCTCCCCTTTAATAATACCAATTGGTATTGTATTTTATATCGTTGGAAAGCCTGATTAGTCACCTTTACAACGAGGTACAACTTGTAAGGATCATGCATTCGTGGAATGAGCAACACAGCTAACCGTGTGGGTAGCGGCCCAAAAACATGTGCCAAAATCCCCTGCAATATTCTTCTGTTGGTATTCACTCTCATTTTGAGTTGCTTGGTGGACTGGATGATTGCACTCTCCCACAGTAATAAGGAAATAACAACACATATTGGCCATTTTTACACTTTATTCATTTTACACTGTCAGGGACCTCAGTAGCGTGTGGAAGATCCATACGCAGCCACAACAGCTTGGCACCTCCTCCTCATGCTGGTCACCAGCCTGGTCACACACCTGTGACTGGCATACACCTGCCAGCACTTGAAGCTCAAAACGAGAGTGAATACCAACAGAAGAATATTGCAGGGGATTTTGGCACATTTTTTTGGGCCGCTACCCACACGGTTAGCTGTGTTGCTCATTCCACGAATGCATGATCCTTACAAGTTGTACCTCGTTGCAAAGGTGACTAATCAGGCTTTCCAATGATATAAAATACAATACCAATTGGTATTATTAAAGGGGAGGAATAATCGACCGAAATAACGTTTCCAAACTTTTTTTGAGGAGTTTATTTTATGCCTCGATTTGCCGTGAAGCTAGAACATTGGTAGTGTTTTCCGATATTATTTTATTGTATTGTAATTTCTTTGTGCATAATGTACTCTATGGCGTATTAGTATATCCATGGGTGATGCTTTTCACTTAGGGAATGGAAAATATGTATTCAAATGTACTGTGTCCAGATGTGTGCAAGATGAATGTAAAATAAATAAATAAAATAAATAAGCAACAGTTGTGAAACACACTACAGAGTAATGCCATCCTAGAGCATGCAACAAAATATAACATAATGTAGCATACAGAAGAAAGTGTTTACTGAAGTACAAGAGTGAATGATTTCATATTTAGCTGTGTGTACCACAGTGTTATAATGCTTCTGCATTATGTAATTTGTTCCTATAACATGCTTGACCCTCCACCTCTGCCACTCCAGCAGTGCCCTCTACTGTTCAGAGTGAAGCCACTGCAGGACCAGATCCTTACAGCAAACTGAAGACCGTGCCATTGATGAGTGCATATTGGCCACGAAGGCACCGCACAGGATGAAGCAGTATATGAAGGATAATGGTGAAAAAATGGCACACTTGGCATCAAACACTGAACTGAAACTGTGCAATATCAATGTTTTCATCCATTAAGTGATCGTAAGGTAAAATGTATATGCTTTATAAAGGACAAAAGGCTTTGGGTAGGTTATTGGACACCTAGATATCCACCCCCTGTACTGATCCAAAATAATTCCCACATGAAAATGATAAAAAGGTGAGTTAAATGAGTCAAAACGGTTGATTTGCACTGAAATGTATGATTAGTTTAAGATTTACAGCTATTCACATTTTAGCCAATTTGGATAGGTTTGGAGACCCTGGGTACATTAGGCTACACTGCTTACATTTCGTGTCATAGATCTTTAGTAGTTCTGTATATCACCCTGCGATTATTGAATGCTTGTGGACAAGGAGTTTATGATCCAGGAAATGTGTAGTTTTATCTGTTTCACTTATGTAGCTTTCAGTATTTTGAAGAAATATATATTTTGTTGCATTTTTTGCACAGTTTTGCTTGCATTTCCGGCACTTTATTTTGACTTAAATTATGAAAATAAACAAATCTAAGTTTGTACCAAAAAATGGTACACCGGTTTTGTTTCATTTAAGCCATTTACCAAGTTTATGTGATGCTCACACCTGGAGTTATAAAGCCTTAAACAGAGTACCCCCATGATTTACCAAATATGCCATCTGCACTAAGGGGTTACGCCTATTCAGACAGTTGAATGCATCCGACAAATAATTCCGGTTCATACAATTGAATGTAACCTGAAAGATTTTTTATAAAAATTGTTGACTCTCTCACAGTGAGATTACATTACATTACAGGCATTTAGCAGATGCTCTTGTCCAAGTTTTTTTTTGCATTTTTTTTACATATTATCCATTTATACTGCTGGATATATACTGAAGCGATTCAGGTTAAGTACCTTGCTCAAGGATACAACAGCAGTATCCTACCTGCAACCTTTCAGTTACAAGGCCAGTTCCTTATCCATTATACTACACTGCCGAGATGGTACACCCCCGTCCTCTAGGGGGGTTCGAGGGCAAAATTTTGTAAATCTTAACAGTTAAATGCATCAATCTGGGGCACTTTCAGAGGAAAATTTAGAGGCTAGATCCGTGAACAATTGTGTGCTTTCGTAAACAACTCAATCATAAACCCACTGAAAAATGGATGCTTGACTGAGCAAGAACTTTCCATTTGCGTAATGCATGTTACTTCGATTCCTCCATCCTCGTATCTGTGGGAATCTGACATTTAATCCTATAAAAGTATATGTTGTAATAGAATGTATAAACTTGTCTGTGGTAGTTGAGTTTCGAATGAGTGACCTTGGGCCTGTGTTCTGAGAGGGAGGGCCACAGAGAAATGTCCTGAGAAACATTCTTCAGATAAAGGAGTTGCCACAGAAGCAGCCTTGTGTGCAAAAACACCAAGCACCAAATAGATAAAGTTTCTATCATAGTGGAAAAATACTGGACATGTGTAATTCTAAACGCTAGATCTAGTGATATCAATGTAAGGTCCGTCGAACCAAATAGTCGACATTTAATATATTGAGGTAATTCGAACCAGACAGTCGAGCTAGAATTGCGCTAAAGCCACGAGTGAAAACATACAAAAGGACTTGATTCATGGAATACAGTTTTGATTCATAAACAGGTTTTTGAGTTTTTATCTGTTGTATATCTGCTGTATTAAAAGGATAAAAGGGGATAACATTTTTGTGAAGCTGACTAAGTCACCGGAAGTCGCTGCACAAGACAACTGGTACTTGTAGTCCTTGAGAGGAAACTCTAACGTCACAAAACTGTGGGTGTGTTTGTCTACACGACGCTGCCAGTCATTGTGAGCCTTCGTGATACTGATTCAGTGAAAATATTTTCTGTTAATGCAGACGTTATGAGGCATTGAGAAAATTAAATGAGTAACTGAATACAGCGGATCACAGCCAATGACTGCAATATAACTGATAAGGGAAATAAGGTTGTGTTAATTTAATTAGAACTGTTAAATTGTGGATCCTAAGCAAACATATCTAGTAAAAAGTAGAAATTAAAACGAGTCAATATCTAATATTAAATATTACAGAATAAATATTAAATATAAATAATAAATAATAAATATTTTAATATCTAAGTAATAAATAACGTTTACGGAAAGAAAAAAATATATATATATAAATAAATATGGCTACTACAGTAGAAGTGTTGCATAAACTATGGGACAATCTGAGTACTAAATTATGTGCCCAGGAATTGAAAAAACGACGTGATAAATGGACTAAATATTTAGCCGAGTGGAACAAATTGGGATGGTTCCCCGAGCCAGACAAACCATTTTTGTCTGAGAAAAAGCGCCAGGAACTTGTCAAACAAGTTCAACAGTCCATGATAGCAGAGGAAGGCAAGCTGGAGGGAAAGACATTTCCCAAGGCCAGTGCTAGAGATCGTGAGAAACTCCGTAACAAATGCATGCTTAAAAAAGAGCTACTATTAGCTCTGGGGGCCTTGATTCCGAAGAATCATGGACCCACTCAATTGCAGGCCATACAGGCTGTCAAGAGCAGACTGACAGAAAGTAAGCAGCCTACTCCCCCGGTAGAGACCCCAGTGTCACCCATACCCCAGAAGAGAAGTTTATATCCGGCACTTCCCACACTTCCGCCTCCTTATGGCGAGAGCCGTCCTCCTTTTTTGGAAAGCCGTTCTCCCCCACCCTCAGCCCCAGTAATGCAAGCCCCGGTATTAAATGTTCTAGATGGACAACTAAACATAGAGATACCAAACATGGATAGCATGCTTAGCATAATGCAGCGTCAAAGCTTACAAACTGCCGAGTTGATGGGATACATGAAAGACACCATGACCACCGCGATAGATCTCTCAAAACAGGTTGTGAGAAATGAAGAAAGCAGGCTTAACCATGACCAAACAAGTGTTCGTATACCCACCATTGCCCCTGCACGTGTGTCAGAACGTAGCGCTCTAGGAGAAATTTCCATGACTGGAAATAATTGTACAGAACGAGAACCACCCCGTATGAGCACATATGGGGTGCGCCCCGTAGGAAGTGAAGCAAGTAGAAGTGAGTGGAGTGATGAGGAAAGTATAGACAAGGATCTTTATGAGTCCGCCGCAGGGCACTCAGGAACAGTGACGGTTACCGGCCTTAACTTAAAGGTACGGCAGCATCAAGGAATGTCAGAAAGCATGATGAATCGAGTAGAGATGGAACAAGTAGCAGAGACTGAACGCTACACAGAAAGTAATGATCAAATAGCTGATCGCCACAAGAGTAGGGAAGAGCAGCAGATGCAAGCTGCAGCAAGGACACCAGGAGGAGTGGTAAACCTAAATGGAGTATTTGAGCAATTAGGTTACCATGAGCAGAGATGGGAGCGAAACAACCCTTTCGTGTACCCAGGAAGTGGAGCCAGGAATCAAACAATACCGCGGTTCAATTCATCTGAAATAGGTGCTACTTCCACCCATATCGCATTACCCCAAGTAGAGGTGCAGGCCCCACTAGTAATGCAAGGACGCAGACATGTGTACAAAGCATGGGCAAGACAGGATATTGACGCAGTATTGGCTAAGCTACCCCCAATAGAGAAGGGAGGAGCACTGTGGATAGCAGAATTTGAACTCCAAACAGCCCAAGACACCCTTGCCTTACTAGATGTGCGCGCAGTGCTAATCAAAATAGGCCAGCTAACTACGCTACACCAGTGCGAAAACGCGACACAAACCAGGTCTGAAATTGGACATGGGGATTTTGATCAAGTGCGCCCCACTTTTTGGAAAATCATAAAACAATTGTTCCCTACCAAGCGTGATTACACAGCACTGGCCAGCCTGACAATGGGCCCTGACGAAGAGGTCCATGAGTACCTCAAACGTGCATTTAAACTGTGGGAAACAGCCACAGGAGAACGACCTGATGCGAGTGATGCGGCACATGGACATTTCCGTCATGGAGTGCAAAATGGACTCCCCCTAAAGGTTCAGGCAAAATTAGGAGATGTAGTGGGATTGGATTCCCTCTCTGAACAGCTGTGGAAAGATCACATAGTGCATAATGTAAACAAAGATCGCGAACGTAAATTAGTCAAAGACGACGAATCCTCCTCGCTACAGACTAAACTTCTGAAACTCCAAATTGATAATTTGATCAAACAAACGGTCGCGTCTGAAACTGCTAAAGCAATACTGAATACCCCGATAGCTCAAGCACCACAGGCGGTGCCAGCAGCTGCGCCCACGATAACTGCCCCAAACCCACAACCGACTGCAGCAGCTCCCCCGGTGACCTATGGGCCCACCCCACAAACATACCCCCAACAAAACTATGCCCCTCAGCCGCAGCAATGGGGAAATAGGCCACCATTGGTATGTTGGTATTGTGGCAAAACCGGACATATTGAACGGCGTTGTTTTTTTAATCCAAATGCGGACCCGCCCCATAACAATGGAAACAATGCACAGGCAGCACCAACACAGCCACGAGGTCGTGGCAACTTGGGCGCTTCTAGAGGTAGAGGAGGGCCTAGCAGAGGCAGAGGTAATTTGGGAGGTTGGTGGCCAGGCCCTAACACAGCGCAAGCTGCAACTGGAGGTCACCAGCCAAACGTGCAAGTGCCAGTGTACTATGATGAACAGAACTGGCAAGAAGAGACCCAGTACTGACGGTGCCCCGGAGAATCGAAGCCGCTTGTGCCTAAACTGACAGCACCAATGACACCCCCATTAGTGAAACCAATAGACCAATAAATTTAATGATAGATACTGGAGCAGGCATCTCCACTCTTACCAAATTAGGAAACGAAACAAAATTATCTAATGAAACGGCGGCTACAGTAGGATTCTCTGGGGAAATTGAACAAACTTCGTACACCACGACCATTCCTATTCAGATAGGAAACCAAAGGGTAAATCATAAATTCCTGTATGCCCCGAGATGTCCTATTCCATTACTAGGATGAGATTTGATGACTAAATTTAATATGACAATTCTCTGTAGCGCTGATGGACTATTGGTCCAATGTCCGCTACAAAATCAAAATCAAATTCAAATCACACCCACTAATCCAATTGGACAATACATCGTACATGCGCCTAACACCGAAATGATACAAACCGAGGTTCACATCTATTGGACAAGGCTGCTACAGGATGCCTCATGTCCCGGTCTTTTGGCACAAATGGCGGAGTGGACTCCGTTCATTAACACAATGGGAACCTTCGCACAGCCAGCCGATGAAATACACATGACCTACAATTATGACTGTACAGGTGACACCGATTACCAGGACTTGTGGGAAGGGTGTAAGAAGGGACAAATAGAGAGGATAGAGGCTAAATACCTCTACATTGGTCCTGAGGGTGTAGCGGCTGCTGCCCTCCTAAATGATAAACAAATGGAATGGTACAGGTTAGGAGAGAATGCAGTACCACACATATCCTTGGCAATATCCAAAGGATGTGAAGCTAAAGCACTAGGCCCCATGATTAAACAGGCATGTTCAGAGACGTACACCGAAACGACCATTCCTGGAGTATCTAGGAGTACAAGTGGCAAATACACTAGGATTTATGTGCATGACATGACGCAGGGAATTCCGGAGACGATTGTGAGAATTCGTAAAACAATGAGTGAAGATGAAGGCACTGATGACATGTTGGCAACAATCCCAGAACACATCTGGACCACAGGTCCTCATGATGTAGGGAAAATAGAGGGTGAGGTCACCCTTAAACTAAAACCGGATTTGAACAAACCCATTTGGAACCCACAATATCCGCTAAAACCACAGCAAATTGAAGGCATTAGGGAAACCATAACAGGTCTTTTGGAAGCAAAAATTCTGAAAAAACTACCATACTCACAATGGAATACACCCATCCTACCAGTCCCAAAAGCAGAAGGGAAAGGATGGCGAATGGTACATGACTTGCGAAGAATCAATAATGCCACAACCACACTCGGTTTGCCCGTACCTGACCCGTATGTAGCAATACGAGCTATACAACCTGAACACAAGTACTTTACTGTGATCGATTTGGCAAATGCCTTTTTCTGCCTTCCATTAGCCGAAGAATGCCAGCCATGGTTTGCTTTCACTTTTGAGGGAACCAAATACACATACACACGACTGCCTCAAGGGTTCAAAGACAGTCCGGGTCTATTTAACACAGCATTGCATCAGATACTGCAGAGTATCAAGTTACCAAAGGGATCCACATTGATCCAATACGTAGACGATTTGTTGATAAGTTCCGAAACACCCGAGGAAAATTTAGAAGCTGCCCAAGCAATTCTCAAAACTCTGGCCACAACAGGCTTTAAAGTAAAAAGGGACAAGTGCCAAATTGCACGCAAGCGCGTTATTTTCCTAGGGAGAATAATCACACAAGCAGGGACAACCCTGACCGAGACACATAGGCAAAGTATTCTGGCATATAAACAACCAAACACAGTACAGGAAATGTTGGCCTTTCTAGGCCTGTGCGGATACAGTCGAACGTATGTTGAAGATTACGTTGGCCTCACACAACCGAGATTTGATTAACAAAGCAGGATGTCGAAGTCTGCGAGGCATTTTGGAATGGACAGAGACTGCCTCTAAGGCATTTTCCAGAACTAAACAGGAACTAGGGTTGGCAGCCCATTTGGCCACGCCAGACTATGACAAAACCTTTCATTTGGATGTGTCAGAAAACGAAGGTGTTGTAAATGGCATACTTTACCAAAAAGATAATTCTCAGAGAAAGATCCTGCTGTATTACAGCTGTAAATTGGATTCAGTGGAATTGGGACAACCGAACTGTACTCGTTTTCTGGCAGCACTATCCAAAACAGTTGAAAAAACTGCACACATAGTCATGTGCCACCCGTTGCAGATCAACACGGATCACGGTGTAGCATCATTAATAGCTGCAGGCGCTTTCAGTTTCTCAAACACTCGTAAAATCAAAATTTCAAAAATATTGACAGCAGCTCACATCTCATATGTGCCAGGGTCAACCACAGTTGCCAATATGACATCAGGTGTTAATTCCGGGAGTGAACCACATGACTGTGCACCACTGATTAGGAGAGCAGGTTCCTTACGAACTGGTTTACATACTGAAGCAATGACGGACACTGACTGGGAACTGTTCACGGACGGCAGTTGCCACAAAGGACCTGACGGAAATATAGCGGCCTATGCAGTTGTCAGTCTCCCCGACATGGTACATGACCAACTGATTAGTGACGATCAATCTCAATTGGTTGAGGGCCACATAATACCTCAACCGGCATCAGCACAAGTTGCTGAAATTGTGGCACTTACCAGGGCGCTACAATTAGCTAAAAACCTCAAGGTCAACATTTACACAGATTCGGCATATGCATACACGGCCGTCCACTTGGACGGACCAGCTTGGAAAAGGAGAAATTTCCTTACTGCTGCTGGAACTCCGGTTAAACATGAAGCTTATTTAAAAGAACTGTTACAAGCAGTACAGGACCCAAAGGAGGTCGCGGTCATAAAAGTCGCAGGTCACGCGTCTGGAGCACACAAGGAAGCAGTAGGCAACCGCGCTGCAGACTACTTAGTCAAACATGTGGGTGGTTACGTCACCAAACAACTGGTGACACTGCGAAGCGGAACAAAGACGGCTAAACATGACATTTCATTGGTTCTAGAAGAACCAAAGGAGGGAGAAGTACCTGAGGTACTGATAAAGCATGACACATCACATGAATGCCCGAATCTGAAAGAAACCGAGGAGAAAACACAAATCAAGCATGTACAATTAGACACAGCACAAGTACAGCATTTTGCACAGTTACAAGAGGCTGCAAGCCCCCAGGAGAAGTCTCAGTGGATTGCGTTAGGAGCAACAAAACAGATAATACCAGGAGACAAAACTGGAAGTAAAATTGAACTATGGAGATCCTCAGAAGGAAAATTAGTGGCCTCAGCAAGGTTGGCCCAATTGCTAATAGAGCAAGCCCATGGGAAAACCCACATAGGGAAAAAGAGAACGTTGACGCACATACAGAAATCATGGTGGTGTCCACAGCTAAAAGAAATGATTGCAAATTATATGGCAGAATGCGCAGTCTGCAACAAATTTAACAATAAAAGAACAATTCCACATCCCTTGTTGAAATTTCCGGTGCCCACAGCACCATGGAAGGAAATATGCATTGACTACACTGACATGGGAATGAACATGCGCACTCCGACAAATTACAGATATTTGTTAGTGGTAATTGACAGGTTTACTAAGTGGGTAGAAGCAATACCCACCAAAAGAGAGGACAGCCAGACAGTAGTGGATTGGTTGGTACAGGACCTTATACCCCGATATGGCGTCCCTACAGTGATCTGTTCAGACAATGGATCACATTTTAGAAACGAACACTTACAAAAAGTGGAAGAATTTTATGGAATCAAACACAGATTCGGAAGCGTCTACAGACCCCAATCACAGGGTATTGTAGAAAGAGCCAACCAGACAATAAAGCGAAAATTGGCCAAAGCTATGACTGGAACCACACTGAAATGGACTGAAGCACTACCACTGGTCCTGTTTTCCATGAGACAAACCCCTGCCAAGGACACATTCCTCTCCCCACATGAGTTAATGACAGGAAGACCAATGCCAGGTCCATTAGAGGACCCCAACATAGTGCCCACTCATGAGCTTTTTCAAACTCATCTGACAGAATATATGCGGGTATTAGAACAAATGACAAGAGTCTTATCTCAGCAGGTTGCTAATGCAGGACGACCAGATTTGAAAACAGAACAAGACACAGAGCCCATTTCAGTAGGAGAGTGGGTTTACCTCAAGGTTCCAGGACGACCAGGGTGGAACCTCCCACATTGGACAGGACCGGTCCAGGTAACAGACGCAACCAACAGATCGGTAAGAGTGTTCCAAGACGGTAATACGAGCGCTCCAGTCTGGCACCATTTCGCACACTGTTCCAAAGCACCCACACCGGAAAAACCTTTAAGGGAAATTAGGGATCATCTCAAAGATGTCCACCACAGTTCTGATGAGGAGGGAAACTAAGGTGTGTTTCATAATGTCAGCGAGCTTCCTGTTTCTAGGATCAATTCTGATGTACCACAGAGATGAATTGTGCCTTGCAATAAAACCATCGCAAAATGATACAACATATAGAGAATTAGTAACAAGACACAATTCTGGTGTCATAGTAGGATTTGCCCTCATGATTGGTGCAGGAGGGATAGGAATGGTGGCTATACTACTAGCCGGTTTAGTGGAATACATAGAGGAAAAGATCAAACAAAAACGGAACCCTGAATCGTTACATCCCACCTGTAGGGAAAAACTAATCAGACCTAGGACAACCCAAACAATTCGACTCCCCCGGATAAATCTGGAAATAACTGCCCAGGTTACCTGCCTTAGTGACTACAATAATATTGATGATAACGATGGTAAGTGCAACAAAGAAAGACCCATGCGGAGCAAAAGTGATATTAAAAGTAGACAAAACAATGGATAATACATTTCAATTTGATTTATGTGATGTAATAAACTGCGGAAAAAATTCTGGGAAATGGAGAGGTTATGATGTATATGGATGCAGGTATCCTTATGGTTACCCCAAGAACGGAGTCAAAGATTGTTATAGTTGGAAAATGGACGTCTGGTGGAGCACTAGCCCAACAGCAGAAGCATGGATAGTAAAAATTAGAGGAGGAGGAGAACTACAGAAGAAAATAAGTCTCAGCAGAGGCCCAGTAATAGGGGGACAAGTGGGGAAAATAAACCCCCTTCTGCTATCTACTAAGAAAGGAATTAGAAACCCCTGGTCATTGGAGGGATTTAGCCCAGCTAATTGTGTGGGAGGCACAGGGAGGGTGCATGGAGTAGGCGATTTGTTTTATCTAGTAATAGGAGTTGACATATCCGGGACTGACCCTTTAGGTATAATTAGGATTGATTTAGTAACACCACCCAAAAAAGGAAACACGGGCAGCAGTAGCAGTACTGTAGCTCCAATAGCGCAACCGCAAGCAGAGAACAAGGTGGTAAAGACATTTGACAATGAAAAAATGACATTTCAAACCGTGTTGGCTATTGAAACGGGATTTACCAATAAAAATGCATGGATCGATCAAGCAGTAAACTACGCTAAACAAACAGGCGAAGTAAACTGTATAGTATGTACTGGAGGCAGACCAAGTCTCCTGCTTACTCCCTCACCATTTGAGCAATATGCAAGAAATATGACCTCTCCAGGTAAAGACATTGAATGTTTATTATCAGCAATGGGTAATGAAAATCCGATTAAAGATTGTGCAGTTTGGGAACAAATAGTCCCCATAGCTCCAGGTAATGTGACCCCACCAATATTTCAAACTGATGTAATACCTCCACTAACATGTTTCAAAAATAGTAACACAGCCAGTGGAAGGATGTTTCTGGGGATTCTAAGAAGATGTAACAAAACTGTTGATCTAACAAAAAATGACAAGGTTACCTCACTAACACAGTCCAGAGCTGATGTCTGGTGGTATTGTGGAGGAAGGAGACTGTTCAATTGGCTGCCCCCACAATGGTCAGGCACTTGTGCGTTGGTAAGTTTGAGTGCACAAGCCCTAGTACTCACAAACGCAATCGGAACACTGATTGAAACCCCACTTAAGCCTCAATATGAGAGCAGGAACAGGAGGGCTGTATTATCATGGGGAGGGGAAAATAGTGGTCTTTGGATAGACTCCATTGGACAGGCTAGAAACATACCCGATGAGTACAAATTGGTGGATGAAGTAGCAGCAGGCTTTGAAAGCTTTCCTATTTGGAATACCATTTTCCCGGTCACGACAAATAAAAATGTGAATAGAATAAATTTGATCCATTACAATGTACAACGATTGGCAAACCTAACTAGAGATGCAGTAGAAGCAATACATGAACAACTGTCCCAGACCTCTTTGATGACCCTCCAAAATAGGATTGCACTAGATATGTTGTTGGCCGATAAAGGTGGAACTTGTGCAATGTTTGGAGATACTTGCTGCACAGCCATCGCCAACAATACAGCGCCGGACGGTAAGCTAACAAAAAGTCTGAACAAATTAAAGGCCCTAGCAAACGAACTAAAAGCACAATCAGGAATAAAAAACCCAGTAACAACATGGCTATCAGATACTTTTGGAAAGTGGGGCACTATGATTGGACAAATATTCATAGGCATAGCCATAGCTGTAGCTATATTTATCACTTGTGGATGTTGTTGTATACCATGCATAAGAACCCTAGTCACGAAAACAATTGAAAAAGCATTAACTAAGGAAGAAACCCCACCTCCGAAATACCAAGCAGCCCAGATTACACCCTATTTTTACGATGATGAAGTCCCCTCTGCCCCAGTAGCGGAGGAAGATGGGCCCGGAAGTGATGCACTAATGATGTTGCCAGTTTATTCCCATGAAACAGGTGAAAACATAGGAGAGGACTGGGGAATTATCGCGCCATACAGTGATGGGCTATGGGAACACCCAATGCCAACCGTGTGGGAGATACCAGAACCTCCCTACACCCCCAATTGCCCGATTGGAAATCCCCACTGTAAACATGCCCAGGGAGGAGGGTCAGGATGGCGTTGCTGGGAGTGGGCTGCCATCTATCACCCAGAAAAGCCAAATCTCTTATTGGCCCTGAGAGATGATGAGAAATTCAGTAATGCCTATTGGTTTGGAGAGTCAGCGATTGTGCTGTACGAGGAGCTTGAGGCTCGTGGGTATACTCCAGCAGATATTAACTCTGATGGCACCTTGGGACCTGAACACCAAATGATTGTGATGCCACAAATTGTAGAAATCATCACCAATGCGGGACATGCACCAACCCCTGAAGAAGAAACCCCCATGTAACTATATTGTGATAAAATGTTTAGAAAAAGCTGCCAATGCACTGTTGCCAAAATGCTAGGATTTTCTTTCCTCTTGATAGAAGGGTAAAAAGTAAAATGTATTAAAAATGAAGGAGTATCGCTTAAGATGGATATCGGACAGAGACATGTCCTCATCAGCAGCAGACTCAGTCTAGAGTTCTGTGGTTTTGCCTATTGGAGGTTTTCCTGGTGATTAAGTAAGAGCTCTGACATCATTGCTTACCGCTGTGCCAGTATTATAACCCTGATAGTTAGAGTAAATAAAATTAAGAAAACTGGGTTTGCAATGTGTACCTGCTTCAGGTATTGAGTGAAGATATCACCCATACAAGCTTGAAATACCGCTGTATAGTGTTGATCCCAAGAAGGGATCAAAGGAGGGAATTGTGGGAATCTGACATTTAATCCTATAAAAGTATTGCCCTGACAGATGCTGAAATTGGCCGCACGCACTTGGTGCATCACCAAATAGACACGGGGGACGCCCGGCCTATCAGATCACCACCCCGCCGCCTTCCCATGGCGTATAGAGAAGCTGCAGAGTGCGCCATTGACGAGATGCAGCGTGCGGGCATCATTGAGCCCTCTGCCAGCCCCTGGGCTTCGGGAGTGGTGATGGTCAAAAAGAAAAACACCTCCAAAATGAGATTCTGCGTCGACTACAGACCACTGAACAAGGTGACAAAGAAAGACTCCTACCCGATGCCCCACGTCGATGAGGCACTGGACACGGTGGCTGGCTCGTCCTGGTTCTCCTCACTAGATCTGCGTGCGGGCTATTGGCAGGTGCCCCTCGACCCCGAGTCTAAACCAAAGACTGCCTTCTGCACGGCGAGGGGGCTGTGGCAGTTCCGTGTCCTCAGCTTCGGGCTGTGCAACGCCCCAGCCACGTTTGAAAGGCTGATGGAGAGCGTGTTGACTGGCATCCCCCAGGAGGAGTGCGTCGTGTACCTGGACGACATACTGGCCCACGGCAGCTCCTTCCAGGCGGCCCTTCAGACGCTGAGACGGGTCCTGGGGAGGATAGCCGAGGCAGAGCTGAAACTTCACCCTGACAAATGCCACTTCATGAGGAGAGAAGTGGAGTTCTTGGGACACAAACTGACGGGAGAGGACATCAGCACGCAGGAGGAGAAGATAAGGGCGATCAAAGAGTGGCCCACCCCCACAGATAAAGAGCAGCTTGAGAGCTTCGTGGGGCTCGCCTCATACTACAGGAGGTTTGTGAGGGGGTTCTCCTGCATCGCTGAGCCCCTATTCCGACTGAAGGAGAAAGGCGCTGACTTCACCTGGGCGCCTGAGTGTCAGCAGGTGTTTGACCTCCTAAAAAAAGCGCTGACAGAAGCCCCTGTGCTCCGACCCCCAGACCCCTCCCTGCCGTTTGTCCTGGACACGGACGCCAGCAACGTGGGCATGGGGGCCGTGCTGTCTCAGGTGGGGCCGGAAGGAGAAAGAGCAGTGGCATACTTCAGCCACACATTCAACAAGGCTGAGCGTAACTACTGTGTCACCCGCCGGGAGCTGCTGGCTGTACCTCTGTGGCCTGCCGTTTACCATCAGAACTGATCACTCAGCTCTCCAGTAGCTGATGTCCTTTCGAGAGCCGGAGGGGCAGGTGTGCCGATGGCTGGAGAAGCTGGCAGACTTCAATTTCACCGTTGAACACAGGGCCGGAGCCCGCCACACCAATGCTGACGCCCTGTCCCGACGCCCCTGTGCTCCGGGGGGGTGTCGATACTGCGAGAAGAGGGAGGCAAGGGAGAGAGAGCTCCGGGAGGAGGTGAAAATATGCCCCGAGCACGAGGGAGGCGGGCCGGTCTGCAGGGAGCTGCAGGTGATCGGAGCGGCGGAGTGGCGAACACAGCAAGAGCAGGACTCTGACTTACAACCTGTTTTGAAGTGGCTGGAGAAAAGTGGCACTGACAAAGGCAATCGCTACGTGCTGGCCGCCATGGACTATTTCACGAAGTGGCCGGAGGCATACGCGTTACCGGATCAGGAGGCAGAGACTGTGGTTGATGCGCTGGTGGAGGGCATGTTCAGTCGGTTCGGTGCAGCGGAAACCCTCCACAGCGATCAAGGGAGGAACTTTGAATCACATGTCTTTGCCACCATGTGTGAGCGGCTAGGCACAAAGAAGACCCGAACCACTGCTCTGCACCCACAAAGTGATGGGTTAGTGGAAAGGTTCAATAGGACCTTGGGCAAGCAGCTAGCCATTCTCACAGCAGAGCACCAGCGAGACTGGGACATGCACCTCCCTTTTGTTCTCATGGCATACCGATCCGCCGTCCAAGAATCCACCTCCTGCACACCAGCACTGCTCATGCTGGGCCGGGAGCTTCGGACGCCGACGGAGGTGGCGTTTGGCAAGCCCCCTGACACTTTCCCGGTCCCCCCGGGGAGGGAGTATGCCAGGAGACTCCAGGATCGAATGGAGTCCGCCCACAACTTTGCCCGGGATCAGTTGGAAAAGGCGGGCATGAGGCAAAAAAGGAACTACGATGTGCGGGCTAAGGGGAGGCACTTCCAGGCCGGGGAACTGGTCTGGGTGTATAGCCCTCGGAGGAAGAGGGGGCGGTGCCCTAAACTGGACTGTCACTGGCTGGGGCCTTGCAGGGTGCTGGAGAGGTTGGGGGAGGTAGTATACAGGGTGCAGTTGCCGCTCAGGGGTAGAAAAGTTGCTCTGCACAGAGACAGACTGGCCCCGTACAGAGGGGATTGCCTTCCTCTTCAAGACCCAGCCCTCCCAGCGGCCTCACTGAGAGACAGTGTTCCGGCCACCACCAGGCCCGGCCGTACACGACGTTCGAGGGGAGTGCACCGTGGTCCACCAGCAGACGGGGGGCCCCCTTCACCTGTTTCGGGCCCATCGGAATCACTGACTGTGTCCCCTGTGCGTGACAGGCTTCGCACCCCCCGGTCGCTTTCTGTCCTGGATCAGCAGCAGGTCGATCCCGTCTCTCTGACGGGGGCAACGCGACCACAGAGGCGGAGGCGGCCGCCAGGTCGTTTCGAGGACTTTGTGTAAAAAAAAAATTAAAAAAAATGTTGTTCTGTTTGGAATGAAAAGATGTTGTCGGAAATGTTGGTTATACTGATAATGTGTCTCTCGGGGCGAGAGCTCAGAAGGGGGGGGATAGTGTAATGTTCTGGGGTTTTTTAGTTATAATGGTCTTAAGGGCACCACTGTTTAGCTGGGGGTGCTGTTTCCCCCCGGAACCAAGAAGAGGGGGGACCGCTTGGGAGAGAGGAGATGAGCGCGCAATGTTGTTGTGTGAGAGCTGTGCTGTGTGTTACGCGTGGGCTTCAGCGATATAGTTGCCCGACTGTTAAAATAAATAAATCACCATTACCAGTGACACTCTCCTCATCCTTCCCTGCATGCCGCACGTCGGATCGCTACAGTATATTTTGTAATAGAATGTATAAACTTGTCTGTGGTAGTTGAGTTTCGAATGAGTGACCTTGGGCCTGTGTTCTGAGAGGGAGGGCCACAGAGAAATGTCCTGAGAAACATTCTTCAGATAAAGGAGTTGCCACAGAAGCAGCCTTGTGTGCAAAAACACCAAGCACCAAATAGATAAAGTTTCTATCATAGTGGAAAAATACTGGACATGTGTAATTCTAAACGCTTGATTGGGTTAAATCATACGCCCAGTGATGTACAAACCCCTTTTTATTTTACAGTATATAAGCAGGAGCATGCTCACAAGCGCGCGAGCGCGCTTCCAGAGGACCACAGATGTACTAACCCATTGTATTCTTCTGTAAAGACTTCGAGCTGACAAATAAATACAAAGTGTTTTAATCTTTCGAATTGAATTGAAGAGTATCCTTGATCTACCTCCTTGACCACGAAAAGCAATACATTTAAATTGCTAACATATCTCATCCTGGCATCTTTTCCTCACGTCCTCCGTTGGGTGGAGCTAAGGACAGAGGAAAGGATGCGAGGAAATGATGCAAGGAGTGAAAATAAGCGATTGCACTCAACCCACTGCATTTCGTTTAACAGAATTGTGTATCTTAACAAGGGGGACTGACCCTCAAACCATCACTCTGCTGCCAGATATGCAGTAGATATAGAATAGAATAACTTATTTTCCAGATAGGGAACTTCAGTTGTAGCCACCAGCATTCAACAACAAAAAAGACAGACCCCCAACACACAAACAAACATATAAAATAATACAGCCAAACATCATGATTAAAAATAGCCCCCACTGTTCCGAGATGTCCAATGTCATAAATCAGTCCAACACACAAACTCCGCCTCCATGACTTTCTTCCATAGGCTACACGTAGTGTCGCGGTCTCTGTACATTGTAGAAATGGAGCTCAGCCTTAACAGTCGCCACCTCACTCCTCCCCCGCATTATCTTCTCCTTCCCTGGTGACCTTTTGAAGATTGCCTGGGGATCAGTCCCGACATCTTCAACTCCGGTGAAAAGTGATGGTAAACTTATCCATATGTCACTTCCATATGGATGGATAACTTTAAGGGTTGTTTCTCCTTTCCTATTGAACTCTATGAAAAATAAGTCAGGAGAAACAACCCTTCAAGTGATCCAACCATATCTACTGTATATCTGGCAGCAGAGTGATGGCTTGTTTGATACCTCAGACCCTTGATGACTTACAACCATTTAGCCAACCATGGGTTCCATGCTATTCCCATGGAATTTACAGCTTAATCTAGTCCCACCCCCCAATTCCCATCGAGATCCATTCAAATGCAGAGTTAATAGTATCGCTTGTACTAGTACCTGAAAATAAGATATCAAGAGTATTTTGATATCCTTTTATACCCAGTCATGATAGCATCACCTGGATACCTGTGGAATGTTCCAAACAGGTGTTTTTTTAACTTCCCAATTTTTTTTCCTTTTTTGGAATGTGTTGCAGGCATCAAATATGGAATTAGCGTATATTTACAAAAATCAATAAAGTTGATTAGGTAAATGTAAAATCCGCCGTTTCCTACCAGTCCACCTTCCTTTAGTTTCTCTTGTTTTCACATTCCTCTTGTTTCATGTCGTGTTTTTCAGTTCACCCTGTCTGTCTTGTTCCGTGTTTGTGCAGGCTGGGCGTGGTTCCCCGTTTTGTTCCTCGTTTCTCCCCATAATAATTTAGGATATCACTCTCTCTCTCTGCTGATATTCCGCAACCACCTTAAATTATTTAATTAGTCTTCTCACCTCCTTATTTAAGTTCCCTTGTTTCACTGCCTCATCGCCAGTTCGTTGTTTGTCTTAGCCCCATCTAGACATTCCCCGGCCATTCTGTCTGTTTTTGCATTTTGCTGCCCTGGCCTCCTATTCCTGCCCTGGCCTCCTGTTTTTTCCCTGGTCTCATGTGCCTGCCCAGCCCTCCTATCCTGCCCTGGCCTCCTGTACCTACCCAGGCTCCCCTGTTCCAACTCCAGCTCCCCTGTTCCTACCCTGGCTCCCCTGTCTGACCCTCAGGCTGAGTGCCTGTCCGACCCCCAGGCTGAGTAGTTCTTGACCCTCAGGCTGAGTGCCTGGCCCTGACCGCGGGCCCCCGCGCCATCCACGTGAACCCCGCACCTGTTCCTGACCCCCAGGCTGAGCACCTGCACCCCAGGCTGAGTGCCTGCTCCTGTCCTCGGCATCCCGCACCTGTTCCTAGTTCCTGTCTCGCAAGTTCCTGTCCCGCCTGGTTCCTGTCCCGCCAGCTACTGTATCGTACCTCACTGATAGATCCTACCAAGTCTCTTGGAAGGGTTCTGTGTCTGCACCCCATCCGCTGATTACAGGAGTCCCGCAGGGATCTGTACTGGGTCCTCTGCTGTTCTCCATCTATACAAAATCCCTTGGTTCAGTAATCAATTCACATGGCTTCTCATACCATAGTTATGCTGACGATACTCAACTCTTCCTCTCTTTCCCTCCCTCTACCCAACAGGTGAAGGAGAGGATATCTGCTTGTCTGGCCGACATCTCTGAGTGGATGACTACCCATCACCTGAAGCTCAACCTCGACAAGACAGAGCTCCTCTTCATGCCACACAAAACCTCCCCGCTACTTGACCTCTCCATCACCGTTGACGGGACCGTGGTGGCTGCCTCCCGCTCTGCAAAGAACCTGGGGGTGGTCCTGGACGACCAGCTGAACTTCAAAGACCAGATCAGGGCGACGGCACGGTCCTGCAGGTTCCTCCTGTACAACATCAGGAGGATTCGACCGTACCTGACCACCTATTCCACCCAGCTTTTGGTCCAGACCATGGTCACCTCACGCCTGGACTACTGTAACTCCCTGCTCGCAAGCCTACCGGCCTGCGCCATCCTGCCTCTCCAACTGATCCAGAACGCAGCTGCCCGGCTTGTGTTCAACCTCCCGAAATTTTCACATGTCACCCCCCTGTTGAGGTCACTCCACTGGCTGCCAGTTGCAGCCAGGATCAGGTTCAAAGTTCTGACCCTGGCCTACACTGCAGCCAATAGGACAGGCCCTGTCTACCTGCAGGACTTGATCCAGAACTATGTTCCTGCTCGACCGCTTCGCTCATCTACTGCAGGGCGACTTGCACTTCCCCCCCTCCGTGTAAATGGCACTCGCTCGTCCCGACTGCGGAGCTTTTCCACCCTAGCTCCCCAGTGGTGGAACGAACTTCCCATTCCCCTACGTTCCATGCCAACCCTGCCTACTTTCCGTCGTGGCCTGAAAACGCACCTTTTCAGACTCCACCTGGACTAATACTTATCTAGGACCTCATGGTTTGTGCTCTTGTTGAACTGTGTACTCAAGATAGTCAAGTTTATAATAGTTAGAATAGAATTGTATTAGAGCTGATTTACCCAGTTCACTTTGAACTGCATTGTGTTCATTACTAGGGATAGCTGCTACTGTATGGGAAGAATGTGCTTTCTTATCTGTTCTGTAGTTACTTCGATGACCTTTCTGTATGCACTTACTGTACGTCGCTTTGGATAAAAGCGTCTGCTAAATGAATGTAATGTAATGTAATGTACTGTCTCACCAGTTCCAGTTCCTGTCCCTCCAGTTCTTGCCCAGTCGTTCCTGGCCCATCTCTTGTCTGTCTGTCTTTTTAGCCCGTTTCCTGTTTTGCCCCTGCCTGTTTCCATTAAATGTACGCAGAGTTTTCCCTTGAGCCATCTCTGAGTCTTGCATTTGCGTCCAGTCCCCCCTGGGAATGCAACAAAAATAGCTACATATAGCATTTTTACAAACGTATCCAGACATGTTTGTGGGTCAGATGATGGCAAATAAGTAATAGTACTAATTCTCTTAACATAATAATAGTTATAATATTTGCAAACAGAATTTTGTGAACACAACAATATTTATGTTCTGTAGGACCACACAGGTTTTGATAGAAATCCAAATATTCCAAATAAATAAATAAATACATAATAATAATAATACATTTTATTCATTCTGTGCTTTTCATAGACCCAAAGCAGTTGATGCAGACAATTGTTCAAACATACCCTATAGTGTAGTCATTTTTCTGTTTAATTTTAAGTGCAACACATCTGAATCATCTGAGTATTTCCAATATAAATTATTCTCATTTTGCAGATTGATGTGGAACATACAGTTTCATTGGCCACATTATCTTGAGATGGTAAGATGAAGAAACACAAGGCCAAGATGCATTAAATAATTTAGGAAAGTTTAGATAGCATTGCTTTGGAATAGAGCTAGTGTATTTAGTGTGAGCTATAATAGGCAATATTATCAGTTGTAACTTGGCCACATTTTGATATCAATACTTTTAAAGGCAGGCCTAGTTTTTGCAAGTTGGAATTAAGGACTTATAGGCAGCTTCTTTTTTTTTTTTTACTGAGACGTTTTTGATGAAATATAACTTATTTTTGGTAGGTAACTAATGGTGAATAATACAAGATAATGACATCGAGAGAGACATGCATACAGAATAAATGCATGCCAAATAAATGCATGCATACATTCGCGTAACCATAACGCCCTCTACTGACGAGAATGAGAACATTTCTCCTATTACCGATTCACAAAAAAAATAACTTTGCGTAGCTTAAAGCATCCACATTCGCGTATTTGCGTGAGCTATGTTTCGGCCCTAACGTTGGCTAACAAACTTAATTGGACAACGCATATTTCCCAGGAATCTTAGCCAAAAAGAAAACAATAGATACTACTAAGAAAGTAGCCTACCAGAGATTATTATTATAATTAAAAGTGTTTGCAGTAAGCTACATTGTCTGCAGAGTAGCATAGACTAGAAGCATGTTCGGAGGCTATTGTAATTTTAAAAGTGACTAACCGTGACACACATACGTTTGGGGAATTGGAGGTTTATAAATCAGATCTCTTCAGGTTTTGCAGCTTAGAGTAGGCTATCATGAATTCTTAATGTATTATCGTAAATTCTCAATTGTCCTAGTCGTTAATTTTATGGTTACATTGTGTTATGTGTGAAAAGGATAAACTGAACAGAGCTGAAGAGAAGAAATGAATGAAGACATAATAAAGAAATGTTTGCCGAGGCAATCGTTGAAGGTTCAGTTTCCACAGTGAGTCAGACATGACCGCAAGAGCACAGCAGGCTCCACACAGACAAATTTTTTGTCAGCATTTGTGTGAGATTAGCACATGTAGCCAATGGCACAGTTATTTATAGATTTTTTTTTTTACATTAATGCAACAAGGCGATGTTAACCAGATGACATTTTGCGTTAAAACCTTTTTCTTTGCCTGACAAATGGCCATGGGATGGATACCTGTTCTCATAACGTTGGTAGCATGTATTCTGCCGTGGTGTCCATTGACTGAATTGTTTCACGTGATATAGGCTATAGGCCATTTGTCAGTGTCCGTCTGACTTTCACCATTTCGCTGTAGTACAAGTGAAACATTCAACAGTTAATATTGGAAACGTCTTTTGCCTTTGCAATAAAAATATGTTTGTTAATGTGAAAATAATAACAGTGTAATAAATGAAAAGTAATTTAACAGTTGCACATTGTTTTTGTCGAAAATAAACTTGTGCCCTGTTGGGCTTAAACCCCCAATCCTCTGTGTGAGAGGCAGCAACTGTAGGCAGCCAGTAGGCCACAGTAGCTTCTTGGAATACACAGAGCTATATCGCGGTTTTGTCTGAGATTCTGTGATGTATCGACATTAGTTTGAAGCGTTTTTATTGGGCAATAAGCTTGGGAAAGCATGTAAGCGATGTTGTTATGCATTGGGGAGAATTGTTCTTTGAGGGTATGGAGGCAGGCAGGTAGTGAGGGCAGGGTAGTCCTGTCGACGCCCATAGCGCCATGCAGATGATTCAGCCAATCATAAAAAATATGATATGCCACACTGAAATAATACATTTTTCTAATATCTGATTGGTTGGTTTGGCCATATAATAACAGATGGAGACACAGCGAGAAAAAAAGAGAGGTCACTTTTTTTGATCAATCTATGCTGTGCTGTCTCTTCTTGATAACTAACTGTTACGCATTGCTTAGGATATAATATTCGCTAGCCTAGCTTACTCAGTGAGTTGAGGATAGTGGCGAGAGTCTATGTCTGGGAGATTTGATTTTAAATAGATTGATTACATGTTGCATCTAGCCTAGTTGTTATAGCTGCGATTCATACACTGGTACAGTATGGAACACATGGCTGGCTAAATAGCTGTAAGTCATCAAGGGTCTGAGCTATCGAACGAGCCCCAAACCATCACTCTGTTGCCAGATATGGAGTAGATGTGGATGGATCACTGCAAGGGTTATTTCTCCTGACTCATTTTCCTATAGAACTCTATGGGGGAAAAAGTCAGGAGAAACAACCCGTAAAGGGATCCATCCACATCTACTCCATATCTGGCCGCAGAGTGATGGTTTGGGGCTCGTTTGATACCTTAGACCCTTGATAACGTACAGCCATTTCATCAGTTATGTGTTCCTTACTGTACCAGTGTAATTTACAGCTGAATCTAGTCTCACCCATTATATATACTGTATATAAATGAAATGATGAGCCAATTACAGTACCTTTGTAATGTTCTCATTCAGTGTAGGAACTGAACTAAACATCAAGCTAAACCTAATCCAGTGAAGACAGAGGCGTAGGAGTAAGTTTGACCATTTACTGAAGTGGCTTTTCTTCAACAGGATATAATTGGTAAAAACTGTGAATAAAATGATACAAAGTTGCATTCAGAGTCGTTCTTACATTGTCAATGGCATGTAAATAAAAGTACTGTACAATGGCTAACAGTGTACAAGGCTAGCAACAGCTATGCTAATCCGTTTGAATGCTAAATAACAGGCTTCCAAATAGCTAATAAAACATATTTTTTCTAACAAATAATGATTGACATATAAACCTAACAATCTCACATGAGACTTAACAAACTTACAGCATTGCTTTGTCGACGCTTGACAGTGGATGCAAAATGATTGACTAGAGCATGAAAAACATGTCTGTCCCTGGCCATGGATGAGTCAGAAAAACAAACGGCTAGAGGTCGTGAAACAGGAAGTGATGTCGTTACATCAAATGAACTAAAACATGAATATAAATTGTAAATAGTTTGTTTTTTAACAGGTAAGTAACTTATTAACTTTTCATTTTCCATATGAATTATTCAGAATCATTTTTAGCAAGTATTAACTTTTAAAGAAAATAAAGACATGCGTTGCCGGGCAACACACTCCCCGCCTGACCTGTTGATAGTCACTAAGGATTTATGGGGTTAAGTAACATAAAAGTCTCTTAATCAGTCCTTAGGCAGAAGTAGAATAAGTTCTGCAATAGGTCTTAGAAAGGTTTTGACATTCCCTTGATCAGTTGTCTTCACTTCGACTTTCCTAACATGTCCATCCTTTCCAGGAAATGTGGCTGTGATCCTGGCCATGGGCCAGCAGTTGCGAGCCATGGGCCAGCAGTTGCGAGCCATGGGCCAGCAGTTGCGGGCCGTCTGCTTGTCCCTAAGCAAAACGAGATCGCGAACTTGAAGGTCCCTTCGAGTTGCTGTCCATTTCTGTCGCTGCTGCAAGGAAGGTAAGTATTCACGACTCCAGCGGGTCCAGAACTGGTTTGCCAGAGCCTGAACTTGTCTCCATTGCTTCGTATGCAAGTCCTTTTCTGAAAAGTCCCCAGGAGGAGGTGGAACTCCTGACTTCTGTGTAAGGAGCATGGACGGTGAGAGTATGAAGGGGTTCTCTGGATCTGTAGATACAGGTAGGAGTGGTCGTGCATTTATGATGGCTGAGACCTCGGCCATTAAGGTGCAAAGCACTTCATGAGTCAGGCGAGTGTTTTGCTGCAGAAGCATTGCATCAAGTATTCTTCTAGAGACGCCAATCATACGCTCCCATGAGCCTCCCATATGAGAGGCATGTGGCGGGTTGAAGATCCAGCTGCAACCTTGCTCACTCAGGTACGTCTGTAATGTCTTGTCCATCCCGAGCTCCTTGCACGCACCGACAAAGTTAGTGCCACAGTCGGAATGGAGCTGTTTTGCTGGGCCTCTGAGTGCGAAGAAGCGCCGAAGAGCGTTTATGCAGCTGGACGTATCCATAGCCTCGATGACTTCCAGGTGAACAGCTCTCGAACTCATACAGGTGAACATAATAGCCCACCGCTTGTTCTCTGCCTGTCCTCCTCTGATGCGTCTAGCAGTCACAGACCAAGGTCCAAAGACGTCGAGCCCGACGTACGTGAAAGGAGGGCAGGTTTTGAGGCGCTCCGGTGGAAGGTCCGACATGCGCTGTTCTTCCAGCTTTCCACGTAGCTTGCGGCAGGTAATGCATTTGTGGAGAACTAAGTTGATAAGTGTCTTGCCTCCCAAGATCCACAGTCCTGCTGACCTGATTGCACCTTCTGTCAGGTGGCGGCCTTGGTGTTTCACCTGCTCATGGTGATGACGTGTAAGCAGCAGAGAGATGTGGCCATCCTTGGGCAGAATGACTGGATTCTTTTCTGCAGCTGGGAGTTGAGCGTGCTTCAGACGGCCTCCGACACGAATGAGATCGTCTTCCAAGGTAGGGCTGAGCTTCTGCAAGGGGCTGTTTTTGGGTGTAGGTTTGTTTTCTCGGAGGGCTGTCAGTTCCTGTGGAAAAGCTGCATTTTGTGCTGCTTTAAGGATGATGTTTGTCGCTTGGGCCAGTTCATCCGGAGTCCGAGGTGAGTCACATCTATGCCAGCCTTTACATTTGCCGTTTTGATTTGTTTTCTTGCAGGATCTTGCCATGTGGATGAGGAATGCCACTCCTCTTACCAGGGAAGTGAAGGTGGAGAATCGTAGGAAGCGGTCAGAGGTAAGTATCGGTTCCATGTGAGTAGCACAGGTTTGTATCTGTGGTCGGATTTCTGTGTCCTTTTCAGGTTCAATCAGTTCAAATGTTGTTTGTGTTTCCTCTGCAGGTGGTTGACGCAGGAAGGAGGGTCCGGTAAACCAGGAGGTTTGCGCCAATCGGGCTGCAGGTAAGGATCGTGAGGCATGGTCTGCCGGGTTTTCTTCTGTACATACGTACTGCCATTGTGCAGGCTTTGAGGACTGTCGGATACGTTGAACTCTGTTGTGGACGTAAGTATAGAATCTTTTTGACTCATTGCAGATGTATCCGAGCACTACTTTGCTGTCTGTGTAGAAGTCAACAGCATCCAGTTTCAGGTCCATTTCATCCTGAATGAGACCTGCCATCTCTGCTCCCAAAACGGCGGCGCACAGCTCCAGCCTTGGGATGGTAGGTTCGGACAAGGGCGCCAGTTTTGCTTTCCCCATAACGAATCCTACTTCAACGTGTCCATCTTCCTGCACTGCTTTCAGATATGCCGCAGCGCCGATGGCCTTAGTTGACGCATCTGTGAATACACATAGCTCGGTGTGCACTGCTTTAGAGAGTGAGGACTCCGTGTACGTACGTGGGATGTGGAGCTGTTTTAAGTCTTGGAGCGAGTCTTTCCAGTCTCTCCATCGACTCAGCTTGCCTTCTGGGAGAGGAGCATCCCAGACTGCCTGTTCAGAAGTGAGCTCCCTGAGAAGGGCTCTTCCCTGGATCGTGACGGGTGCCAGCAGACCCAGAGTATCGAAAACGCTGTTGACAGTAGAGAGGACTCCACGTCGGGTGAAAGGTTTGTCCACAGTTGATGCAGAGTAAGTGAATGTGTCAGATGAGATCTCCCAGAGCAGCCCTAGGCTCCGTTGCGTGGGTGTGTTCTCTCCACTGAGATCTAGGTCTTTGATCACCGGAGCGCAGTCGTCTGGCGAGAAAGACTCCATGACTCTCTTCCGGTTCGACACAAATTTGTGCAGGCGGAGGTTTGATTCGGCGAGTGAGGACTGAGTTCGCTGGAGAAGGTCGATCGCCTCGGCCTCAGATGGTAAGGATATCAGTCCATCGTCCACATAAAAGTGGTTCTCCACAAACTTGACAGTGTCTGCTCCATACTCCCGAGCACCTTCTCTGATGGCGCGTCGCAGGCTGTAGGTTGCCACAGCAGGAGATGGCCCATTACCAAAGACATGGACCCTCATCCGGTACTCAATAACTTCCTTGTCGATGTCGTTATCCTTGTGCCACAAAAAACGGAGGTAGTTGCGGTGCTCTTCATGTACCAGGAAGCAATGGAACATCTGCTGGATGTCTGCCATGATTGCGACCTTCTCTTTCCGAAAACGTAGCAGGACCCCTAGGAGGGAGTTATTGAGGTCAGGCCCTGTGAGGAGCACGTCATTGAGGGAAACGCCAGAGTACTGGGCACTGGAATCGAAAACCACCCTGATTTGATTGGGTTTCTGCGGGTGGTAGACGCCAAATGTCGGGAGATACCAGCACTCCTCATCTGGTTTCAAAGGCGGTGCTACCTCGGCATGTCCATTGGCAAAGATTTTCTCCATGAATTTCACATATTGTTCTTGCATTTCAGGCTTTCTCTTCAGGGTTCGTTGCAGGGATGAGAACCGCTTGACAACCTGCTCTTTGTTATTCGGCAGAGGCTGGCGTGGTTCTCTGAATGGCAGTGGGGCGACCCAACTGTTCCCGTCATCTTTGAAGACGTGTCTGTCCATGATCTCCAAGAAGATGGTGTCTTCCACTGAAGGAGCAGGTTTGTTGTCGTGCTCAGTCCGGTTGAACACTGTCTGCCCCAACATCCTCTCAGGTGTTTTGTCAGGCCTGTTGAAGCATTGTGGTGTCTCCTTGATGTGCATGAAGCTTGGGCAGGGCTTGAAGATTGAAGGACGACCACTGTCCAGCACATTTGTCTTGTATGAGTTCACTTTTGGTTTATGTACACTGCCCAAACAGACCTCTCCAATTACTACCCACCCTAAGTCCAGACGCTGGGCAAAGGGAGAGTTGTGCGGTCCGTTCACTTGCTGCCTGACCTTGTGAACCCGAAGGACGTCTCTGCCAAGTAAGATGAGTATTTATGCTTCTGAGTCCAGCTCTGGAATGTGTTGAGCAATGTGACGGAGATGAGGCTGGTGTTGAACTGCGCTTGGGGTAGGAATCTCACTCCGATTGTTTGGGATGTCGGGACACTCAATGAGTGGTGGGAGAGAGATGTGAACTTTTCCATCAAGTGACTCCACCTGAAGTCCCTCTACCCTCTTCCCTGATGTTTCTATGATGCCAGAGCATGTTCTGAGATGGTATGAGAAGGTTTCACTCTCCACACCGAACAGTTCGAAGAGCTCTGGTCTGGCTAAAGAGCGGTTGCTCTGGTCGTCCAAGATTACATAAGCTTTTATAGCCATGTCCTTTGATCCTTTGGGGTAGATCTTTGTTAGGCAGATCTTTGAGCATGAACGGCTCCACTGACCTGGACCGCATACTTCTGTGCAGGTTGCACTGACTTCAGCCTCGCTGACTTCAACCTTGTTGGGTTGCACTTCTTCCTCCCCGCCATTCTCTTGTGACGATGGAGGAGCCTTGTCCTTGGTTTGAGGTGATGGGCCGGGATGCATGGCCGCATCATGTTTAGTGCTGTCACACTCAGAACATTTCACGTTGGTCTTGCAGTCTTTGGCAAGATGGGAAGTTGTAGAGCAGCATTTGAAGCATATTCCTTTCTCCCTGAGAAAAGCCTTTCGGTCGTCGAGGGATTTGTACCTGAAGGTTCTGCACTTTTTGAGAGGGTGAGGTTTATTGCTATGCAGTGGGCAGTTCTTGTTGGGGTCAACTTGAGTTGTTGAAACATCCGTTTTGTTCACTAGGATGGGTTTGTTGGCATTAGCGTTCTTCCAGCCGTGTTGATCTTGTTTTGTAGCAGTTGTGGTGCAGCTTTGGTACATGAAGCTTGGGTCGTTTCGCCTTTTTGCCTCCTGGCTCACGAAGTTGCAGAAATAGTGAAAGGGGGGGAAGCGGCCGCCGGTTTGTTCTTTGTGCCGCGTCCCAGAGGTCAGCCATTTCTCCTGGAGCTGGTATGGAAGCTTCTCCACAATCGGTCCAATTCCTCGGGAAGTGTCCAGATACGCAAGGCCAGTGAGATATCCGTCTTCCTTGGCGCCTTGGATCTCCTGAAGCAAATCACCAAGTTGTCGTAACTTTAAGGGGTCCTTGGCTGAAATCTTGGGAAAACTGTCCAGCCTCTGAAATAAGGACCTTTCTATGATTTCAGGGGCAGCATAGCACTCACGTAGTCTCTCCCATGCTTTGCTCAAAGCCAGATTGGGGTTATTAACATGTACTGACCGTATGCGTTTCACCTGTGCCCCAGATTCCTTCCCCAGCCATTTTGTCATGAGATCTAATTCTTGTGTAGCTGTCAGTCTAGCTTCGCTGGCTGCACTGATGAATGATGAGTACCATGCGCGATAATTTTCCGGCTTATCGTCAAACTGGTACAGACCTGAATTGACAAGGTCCCGTCGTGCCAAATACTGTGCCAATGGCTCTACCGGATTTGGTGTGCTAGCTGGCGGAATGTGTTGGGGGACATATGATGGAGCGTTTACATTTACGGCAGATGTCGGTCTTATAAACTCTGACTTAATCTCAACTTCACTGAGATCAGGTAGATTTGGCGGAGGTAAGTACATGCTTTCATCTTTCTCATGCTTTGGTTTATTTTTGTTGAATTGAGATTGTTGTGAGATGTCTCCCACAGGTTGATTCACTGGTAGACTCCCTGTCACATATTTGTTTTCAAGTGAGGGAACGATAGGCGGTGCCCATGAGTTTTGTGAGTGAGAAAGACTCTTTAGGTCAATTTGAGATCGAACATAATCATGTGTGCGTTCCTCTTTTGCCCTCTCTGCTTTCTCTGCTTTCCCTTCCTCGACTACAGAATAAATTGCCTCTGCATTTTCCATCACTTGTGCTTCTACTATGGCCACATCTGCTTCTCTTTGTAATGTTAGCACTTCCAACTCTGTATCTATTCTGGCTGTTTCCATCTTATTTTGAGCTTCTGTGGTTACTCTTTCTGCCTCTCTAGCAGCCTTTTCTATTTTTAGTTTAGCCTCCTGGGTGGCGTATGAAGCTCTCACTTTGGCAGCTTCTGCTTTGGCCCGGGCCCGGGCCACACTTCCAGAAGCTGTGGAGGCTTTGCTGCTCGTCGCCGTGGACGTCTTGCTTCCGGCTTTTGATGACATTTTGGCCACGTCAGAATGTCAAAGGATGCTTTTTTACTGTAATGTTCTCATTCAGTGTAGGAACTGAACTAAACATCAAGCTAAACCTAATCCAGTGAAGACAGAGGCGTAGGAGTAAGTTTGACCATTTACTGAAGTGGCTTTTCTTCAACAGGATATAATTGGTAAAAACTGTGAATAAAATTATACAAAGTTGCATTCAGAGTCGTTCTTACATTGTCAATAAGCTAGCCTAGCTTACTCAGTGAGTTGAGGATAGTGGCGAGAGTCTCTGTCTGGGAGATTTGATTTTAAATAGATTGATTACATGTTGCATCTAGCCTAGTTGTTATAGCTGCGATTCATACACTGGTACAGTATGGAACACATGGCTGGCTAAATAGCTGTAAGTCATCAAGGGTCTGAGCTATCGAACGAGCCCCAAACCATCACTCTGTTGCCAGATATGGAGTAGATGTGGATGGATCACTGCAAGGGTTATTTCTCCTGACTCATTTTCCTATAGAACTCTATGGGGGAAAAAGTCAGGAGAAACAACCCGTAAAGGGATCCATCCACATCTACTCCATATCTGGCCGCAGAGTGATGGTTTGGGGCTCGTTTGATACCTTAGACCCTTGATGACGTACAGCCATTTCATCAGTTATGTGTTCCTTACTGTACCAGTGTAATTTACAGCTGAATCTAGTCTCACCCATTATATATACTGTATATAAATGAAATGATGAGCCAATTACAGTACCTTTGTAATGTTCTCATTCAGTGTAGGAACTGAACTAAACATCAAGCTAAACCTAATCCAGTGAAGACAGAGGCGTAGGAGTAAGTTTGACCATTTACTGAAGTGGCTTTTCTTCAACAGGATATAATTGGTAAAAACTGTGAATAAAATGATACAAAGTTGCATTCAGAGTCGTTCTTACATTGTCAATGGCATGTAAATAAAAGTACTGCACAATGGCTAACAGTGTACAAGGCTAGCAACAGCTATGCTAATCCGTTTGAATGCTAAATAACAGGCTTCCAAATAGCTAATAAAACATATTTTTTCTAACAAATAATGATTGACATATAAACCTAACAATCTCACATGAGACTTAACAAACTTACAGCATTGCTTTGTCGACGCTTGACAGTGGATGCAAAATGATTGACTACAGCATGAAAAACATGTCTGTCCCTGGCCATGGATGAGTCAGAAAAACAAACGGCTAGAGGTCGTGAAACAGGAAGTGATGTCGTTACATCAAATGAACTAAAACATGAATATAAATTGTAAATAGTTCGTTTTTTAACAGGTAAGTAACTTATTAACTTTTCATTTTCCATATGAATTATTCAGAATCATTTTTAGCAAGTATTAACTTTTAAAGAAAATAAAGACATGCGTTGCCGGGCAACACAACCTTAGTTTCACTTGTAAATCAAAAATAGCACAAAGAGACGGAAATCATGAAGAAGAATAGAATATGTTTTTATATAAGATTAGATAATGATTTGGTATTATTGGGCATAAATAAAGTTGACCTCCTATAAGATGAGGGGGGTTGATTTAAAATGTAATAAAATTATCCTATCCACAGATGTACTGATTAGCCTATACCTATATTGCTGTATGAAAGCATCTCAAATCTTATCTAGGGCTTTGTTTTTTTATTTCAGAAAATCCACTGTGTGAGGTTGTGTAGAAATTCAGGAAATTAGTTTTAAAAGGCTCAAATCTTTCTGGGAGAGGACCCCCTGACCCCCCGCTACTTCGTCCCCCCTTGTGCCCCACCAACATCTCTTCATGCCCCCCAATCAAAGCAGTCTAGAAACAGCAAGAAAGTCAGTGCAGTTGTACTCCGAGGATCGGGGTTCGCGCCCCGGACCTGCCAGTTCCGAGCATGGCCGGTGCCCTGTGGGAGCAGCAATTGGCGGCTGCTTCCGGGTGGGGGGAGGGGCTCGGAGAGAATTGCTGCGCACAAAAAGGCCCTGGGCGAGTTGGAATCACGGTCAGGAGCTGGAGGAGTCGCGCCCTGTAGAGGACGTGGCGCCCTCCCTTCCTACTACCGGCTGACGGGGTTGTATAGCAGTGGTTCTCTAGCGGTTGCTACATGGGGGGAATTGAATTAGAATAGGGATTCAATTGGCTACTAAATTGGGAGAAAAATGGGAAAAAATCTGAAACAAAAATTTAAAAAATAAAAAAAATAAAAAATAAAAATAAAAATAAAAAAATAAAAAATAAAAAATAAAAAAATAATTAGAAACAGCAAGAAAGAAACTGAATTATCTTGTAACGTTAAATGATGGTCGTAGCAGTTTACAAACCAGTGCACTGAAACCCAGTGGCGGCCGGCCTATAGAGGGCGCTGGGGCGCCGCCCCCCCTCCCCCACATACAAATTTTAAAAAAAGTTTAAAAAAAAATATTATTTTTTATTATTATTTAATTTTTTAGTAGCTTAAAATTTTTATTTTTTATTATTATTTTTTATTATTATTTAATTTTTTAGTAGCTTAAACATGTTATATGTTGGTCTTGCGTTGTCTAAAGTTTAATACATTACATATGCATGTTCAGGGGACTGCGGGGCGCCGGTAACGTTATGGTGAATCAGAGCACTCATTCATTTTCAGGCGAGCCTCCTGATTCTGCTGCCTGATTCGCGGCCAAAAAAGTAGTTCCCCGGGCGCAGGCCTGTGCGCCCCGGACTATCCTACCCTTTTCTGATTAGTCCTCATGGTTTATGATATTATTGGATTGGATTTAAGGCATGTTTATCACGCCCAGCCGGCATCTAGCAGGATATCACTGCGAGTGCGTAAGTACTACGGCTAGGTTCAGTCGGCTGCTACGCATTCATTCAAGTAGATCTAGACCAAGCGAGAGAGATAATTCGAAATGGCTTCTTCAAGTGGAACAGAAAGCAAAGAAAATTCGGTTATTTCTTTGCAAATGTATGAAGCTAAACTTTTTTGGCAGGCTTAGCATTGCTGAACAACTCGATGAAGGCTACAGAATTGGCATTAGGCAAACTCTACAGAAAGTGGGCACATAATGTATGCTACAAACAAATCAAAGGTTTTTTTAAAAATCCTGGCATTTTCTAAAAAAATATTGTTCTGTTTGATAGAAATTATAATAAAGTAACTGCATAAGCAATCACATTGTTGTCAGATTTTTTCTTTTTAAGTTAGAAGGATTTTATTTCAGAAAATACATCGGAAGTGGACAGAAAAATATCCCACACATTCAAAACAATGCTTAATTCCAGTTGCAAATGTTACTGTTCATTCTGTCCATCACAGTAACGTTAGCTATACCCCTCTCTGTACATGATTCGGTGGATTTAGTAACTATTAAAATGCACAGGAAGTAACTCAATTAAACCCTTTGTTGTTATGATCGGGAAGAATTTTGCTAATCAAATCAAATCAATCAATATTTATTTATATAGCGTATTTCACAACAAGTTGTCACAATGCGCTTCACAGAAAAAACCCAGCCTAAACCCCCACAAGAGCATGCCAGAGGCAACAGTGGCAAGGAAAAACTCCCTGGTGAAATTAGGAAGAAACCTTGGGAGGAACCAGACTCAAGGGGGAAACCCATTCTCCTCAGGTCGGCTCAGGGTCTAGATCTTAATGACCAGCATGGTCAAACTGACTGGCAATATCCATGATAGTGGAAATTGCAGCAGCTAGATGGCAGTCCAGATGTGGCGGCAATGATGATGGGAAAACGGGTGCCGATGGCAACAGGATCGGCTGGTAGCGGTGGTGGGGAGGGAGGGGCAAGCGGCGATGGACAGGAAGCTGGACAGCAACTCTCGAGATGCGGGGCATGAGCCCCGCCGGCGGAATGTGGGAGAGAGAGAGAAAGAACAGTTAGGAGGGGGGGGGGGGGGGGGGGTTGGACAAGTACCCCCGCCAGGAGTAACTTATGGCTGCATAGCTATGAAGACAGGGTTTGAGAACCCATCCAGTCATGAGAGAGTAAACAATCCTACCCACCTATCAAGAGCCAGCCCAGGAAGATGGGGTCACAGCTGTTGACAGGTGACAGTAAGGAAAGGATGTCACTCCGCATTACTCTATGACAAAAGGGCTTCTCTGGTCCTGTCTCCGGACTACAACTCATTATAAGCCTGATCATAAAGGTGCGTTTTTAATCTAGACTTAAATATTGAGACTGTGTCTGATTCCCTTATAGATTTTGGAAGGGTGTTCCACAGTAGTGGTGCTCTGTAGGAGAAAGCTCTACCACCCGTCAAGTTTTTAGATATTCTAGGGACTACTAAGTAGCCTGCGTCTTGGGAACGAAGGGATCTTTTCGGCTTATATGGTAAAAGCAGATTACATATATACACTGGTGCAAGTCCATGTAAAGCTTTAAAAGTCAGAAGCAAGACCTTAAAGTCTATCCTATGCTTAATTGGTAGCCAATGAAGTGATGCTAGTACTGGGGTAATATGCTCATATTTCTTTGTTCTCGTTAAAATGCGAGCGGCTGCATTCTGCACAAGCTGGAGATTATTTAGCAACAGCTTAGGACAGCCAGATAGCAGAGCATTACAGTAATCTAGCCTAGACGTAACAAAAGCATGAATCAATTTCTCTGCATCCCCTACTGATAGGAAATGCCTAATTTTAGCTATGTTCCTTAACTGAAAGAAAGCAACTCTAGATATGTTTTTTATGTGCGCGCCAAAGGTTAAATCTGGGTCTATAGTAACACCTAGGTCTTTCACAGCTGAATTTGGAACAACTAAGCAACCATCAATACTTAAAGTATATGTACACAGTTTCTCCCTTTGTTTTTTAGGACCTAAAACCAGCATTTCGGTTTTTCCTGAGTTTAAGAGCAGGAAATTTGAGAGCATCCAAGCTTTAATATCTGTAATGCAAGCCTCTAATCGAGTAAGTGGTAGTGCTTCGCCGGGTTTCATGGAAATGTATATTTGAGTATCGTCTGCGTAGCAGTGAAAATTTACCCCATGTGCCCGAATAATATCACCAAGGGGTAGCATATATAACGAAAAGAGTACTGGACCTAGCACTGATCCTTGTGGAATACCACATTTCATTATTGAGTAACTGGATACATCATCATTTAATTTAACAAATTGTTTCCTATTGTGTAAGTATGATCTGAACCATGCAAGTGCTTGACCGTTGAGTCCAACACAGCCCTGGAGCCTGTTCAGTAGAATCTCATGATCTATTGTATCAAAAGCTGCACTTAGGTCAAGAAGTACAAGAACAGACACAGCGTTTTGGTCGGCTGATAACAGTAAATCGTTAATAACTTTAACAAGTGCCGTTTCAGTGCTATGGTAGGGTCTAAATCCTGACTGGAATAATTCATGAATATGGTTTGAGCTAAGGTATGCACCAAGTTGCTTCGCAACTGCTTTCTCTAATATTTTGGATAGAAATGGAAGATTTGATATGGGTCTATAGTTTTCCAGTTTGTCAGGTTCGAGGTTTGTTTTTTTCAGTAATGGCTTAATAACCGCCATTTTTAGTGACTCTGGTACATATCCTGTTACTAAAGATGTGTTAATAATTTTTAACATATGCTGGCCAAGTACAGGAAAAAGTTCTTTAGCCAATCTTGTAGGGATTGGGTCGAGTAGACAGGTAGTCGGTTTTGAGGACATAACCAGTTTAGATAGCTCCTCCATGTCGATTGGCGTAAAACAGTTCAGTGCCACTGTTGATATATCTTCCTGTGTTGGCCAAGATCTAGGCTGTTCTTTGAATTTGGGAGGAGTGATGCCTAGGGGAATAGGCAAATTGGAAATCTGGTCTCTAATAGTTTCAATCTTCTGATTGAAAAAATTCATAAAATCATTACTGTTGTAAACGCAGGGATAAGATGAACATTCTGGTGATGGTTTTTTTGTCAATTTGTCCACAGTACTAAACAAAAATTTTGGGTTGCATTTGTTTTGTTCAATTAATTTAGAGAAAAAGGCAGATCTAGCAGATATAAGAGCTTGCTTGTACTGGAGGATGCTATCTTTCCATGCAAGACGAAATACTTCTAGTTTAGTTGACCGCCATTTTCTCTCCAATTTTCTTGTGGACTGCTTCAGGGCACGGGTAGTGTCATTGTACCAGGGAGTACGGTTTTTCCGACAAAACTTTCTTTTTAGAGGGGCAACCACATCAAGGGTGCTTCTGAGAGCTAAACTTAACTGGTTGGTCAATTCATCCAACGATAACTCAGTATTTTCTTGACTTGAAAAGAATGATTCCGGAAGCATATTTGTAAACTTTGAAATGACGTCAGAGTTTAACGACCGGCTGTAATAATGTCTTGTCTCTGATATAAAAGTGGTGGTTACCTTGATTTCAAAAGTAATAAGGAAATGATCGGATAATACAGGGTTATGGGGTGCAATACTAAGATTCATAACATTGATACCAGAGGATAGCACTAAGTCTAGGGTATGGCTATAGTAATGAGTGGGCCCATAGACATTTTGTTTAAAACCAACAGAGTCAATAATATAGGCAAAGGCAGTTCCTAGGGGATCACCCTGTTTGTCCACATGTATGTTAAAGTCACCAACAATTACAACCTTGTCTGCCGAAATAGCAAGGCAGGACAAAAACTCAGCGAATTCTATTAGGAAATCTGTATAGGGCCCAGGTGGTCTGTAAACAGACACTAAGCGAAAGGACTGCATGTTACCCCTTATCTTAGCTAGGTCATGCTGTACACAGTTCATAGAGAGAACTTCAAAGGAAGAGAACGTATTTCCACACTTAGGGGTTAAGCTTAAGGTGGACTGATAGATCGCTGCAACACCACCCCCTCTTCCTGACTGGCGCGATACCTGGGTACTTAAGAAACCTATAGGAGACGCTTCATTAAGTGCGACATATTCACCAGGTCTTAGCCAAGTTTCAGTCAGACACAGTATCTTGAGATTATGATCTGTGATCAATTCGTTTACAAGAATTGCTTTAGGAGCAAGAGATCTGACATTCAGTAGTCCAATTTTTAGAAGTGATTCACAACAGCTGCTAGCAGCAAAATTGTTTAATTTTAGAGTAGCAAGATTATCCGTGTTAATACCACGGTTTGCTTTACGTTTAGCATAGATGCGTGGGGCAGACACAGTCTCAATATAATAAATACTAGTTTCTAGCTCAGATATGTTAGATAATGGGGCGCTGGGATAAGTACTATTGCTAATTACTAGCTCTGAAACGCACCTTGCAGACAACGGCGTTGGGCCATGTGTCTGAGTCACGGGCATTGGGAAACGCACAGGCTCCGATGTAGGATCAGAGGCCTGCTGCCTGGCCGGCGCCCTGATACGGTGTCAGGATCTGGCCTTACTAAGACTAGCATCTAAGTTTTTTGCTAGGACAAGAGAACCTCTCCAGCTCGGGTGGAGTCCGTCTCTCTTCAGTAGGCCAGGCTTTCTCCAGAAATTAGGCCAATTATTAACGAACCCTATGCCACTAGATGAGCACCACTCAGACAGCCAGCGATTTAGTAACGTAAGTCTACTGTAGACCTCGTCACTCCTACGAACTGGGAGCGGGCCAGAGAATATTACTTCCCGACACATCTTTTTAGCCACTAATCCAATTGTATAGGTTTATAGAAACCCGATTGTAAGGCTAACGTTATTTCAGTCCGTGACCAATCAGTAACGTTCGCGAGTATTACATTGCGAGATCCACTTTTATTTAACGCGGAAGTGATTCCCATCGTATTTGTGTGCCTGGGCCTGCGCTAAGATCGTAGATTCACGAATTTTGGAGCGGCGGGTGAGAGAAATTTCATTTTATTTCTCGAAATTAATGAATAAATATTCTGTCCACTAAAGTAACGATAGCGTCATGTAACGCACACCTCATTCAAGAAACGAAATTATGAAAACTATACATTATTTGAGGTGAAATGTGTGTTGAAATGACGAAAAGTTGGGATGCCCGTTGAATGCGTGTGTAAAATTTAATGCATGTAAACATTGTGTACATTCGGCGAACCCGGAGATTCCCTGTGCTAACGTTAGACACTGTCCATGTAACATTAGCAAAAGCCCGTGTTTTCTGTGAAACCCAATCCATATGTTGATGAAGCACAAAAAAACTCATAAATATGTTGAAATGGTCATGTAATCATTTGCTGTATGTCTGTACATTCCATTATTTTAACATACAGTCAAGGATTTTTAACTGTTTTGTTAAGTTTAGTAAATTCTGTCCACGTAACATTAGCAACATATCCGAAAATTTAAACCCCTTTATTAATAAAAATATGAGTGGGCCAGGTCTAAAAGTTGGTGGGAATCCTTTTTATAATAAAGCAAGACCAAATAAAACAGAAATGTTAGATTGCCTTGAGATTTTATCAGAAAAATTAATGGGATCAAATGTGCCCACTTTCTGTAGAATTTGCCATTAGAAAGCATAACGAAGAGGTGTAGTAGTGGTTTTAGGCAACATTAGTGTGTTGTTGTGTTGTAATGGGCCAATTCACCTTTAGTGTTGTATGTCTTTGTCTCAAAATGTATGATGACTCATTTGAATGACCAGTCAAGTAGGCTCTTCTCAGTCTGAGGTTTTTAGCGGTTTAGCAATACAAAGGAATTGTGCAGCAAGGAGTTGTGTGTGGGGGGCAGCAATTAGCACCTCTCTAGGCAACATGACAGTGCTGTTGTGTTTGATTTGGACCCGGTGCTGCCAGGAGGTCTGTGGTAGCCTATCTGTTTGAAGTCTAAATCTGAATGTATGAGTCCTGCCTAACTTGAATGAACAGAGGCTCCTCCACTGTTCAGTGATGTCTTACTTGAAAAACTGTCCTCCACTGTTGCCAATTAAACTGTCTTATGCAACTGAGACACAAGGTGGCTTGTTTTTTCTGTTTAAAGTCAAAGTCAGATGTATTTGTTTTTTTTTAGAAATGCTAGCGCCCCAACCTATATTTAGATCACCAGCCGCCACTGCTGAAACCTCTCATTTTAACCTGCAGTCCGTTTAATGCAGGTGGCATGATGACAGCACCGTCATACCTCTGAGCTACCAGTTTGCTCATCATCGAACTTTGCCATTACTGGACCCATGAACACAGATTGTGCATCTCGCCCACACTTGAAATGTCGAAAAATCCAGTGAGCATCTGCTGAATATACCCACTTCCATCAACGTATCACAATGCAAATGAAAGCTGTGAGTGACAACTGGTGTCAGTCGTTTCGTCGACACAACGACATTTCGGAAAACACACCAACAAGCTATAAAACACAACGACATTTCGGAAAACAATTGCGTTAGTAAATGCTCCTCAGAGACAAATCTCAAATTTGCCTCAGAGGAGCTTGTTGTCTGTTATACGTATGTATTCAAAGACGTTGAGGCTCCTGTCTTTTTCTTTTTTTTAAAGTTCAGTAGTCATTTTAATAGTGAAAAGTCACGTGTGGGGAGGCAGCCCTTTAGCCCAATCATAGTTTCCTAAAATAACAGTTATGCCATGCCTTATAGTGGATTGAATGACAACAAAGTCAATTAAATATATGAGTCTCTCCCACTTTTTCTAAACTACCAGTTCCTAGCTACCGATTATTCAGTGAGAGAGTCAAGCCAGTTTTTAATATGAAGGAGCTAACAAGTAGCAGACCTGTAGTGAAATGTTCAAATATTAGATTTCATTCAACATTTTTATTTATTTATCGCAACTAGACACATTTTAGATGAGTTATTATTTTTATTTAGTAAGATCAACGGTAGAAAAAGGTAACTTGGACAAGCGCACTAACGTTGGCTAAATTGCTAATGTATTTAAGTTAATGTTTGCTAGCTGACTTGCTAGTTCTGGCCATAAGACTGTAAAACATTCTGGCATGGTTAACAACCTTATTAGCTAGCTAACGTTAGCTAGATACTTTCTGGCCTGCGTTCTATTCTGTGGCGGATGCAGTGGAACATCGACATGGACAAAACTTGGATTTAACATAAAAAATCTGTATTGTCGGCTACTGTCACACATACGGAAGCTGACGGGTATAAAACACAACGACATTTCGGAAAACACACCAACAATTTATAAAACACAATGAAATTTTGGAAAACACACCAACATTTTATAAACACAACGACATTTCAGAAAACACACCAACAAGTTATAAAACACAACGACATTTCAGAAAACAACTGCTAGTCAGAAAACACAACGACATTTCAGAGAACAACTGCAAGTCAGAAAACACAACGACAAAACCCAAACACTTTACAAATCACGTTACGGAAAGGGTAGGTACTAAGCCTACATGTCGGAATATTGTAGTCTCCTTCTGATTGGACACACAGTAGCCTACGTCAAATGAGAGTCTGACAGCACAAGTGACCAACTAACAACAGTTTCCGTTATCAAACGTGATATTCAAGACAAGCCTATGGAGTTTATTTAGTTCTATAAATAGCGTGCAGAACAGTATTTTTCGCTGTTTTGATCTTGTTAAAACGGCATAAAAAGCGTTTTTATGAACTCAAAAACAGCAAAAAACACTGCATTTTTCCCAGAACCCATGCGGTTAAGTTCTTCCATCACTTTCCCTTAAACTTATTTACACAATGCAGGTTTGGCTCATTCTCATTTGCTTTGTCTTTGAATTCTTCATCGACTAATGATTAGTCTTAGTTAAAAAATCCAGTTACCTCAAATAACCAATCAAATCAATAGCTAGTAAAATCAATAGGCTTGATTAAGAAAAAACAGTTTGTTAAAATTCTGGGATTGCAGAAAACAAACAGGGGTACCCAAGGACCGAGTTTGGGAACCACTGTAGCACAATTATAGGCTACCATAGGCAAACAAATGACTGAAACCTCATTTACAATGGCTCCATTTCATTAGCGCAGCTTAGTTTAGCTCTATGCACCAAGACAGATTCTGCTCATAATACATTTTCAATTCATAATAGATTATGGACTACATCGTAAGTCAGGTGTAACAGGTTGGTTGTAGAGAACAGGTGCTACTATGTGATACAGATTGAACAGAATATGAAGAGAAGGGGGGAGGAATGGACATTAGGCAAGTTTCCGAGTTCTCCCAGTTCCTAGTTTGAAGTTCCTCTGCATTTCAATACAACCTCATACAAGCCTTTACTGAAAATTTAAACCGAAGTGCATTGCTAGCCTATCAGCTGCGTTTTCTTTGCCAGTATTCTACTGATGAGATCGTCAGTTAAATTAAATCAGTGCTTACTATATTCGGCATAGGGATAATGTTTCTGTTTTGCATTGATGCATTTGGATTCTTCTTGTGTTTCTAGGCATTTGAAATATTAGAAAAATATCAGATGAACGAAAGGCAAATTAGCATTTTATGATGATGCTGATTAAAGGTATTTCACATTTTTAATAAGAACAAAAATGCATCTGTATATGAACTGGTTTATTCAAAAATAAGAACTTACATAGCATAGGTGTAGTGGTTTGCGGCTGTTTGTTTTCTTTTTCTATGCGGATCTCGTCCTGCTTTCACGAGTTAATCAATTCGTTAGTTTTTGTTTACTTTGTTCATCAATCAGATTTTTTCACATTTCACGCGGTTTGCCAGCCTCATTATTGTTTTCACCTGGGCTTCTACGTGCGGGGTATTTAAATTCCTCACTCCCGCTTCTCTGGTGCTTGTTTGTCTTATGACGTTGCATTCAAGCGAGGTATAGCCAGATACTAGCGACCGCCTGATATTAAACTTGGTTTATGTTCAGGGGGGACTTGCTATAGCTACATAATCGGGTATATGATTTGTTCTTCCCCTGGTAGCGTTTGGATCTATTTTGTACTTTTCTGTTCTTTCGGAGACAGTGCTTCTTCGTACTTTTGTTTTGGTTTGACACTCTACCGGCTACGGTAGCCGAGTGTGTTATTTTGTTTTACTAAGTTTCCTGTTCTTAGCTCATTACGTGAGCTCTGGAGATTTAGTTTATATTCTACTAGTTTGCCCGTTTTTGTGGGTTTATTTTCGTTTTGGCTGTTAGCCTTAAGGAATTAGTTCCTGTCTTTTCTTTCCTCTTATTATTTTCCCTCCCTAACTATTGGTCCTCACGGTTGTGAGTTGACTTGTTCAGATCCCCCCAACCTTTGCGTTTGAATCTCTGAATCATCAAGAAACTCTCTTACAATAGGCTACACACTACCACTGAAAGGTGTCTGAATGCCACCTAGTGGACATATAATAATAATAATAATAAATTTTATTTGTAATGCACTTTACATTAAAATAAATCTCAAAGTGCTACAGGGTTAAAAACATAATACATAATAAAATACATAATAAAAACAGACAACAAAGGAAAGTCAATCAGGCAAATGCCTTTTTGAAAAGGTGGGTTTTAAAGTCCCGTTTAAAAACATCCACAGTCTGTGGAGCCCTCAGGTAGTCTGGGAGGGCATTCCACAGACTGGGAGCAGCAGAGCAGAAAGCCCGATCCCCCATGGTGCAGAGCTTGGTCCTGTGGGGTTTTAGGAGGTAAGTGCCTGCAGAGCGGAGGGGTCGTGAGGAGGTCTGTGGGGTGAGGAGTTCTTTGAGGTAGGAGGGGGCATTTCCATGAATACAGTGGTGGGTGAGGAGGGAGACCTTGTACTCAATCCTGAGTGGGATCGGGAGCCAGTGGAGTGATTTGAGGAGGGGAGTGATGTGGTCAAACTTTCGCACCCTCATCAGGATCCTGGCCGCGCTGTTTTGAATGTACTGAAGCCTTTTTAGGCTTTGGCCAGGGATCCCGATGAGGAGTGCATTACAATAATCGAGCCTGGAGGAGACGAAGGCGTGGACGAGCTTTTCCGCATCCAGAAGAGTGAGGGTGGGACGGAGTTTGGCAATGTTTCTGAGATGGAAGAAGGATGTTTTGCAGAGGTGGTTAATGTGCGTCTCGAAGGAGAGGTGGGAGTCCATTTTAACACCCAGGTTGGTGACTGTTGTGGAGAGGGGTATGTTTTGGCCAGAGAAGGTAATACTGGTGATGGGGGATGAACGGACCTGGTGTGGAGTGCCAACTAGGATGGCTTCGGTCTTGGAGCAGTTTAGTTGAAGGAAATTAAGCTTCATCCACGCCTCTATCTCCTCCAGGCAGGTGGTCAGAGTGGATAGTGACAAGGGTGCAGAAGGGGTGGGGTTTGTTCTTAAATACAGCTGTGTGTCATCAGCATAGCAATGGAATGAAATTCCATGCCTGCTGATGACACGGCCGAGGGGAAGCATGTAGAGGGTGAAGCCCAACACCGATCCTTGAGGGACACCGCAGGTGACGCTGTGGGTGCGTGATTTGGCCTGTCCTAGGGCAACATACTGTCCTGTTTGTGAGGTATGATGTAAACCAGGTGAGGGCTGTGTCTGTGAGGCCAATGGTGGAGTGCAGGCGGTGAAGGAGGATGTTGTGATCCACGGTGTCAAAGGCAGCTGTGAGGTCCAGGAGGATGAGAAGTGATGGGGAGCCGGTATCTGCTGTCATCAAGAGGTCGTTGGTGACCCGAACCAAAGCCGATTCTGTACTGTGTCCAGGGCGGAAACCAGACTGAAATTTCTCAAACAGACTGTTATTTTGTAGGTGATGATGAAGTTGCGTTGAGACTGCCTTTTCTAATACTTTGGATATGAATGGGAGGTTGGAGATTGGTCTGTAGTTTGCGAGAATGTCAGGGTCCAATGTAGGTTTTTTAAGGAGTGGTTTGATGACAGCAGTTTTCAGTTTAGGTGGGACATGGCCGGACTGAAGGGAGTGGTTTATGACAGTAGTGATGAGTGGACTAATAGCGGTGAGATTTGACTTCACCAAAGCTGTGGGGATGGGGTCCAGGACACAGGTGGATGCCTTCATCTTTTTGATAATGCCTTCAACCTCCTGATGTGAAATGGCATCGAAGCAGCAGAGGGGTTTGGCTGTTCTTGGTTGCGGTTCAGCAGTCGGAGCTGGTGGAGTGGTCGAGCTGGAGAGGAGAGAGCGGATGGTGTCTACCTTCTTCCTAAAAAAGGTGATGTAGCTGTTGCACTTCTCCTCTGTTGCTCTGAGTGTGTGGGAGTTTGTGGTTTGAAAAGGAGATTTATGGTCGAGAATAGTTGCTTGGAGTTTCCAGGGTTATTGTTTATCATATTTGAGTAAAATGTTGACTGTGCATCCGTCAGAGACTTTGCATAGGCCTTCTGATGCTCCCTGTAGGCCTGTTTATGCACAGTCAGGCCGGATGAATTTGAGCGCCGCTCGAGGACACGCCCAGCCGTCTTCAACTTTCGCAGCTCGCTGGTGTACCAAGGGGCTGAGCGTGCAAAGGTGACAGTTTGTGATTTGACGGGGGCATGTAGGTCCAGGAGTGTGCCCAATGACTGGTTGTAAAAATCCACTGAGTCTGTGACTGAGGTGAGGTCAGCAGAACGAGCGGAGAGGTGTTGGAGGTCCAGGGTCAGGGAGTCTGGGTTTATGTTCTTCAGATTTCTGAAGTGGATCTGCCGTTTGGGTTTGGAATGGCGGGAGGGAAATGGCAGCTCCATCGAAATGGTCTTATGATCAGACACACCCAGATCGTACACCTGTAGTTTATTGATGGGGGCGGAGTTTGTGATGACCAGATCGAGCGTGTGTCCCCTGGAATGTGTGGGGACATCAACATGCTGTTTGAGGTTGAGGCAGTCCAGTAGTTGCAGGAACTCAGCTGCAGGGTGAGAGGAGGGAGTGTCGACATGAATATTCATATCTCCAAGAAATATGATGTTGGCAGAGGTAGTGCAGAGAGTGGAAAGGAGATTTTGTATCTCTGAGGAAAAGGCAGGGTTGGGTTTGGGGGGCCGATACATGAGCACCACAGTCATGGGGAAGGGGGTCTTACATGTAAAAGCAAGGCACTCAAATGATGTCAGTGTGGGCAGGGGGATGAGGGACAGTTCCAGTCCCTGTCGGTGTAACACTGCCAGGCCACCACCACGTCCAGTGCTGCGTGCTCTCTGCAAGTAGCTGTACCCGGGAGGACAGGCTTCATTTAGGGCAGAGTAAACCTCAGGTTGGTGCCAGGTCTCTGTCAGGCACATGAAGTCAAGTTCTTTTTCCAGGATGTGGTCATGTATAAAGGATGCCTTGTTATTTATAGATTGTGCATTAAAAAGTTATATTTTGACCATTGAGGGGGGGGTGAATCTCAGTAGTGATTGTAATACACTGAAATCCACTCCACGCCTACTGCAATCCGGTCCGCGTCTTGTGTCTCTCTGGGTGTGGCGAAATCCCGCGGTGTTGCCTGTGCAAGTGTGCAGAGGTCTCGCGGCGTTACATACACCAAGAGCAACGGCGCTCTGATGACGCGTCAGAGGAGCGACGCTGGACCAGATGGACGGAATGGTGTGAACGGAGTGTCCGGGTTGCTGATGGTAAACAAACTTTCGCCCAGAGCTTCTGTGGATGTAGCGGGGTTTGCGTTGAAGTCCAAGTTCTTGGATGGCTGCAGGACACCGTAAAAAGGTGCGGGTGTTGAGATTCAGCATTTTTTAGATGGAGTACTCAAACTTCATACCGCCGGTCGCCGGGTGTGTTAGCCAATGGCTAGCTATTAGCCAAACACAGACACGGAGAACTGTCAGGCATAGTGTGAAGATGGAACATGGCATGACAGCACGGAGGACTGGGAGCTGATTTCGTCTCGTCGCTTGATTTTTGGGATGTAAACCATCGGGATATCACCATCGGTTTGTAGGCTGACGGTCAGCGTTGATGATGGTAACGTTAGGTGAGTAGACAGCAGTCAGCATTGATCCGTGCCAAAGAGTCAAAATAGAGCGGTCTCCAAATGCCTTACAGTTAATAACTTTTAAAAGATGTTATAAAATCAAAGGCGTCAATAAGACATTTAACAGACGGACGTTAACAGACGTTAACAAACAAACGTTAACCAAACAATTTTCCGGAGAGAAGCGGCAGCCAACTTGCGCCAGCGTACTCCCTCCATCTTCCTCACACACGCGCACAGACATGTGTTGAAACACAATAGCATTAATTTTATTCAGCAAGGCAGAGGGACCGGTTAATTGAAAGTAGTGGAACAAAACACCCACACCCAGAACGCATTTAAAATGCAATAAAACTATATATTGTGAATTGAAAACTTATGAATAGAATCGATCCTGGTGCATAGAGCAAAGCACTGCACCACTGAAATGGAGCAATTGTAAAGGAGGCTGTATTGCCTATGGTAGCAATAGCCTAATTCTTCTGGAGGAAAAGTTAGATATTTTAAAATCATAATTCATGCTTGGCTTTCTAGGCTTATCCTATGAGAAGACACTCAATCGCTTAATCGAGACGGCAAACATTCAATCACATTGTTGCAGATAGTAGTCAGGAAATAGATCCAACAGTGCTGCTGCTACTTCTCATAGCCTACATCCTGACAGGGAGAAAGCACTCAGCAATCTTAATATCAGCAAATTAGCTTTTACATTACGTAGGTTGACACAACATTACCTAAACAAATAACGCAGAGATACAGAATTTAATAGTTCAGCAACATGTAAGATCAAAAACCTCGATCATCATTGATTGGGTGATGGAGCAGCCAGGTGGAGCTTAAACTCATTAACAAAATGCAGGTTTAGATCGTTGAGAGAGGCTGAGGTGAATCTATAGGCTCCTAATTGGTGTTGTGGACACATGGCCACTAAAAATAAGCATTAGTCGATGAAGACAAAGCAAATGACAACGAGCCAAACCTGCATTGTGTTAGTTTTTTACAATTGCCAAGACACAAAAACTGGTACTTGTAGCACAATTACTGAAACCACTAACTCATGTAGCCTATCGATTGACCTGGTATGCTAACCATAAGCACATTCTCGGCTTTACACACATTTTGTTAGATTAGGTGGAAATAGGGACCCAGTAGCAGGCAGGGAGTACAAAAACTGAAGTTAAATGAGGGACAGGGCAGCAATCCGTAATGAAACAGGCAAGGTCAAACACCGGAGAGACAGGGCAACGGTACAAAAACAGAGTCCAAAGAGTGGTCACAGAACAGGCAAAGGTTGGAACCGGGAAGGGGCAGCAGAGGTACAAAAACAGAGTCCAAAATCAGGGTCGCGAGAAGAAGACAGCAACAAAAAAAAACAACAGGAAAAGGACGAGGGATAACAAAAACTCAGGAACAGATACAGAATGACACTAACGGACAACTCGGAAGACATTTCGAAAAGCTAGAATAAACAAAACGGTGAGGAACTCGCAACAAAGGACTGAAAGCACAGAGTATAAATACACTGAGGGAGACAAGAAACAATGAGGATCAGGTGTGAGGAACTGGGAAGGGCAAATGACAGACAGGTGCACATAATGAAACAATGAGGAGAGCAGATAATAAAATAACAAGGGAGAACATAAGACACAAACTGGAAACAGATACATAGAGATAACATGAGGTGAGCTGCATTCCAATCCCTTATTTTAACCGTGTTTCTCTCTTCGGTCCTCGCCTGACCCGGAAATCTATCGAGGTCCGCCATCTTTAAGGACATTCCAAACTGCTAAATGCTCCAGCGAGGAGTGGGGAAAGAGGAGGCTCCCGGGGAATCCTTCAGTGAGGAAACACAAGTGCAGCCTTTGCGGAAGTCTTTTCTCAGAAGGCGTGACGTGTTTGATCCACAACCACAACATCTGCCACTATTTAAAAACATGGCGGAACCACTCCTACACAACTGTAAGTTTCTGGTCCCCATTAAAGTAAAGCTGGAGCACTGGCACAGTGGCATTTACTTGGGCATAATTCCCAGCTGGTGGATCGTTGACCTAAAAAAGAATGAAATTAAAAACGTGAAGTGTGTACATGCAGCCTACAGTTCACACAAGTTGATTGATTAACACCAAACCACAGTAGCCAAATGTACTATTTGTAGTCCTACATGCAGGTAAATGTGTGGTATTATAGAACATGTAATTACTATGTGGGCATGACATAACTTTGCTGTACATTTATCCTGGTGAATTATACTCCACCCGCTGTTAAACGTGCTTCATGCTTATCAATGTCCGTGTTTGATCAGGAGCACTGTCTTATGACTACTGTTCAGATTACGTGATTCTTACCTCACTTAGGAACAGGACGGCCTGAACTGGCAACCCCACCGTTCCCGCTGAAGCCGGTGCGTTTAGGGCGAATGCTAGGTTAATTGTGGACAGGTTCATTGCGTACAGTAGCAGTATAGTTGTAAGGATCTGTGATCTGTCTGTCATGTATTTTGCTATCATTATTCATGGTTATCTGTATATATTGTTTATTTGTTATTTTCCAGCATCTTGTTTACTTTCCGGTTTTTCTTAGTTGTCTTGTGTCTGCTTGTTTACATCCGATCTGTCACTCCCAGTTTACGTCTCTGTACCTTTCCGGTGTTTTCATTGGTGTTCGGGTTCCCTCTTGCTTCGTACCTATCTCTGAGCAATTAGATTTACTAATTACCACAAACATACTAACGATAGATTAGATCTACTAACTCCACTAACAGACTAATTTGTATATACTTACTAATCATACTAACGGCAGGGGTGTGTGTATAGTTACTAATCTCACTAACATATTAGAGCGCACATTTTCACGCTGTTCTTTCTCTGCTAATCATTCGCAGCTGCATCTGATCTTCTCTCCCTGTTCTCTTAATCTTTGCACGATTTCCTGAAACTCCAGGTCATCTGTTATCGTGTATACATTTGCAATCCAGTCCGCGTTTTCCCTAGTTGTCTACGTGATTGTTTATCCGCCCAATGTATTCTCATTGTTTCTCGTTTGGAGTCCCTCCCTCTCACACACCTGATTCCTCTTGTGTCATTAGTTACTTGTGTATTTAATCCCTGTGTTTTCTTCAGTCCCTTGTCAGAACGTTGATCTACTTATCCTGTGCCTACGCCTTTTCCAAGCCAGAGATTTGCTAGTTTTTTCCCGAGACAACCTTGTATTCCGACTATTCTTTTGCCTTGCCCTTGCCTGCTTTGTTTTGATTACCGTTTACAATCTAGCTTTTGTTTTTGACTATTCTCCTGCCTAGCCCTTTTGTACTTTAGCCTTTTGATTTCCTGGTTTACCGATTTTTGGATTGTCTCTCACTACTCTATTGCCTGTCGTTTTTGTACCTCGCTATCTCTGATTACCTGGCTTGATTAAGGAACGGATAATAAACTACCCTTTTGGATTTATCCTGTGGTCTGCGTCTGGGTCTTCCTAGCGAACGTAACAGTACGTTCTGACCAGACATGGACCCAGCGGACCCAACCCATCTGCATGCCGCTCTCCAGCGGCAAGGAGTCATGATTGGTCAGCAACAGGCATCCCTCGAGTCCGTGACCCAAGATCTCCGGTCCCTGATGAGCTACGTTACGGAGCTGGTTTCCAACAGGCACCCTTCTGCACCTACCAACATACCCCAACCACCACCAGTGCAACCTCCTCTTACCCGGGAGCCTCGCCTACCTCCACCGGAACGGTACGACAGGGAACCAGGGGAGTGCAGACCATTCTTGACCCAATGCACGCTGGTGTTTCAGCTACAGCCGAACACCTTCCCCACTGAGCAAGCCCGCGTAGCGTACATCATCACTCAGCTTACCGGGCGTGCCAAGAAGTGGGGAACCGCCACCTGGGAAGCGGGTCTACCTTGCTGTAGTCGGGCAGAGGACTTCATGGAGGAGATGAAGAGAGTGTTTGATCGTTCTAAGTACGGTCATGAGGCAGCCCGAGAGATGCTTCGATTCCGCCAAGGGAGAAATTCAGCATCTGACTATGCCATCGAGTTCCAGACGCTAGCCACATCCAGCGGCTGGAACAAGAAGTCGATGTTTGATGTCTTCCTCAACGGACTTAATGACGAGGTGGTGGATGAGATCGTGACCCGAGAACTCCCTTTCAGTCTGGACGAACTCATCGCCTTGGCCATCAGGGTGGATACGCGCCTTCGAGACCGGCAACGGCCATTCCAGAGGGGGCGTGCTCCTCAGTTCAGCCAGCACAGCAGCAAGGTCGACTCAGCTACATCCCTCTCCAGTAAGCTTCCTAACCATCACTCACCTGAACAGGAGACCATGGAGATTAACCGCTCCAGGTTATCGGCGGCGGAGAGGGCGCGTCGCATCAAGGATCGGGCTTGTCTTTACTGTGGCAAATCTGGGCATTTTGTGGAGAAATGTCCAGTAAAAGATCACGCTCACTAGTGGCCGGAGGAGCACTAGTGGGCGTCACACCAGTCGACTCCTCCAACCGCAATCGCACGTGCATTCCGGTCACTCTTCAGTGGGACACCAGCACCAAGAAGACCCGTGCCCTTATTGACTCCGGAGCTGAGGCTAATTTCCTGGACGTTGGGGCCGCGACCCGTTGGGGAGTTCCTGTTACACCACTGGAGCGCCCAGTAGTAGCTCACACCCTCAGTGGGGGTCAGATCGCGGAGATTACCCAGGAGAGCCTACCCGTCAACCTACTTGTCTCCGGAAACCATCAGGAGGAGCTTCAGCTCCACATCATCGATTCTCCACACTCACCTGTGATCCTTGGCCATCCCTGGCTAAACCGTCACTGTCCGGAGATCGATTGGCGGAAACATGAGATTGTGGGCTGGAGCCCCTCATGTGCGGTCAGCTGTCTCCAGAAGGCCCACTTACCTGTTCCTGTGCCTCCTGCAGAAGAAAGCCCGGATCTGAAGGGGGTTCCAGTCAAGTATCATGACCTCAAGGAGGTATTCTGTAAAGCGCGTGCTTCGTCATTGCCTCCACATCGCCCTTATGACTGCGCCATAAACCTGAGGCCTGGCACTTCCCCGCCTAGAGGCCGTCTGTTTTCCCTGTCCCGACCCGAGACGGAAGCCATGGAGAAGTACCTGTCGGAGTCATTGGCAGCTGGCATCATCCGCCCTTCTTCCTCTCCGGCTGGAGCAGGATTCTTTTTTGTGGGGAAGAAGGACGGGTCTCTCCGTCCCTGCATCGACTACCGGGGCCTGAACGACATCACCAAGAAGAACCGTTACCCACTCCCGCTCATGTCCACTGCTTTCGAGCAGCTCCAGAAGGCCGTCGTCTTCACAAAGCTGGACCTCAGAAACGCCTACCACCTGGTCCGGATTCGTGAGGGCGACGAATGGAAGACGGCCTTCAATACACCTACTGGACACTGGGAGTACCTGGTGATGCCGTTCGGGCTCACTAATGCCCCCGCTGTCTTCCAGAACCTGGTCAACGATGTTCTCCGTGACATGATCAATCAGTATGTTTACGTTTACCTGGACGACATACTTATTTACTCTCAGAGCCTGGAGGAGCACGAGAAACACGTACACAAGGTACTGGGTCGCCTCCTCGAGAATCGTCTTTTTGTCAAGGCGGAGAAATGCGAGTTCTCCACATCATCTACCACCTTCCTGGGATTCATCATTGAGGAAGGTAAAGTCAGGATGGATCCAGCTAAGATCAAGGCTGTGTTGGAGTGGCCACGCCCTGAGGACCGGAAGGAGCTTCAAAGGTTCCTAGGGTTTGCCAATTTCTACCGCCGCTTCATTCGGAACTACAGCTCGGTAGCGGCTCCTCTCACAGCACTCACTTCAGTCAGACTGAAGTTCGCCTGGAACCCCAAGGCTGAGGAGGCCTTCTCGCTTCTAAAAGAACTGTTTACCACAGCTCCCATTCTACGCTATCCCGATCCGGCCGTACAGTTCATCGTAGAAGTGGATGCCTCCAACGTGGGGGTAGGGGCCATCCTATCTCAACGATCCCCGGAGGATCAGAAGGTACACCCTTGTGCCTTCTTTTCTCATCGTCTCACCCCCACGGAGGAGAATTACGACGTTGGGAATCGGGAGTTGCTGGCCGTGAAAATGGCCTTAGAGGAGTGGCGCCACTGGCTGGAGGGAGCACAGATACCGTTCTTGGTCTGGACGGACCATAAGAATTTAGAATATTCACAGACCGCCAAGAGACTTAATTCCCGCCAGGCCAGATGGGCCCTCTTTTTCTCTCGCTTCGACTTCTGTCTGGCTTATCGGCCAGGGACTAAGAATACCAAGCCTGATGCCCTTTCCCGGCGTTTTGAATCCTCATCTAAGGACCCCTGTCCAGACACTATCCTGCCCCAGAGTGTATTTATTAATGCTATCAGCCTCCCCATAGAAGGTATTGTTAGGAGTGCTCAGAATGGGGAGGCCACTCCCAGTCATTGTCCTAACCATTGTATGTATGTTCCAGAAGCGGCTCGGTCCCAGGTGCTCCAGTGGGGACATTCGTCGCGACTCTCCGGCCACCCAGGTATCAATCGAACAATCACATTTATTTTACGCAAGTTTTGGTGGCCGGAGGTCCGACAAGACGTCGCCTCATTTGTCTCCGCCTGCTCAGTCTGTGCACAGAACAAGGCATCTCACCAACCTCCTCACGGTGAACTTCAACCACTTCCCATTTCTCACCGTCCCTGGTCTCATATTGCACTCGATTTTGTCACAGGTTTACCTTCCTCCAATCACTACACCACTATCCTCACCATTGTAGACCGATTTTCTAAGGCTGTTCACTTCGTTCCCCTCACCAAACTCCCTTCCGCTAAGGAGACCTCTAATCTTTTCATACAACACGTGGTGAGATTGCACGGGATTCCCACCGACATTGTTTCCGATAGAGGGCCACAGTTTATAGCACGGTTTTGGAGAGCATTCTGCAGGTTACTCGGCACTACCACCAGTCTCACATCCGGTTTCCACCCTCAATCTAACGGCCAGACTGAGCGAGCTAATCAGTGTCTTGAGACAGTGCTTAGATGCCTGTGCTCTAGGAATCCCACCACTTGGAGTTCGCAGTTACCCTGGGCCGAGTACGCGATAAACTGTCACACTTCATCTGCCACCAAGCTTTCTCCATTTGAATGTTCCCTAGGTTACCAACCCCCTCTATTTCCTAGCCAGGAAGCGGAGGTGGGGGTTCCGTCCGCCAAGGCCTTCATCCGGCGCTGTGCCAGAACCTGGAGAACTACTCGCATTAATCTCACCAGAGCTAGTGCCCGGATGAAGGAGGCGGCGGACCGCCACCGAGCCAAGGCTCCCCAGTACCGGGTGGGTCAGAAGGTGTGGCTTTCTGCCAAGGACATTCCCCTTAGAGTTGCGTCACGTAAGTTAGCCCCCCGGTATTTGGGTGCCTTCCCAGTGCTCAGGGTCATCAGTCCCACGGCAGTTCGACTCAAACTTCCCGCTACCATGCGGAGAATACACCCCACGTTCCATGTATCCAGAATCAGACCTGTTGTAACCCACCCCCTTTGTCCCGAACCTGATCCCCCGCCACCCCCCCGAATCATCGACGGCGGAGAGACTTACACCGTTGCTAAGGTGTTGGACGTTCGTCGTCGGGGCCGTGGCCTTCAGTACCTGGTCGACTGGGAAGGTTACGGTCCCGAGGAAAGATCATGGATTCCTTCACGATTCGTTTTGGACAAGGACTTACTCAAAGACTTTCACAAGACTCATCCTGTGCCACCTGTTAAAACGCCAAGAGGCGCTTCTTAGGGGGGGGGTACTGTAAGGATCTGTGATCTGTCTGTCATGTATTTTGCTATCATTATTCATGGTTATCTGTATATATTGTTTATTTGTTATTTTCCAGCATCTTGTTTACTTTCCGGTTTTTCTTAGTTGTCTTGTGTCTGCTTGTTTACATCCGATCTGTCACTCCCAGTTTACGTCTCTGTACCTTTCCGGTGTTTTCATTGGTGTTCGGGTTCCCTCTTGCTTCGTACCTATCTCTGAGCAATTAGATTTACTAATTACCACTAACATACTAACGATAGATTAGATCTACTAACTCCACTAACAGACTAATTTGTATATACTTACTAATCATACTAACGGCAGGGGTGTGTGTACAGTTACTAATCTCACTAACATATTAGAGCGCACATTTTCACGCTGTTCTTTCTCTGCTAATCATTCGCAGCTGCATCTGATCTTCTCTCCCTGTTCTCTTAATCTTTGCACGATTTCCTGAAACTCCAGGTCATCTGTTATCGTGTATACGTTTGCAATCCAGTCCGCGTTTTCCCTAGTTGTCTACGTGATTGTTTATCCGCCCAATGTATTCTCATTGTTTCTCGTTTGGAGTCCCTCCCTCTCACACACCTGATTCCTCTTGTGTCATTAGTTACTTGTGTATTTAATCCCTGTGTTTTCTTCAGTCCCTTGTCAGAACGTTGATCTACTTATCCTGTGCCTACGCCTTTTCCAAGCCAGAGATTTGCTAGTTTTTTCCCGAGACAACCTTGTATTCCGACTATTCTTTTGCCTTGCCCTTGCCTGCTTTGTTTTGATTACCGTTTACAATCTAGCTTTTGTTTTTGACTATTCTCCTGCCTAGCCCTTTTGTACTTTAGCCTTTTGATTTCCTGGTTTACCGATTTTTGGATTGTCTCTCACTACTCTATTGCCTGTCGTTTTTGTACCTCGCTATCTCTGATTACCTGGCTTGATTAAGGAACGGATAATAAACTACCCTTTTGGATTTATCCTGTGGTCTGCGTCTGGGTCTTCCTAGCGAACGTAACAGTACGTTCTGACCAGACATGGACCCAGCGGACCCAACCCATCTGCATGCCGCTCTCCAGCGGCAAGGAGTCATGATTGGTCAGCAACAGGCATCCCTCGAGTCCGTGACCCAAGATCTCCGGTCCCTGATGAGCTACGTTACGGAGCTGGTTTCCAACAGGCACCCTTCTGCACCTACCAACATACCCCAACCACCACCAGTGCAACCTCCTCTTACCCGGGAGCCTCGCCTACCTCCACCGGAACGGTACGACAGGGAACCAGGGGAGTGCAGACCATTCTTGACCCAATGCACGCTGGTGTTTCAGCTACAGCCGAACACCTTCCCCACTGAGCAAGCCCGCGTAGCGTACATCATCACTCAGCTTACCGGGCGTGCCAAGAAGTGGGGAACCGCCACCTGGGAAGCGGGTCTACCTTGCTGTAGTCGGGCAGAGGACTTCATGGAGGAGATGAAGAGAGTGTTTGATCGTTCTAAGTACGGTCATGAGGCAGCCCGAGAGATGCTTCGATTCCGCCAAGGGAGAAATTCAGCATCTGACTATGCCATCGAGTTCCAGACGCTAGCCACATCCAGCGGCTGGAACAAGAAGTCGATGTTTGATGTCTTCCTCAACGGACTTAATGACGAGGTGGTGGATGAGATCGTGACCCGAGAACTCCCTTTCAGTCTGGACGAACTCATCGCCTTGGCCATCAGGGTGGATACGCGCCTTCGAGACCGGCAACGGCCATTCCAGAGGGGGCGTGCTCCTCAGTTCAGCCAGCACAGCAGCAAGGTCGACTCAGCTACATCCCTCTCCAGTAAGCTTCCTAACCATCACTCACCTGAACAGGAGACCATGGAGATTAACCGCTCCAGGTTATCGGCGGCGGAGAGGGCGCGTCGCATCAAGGATCGGGCTTGTCTTTACTGTGGCAAATCTGGGCATTTTGTGGAGAAATGTCCAGTAAAAGATCACGCTCACTAGTGGCCGGAGGAGCACTAGTGGGCGTCACACCAGTCGACTCCTCCAACCGCAATCGCACGTGCATTCCGGTCACTCTTCAGTGGGACACCAGCACCAAGAAGACCCGTGCCCTTATTGACTCCGGAGCTGAGGCTAATTTCCTGGACGTTGGGGCCGCGACCCGTTGGGGAGTTCCTGTTACACCACTGGAGCGCCCAGTAGTAGCTCACACCCTCAGTGGGGGTCAGATCGCGGAGATTACCCAGGAGAGCCTACCCGTCAACCTACTTGTCTCCGGAAACCATCAGGAGGAGCTTCAGCTCCACATCATCGATTCTCCACACTCACCTGTGATCCTTGGCCATCCCTGGCTAAACCGTCACTGTCCGGAGATCGATTGGCGGAAACATGAGATTGTGGGCTGGAGCCCCTCATGTGCGGTCAGCTGTCTCCAGAAGGCCCACTTACCTGTTCCTGTGCCTCCTGCAGAAGAAAGCCCGGATCTGAAGGGGGTTCCAGTCAAGTATCATGACCTCAAGGAGGTATTCTGTAAAGCGCGTGCTTCGTCATTGCCTCCACATCGCCCTTATGACTGCGCCATAAACCTGAGGCCTGGCACTTCCCCGCCTAGAGGCCGTCTGTTTTCCCTGTCCCGACCCGAGACGGAAGCCATGGAGAAGTACCTGTCGGAGTCATTGGCAGCTGGCATCATCCGCCCTTCTTCCTCTCCGGCTGGAGCAGGATTCTTTTTTGTGGGGAAGAAGGACGGGTCTCTCCGTCCCTGCATCGACTACCGGGGCCTGAACGACATCACCAAGAAGAACCGTTACCCACTCCCGCTCATGTCCACTGCTTTCGAGCAGCTCCAGAAGGCCGTCGTCTTCACAAAGCTGGACCTCAGAAACGCCTACCACCTGGTCCGGATTCGTGAGGGCGACGAATGGAAGACGGCCTTCAATACACCTACTGGACACTGGGAGTACCTGGTGATGCCGTTCGGGCTCACTAATGCCCCCGCTGTCTTCCAGAACCTGGTCAACGATGTTCTCCGTGACATGATCAATCAGTATGTTTACGTTTACCTGGACGACATACTTATTTACTCTCAGAGCCTGGAGGAGCACGAGAAACACGTACACAAGGTACTGGGTCGCCTCCTCGAGAATCGTCTTTTTGTCAAGGCGGAGAAATGCGAGTTCTCCACATCATCTACCACCTTCCTGGGATTCATCATTGAGGAAGGTAAAGTCAGGATGGATCCAGCTAAGATCAAGGCTGTGTTGGAGTGGCCACGCCCTGAGGACCGGAAGGAGCTTCAAAGGTTCCTAGGGTTTGCCAATTTCTACCGCCGCTTCATTCGGAACTACAGCTCGGTAGCGGCTCCTCTCACAGCACTCACTTCAGTCAGACTGAAGTTCGCCTGGAACCCCAAGGCTGAGGAGGCCTTCTCGCTTCTAAAAGAACTGTTTACCACAGCTCCCATTCTACGCTATCCCGATCCGGCCGTACAGTTCATCGTAGAAGTGGATGCCTCCAACGTGGGGGTAGGGGCCATCCTATCTCAACGATCCCCGGAGGATCAGAAGGTACACCCTTGTGCCTTCTTTTCTCATCGTCTCACCCCCACGGAGGAGAATTACGACGTTGGGAATCGGGAGTTGCTGGCCGTGAAAATGGCCTTAGAGGAGTGGCGCCACTGGCTGGAGGGAGCACAGATACCGTTCTTGGTCTGGACGGACCATAAGAATTTAGAATATTCACAGACCGCCAAGAGACTTAATTCCCGCCAGGCCAGATGGGCCCTCTTTTTCTCTCGCTTCGACTTCTGTCTGGCTTATCGGCCAGGGACTAAGAATACCAAGCCTGATGCCCTTTCCCGGCGTTTTGAATCCTCATCTAAGGACCCCTGTCCAGACACTATCCTGCCCCAGAGTGTATTTATTAATGCTATCAGCCTCCCCATAGAAGGTATTGTTAGGAGTGCTCAGAATGGGGAGGCCACTCCCAGTCATTGTCCTAACCATTGTATGTATGTTCCAGAAGCGGCTCGGTCCCAGGTGCTCCAGTGGGGACATTCGTCGCGACTCTCCGGCCACCCAGGTATCAATCGAACAATCACATTTATTTTACGCAAGTTTTGGTGGCCGGAGGTCCGACAAGACGTCGCCTCATTTGTCTCCGCCTGCTCAGTCTGTGCACAGAACAAGGCATCTCACCAACCTCCTCACGGTGAACTTCAACCACTTCCCATTTCTCACCGTCCCTGGTCTCATATTGCACTCGATTTTGTCACAGGTTTACCTTCCTCCAATCACTACACCACTATCCTCACCATTGTAGACCGATTTTCTAAGGCTGTTCACTTCGTTCCCCTCACCAAACTCCCTTCCGCTAAGGAGACCTCTAATCTTTTCATACAACACGTGGTGAGATTGCACGGGATTCCCACCGACATTGTTTCCGATAGAGGGCCACAGTTTATAGCACGGTTTTGGAGAGCATTCTGCAGGTTACTCGGCACTACCACCAGTCTCACATCCGGTTTCCACCCTCAATCTAACGGCCAGACTGAGCGAGCTAATCAGTGTCTTGAGACAGTGCTTAGATGCCTGTGCTCTAGGAATCCCACCACTTGGAGTTCGCAGTTACCCTGGGCCGAGTACGCGATAAACTGTCACACTTCATCTGCCACCAAGCTTTCTCCATTTGAATGTTCCCTAGGTTACCAACCCCCTCTATTTCCTAGCCAGGAAGCGGAGGTGGGGGTTCCGTCCGCCAAGGCCTTCATCCGGCGCTGTGCCAGAACCTGGAGAACTACTCGCATTAATCTCACCAGAGCTAGTGCCCGGATGAAGGAGGCGGCGGACCGCCACCGAGCCAAGGCTCCCCAGTACCGGGTGGGTCAGAAGGTGTGGCTTTCTGCCAAGGACATTCCCCTTAGAGTTGCGTCACGTAAGTTAGCCCCCCGGTATTTGGGTGCCTTCCCAGTGCTCAGGGTCATCAGTCCCACGGCAGTTCGACTCAAACTTCCCGCTACCATGCGGAGAATACACCCCACGTTCCATGTATCCAGAATCAGACCTGTTGTAACCCACCCCCTTTGTCCCGAACCTGATCCCCCGCCACCCCCCCGAATCATCGACGGCGGAGAGACTTACACCGTTGCTAAGGTGTTGGACGTTCGTCGTCGGGGCCGTGGCCTTCAGTACCTGGTCGACTGGGAAGGTTACGGTCCCGAGGAAAGATCATGGATTCCTTCACGATTCGTTTTGGACAAGGACTTACTCAAAGACTTTCACAAGACTCATCCTGTGCCACCTGTTAAAACGCCAAGAGGCGCTTCTTAGGGGGGGGGGTACTGTAAGGATCTGTGATCTGTCTGTCATGTATTTTGCTATCATTATTCATGGTTATCTGTATATATTGTTTATTTGTTATTTTCCAGCATCTTGTTTACTTTCCGGTTTTTCTTAGTTGTCTTGTGTCTGCTTGTTTACATCCGATCTGTCACTCCCAGTTTACGTCTCTGTACCTTTCCGGTGTTTTCATTGGTGTTCGGGTTCCCTCTTGCTTCGTACCTATCTCTGAGCAATTAGATTTACTAATTACCACTAACATACTAACGATAGATTAGATCTACTAACTCCACTAACAGACTAATTTGTATATACTTACTAATCATACTAACGGCAGGGGTGTGTGTACAGTTACTAATCTCACTAACATATTAGAGCGCACATTTTCACGCTGTTCTTTCTCTGCTAATCATTCGCAGCTGCATCTGATCTTCTCTCCCTGTTCTCTTAATCTTTGCACGATTTCCTGAAACTCCAGGTCATCTGTTATCGTGTATACGTTTGCAATCCAGTCCGCGTTTTCCCTAGTTGTCTACGTGATTGTTTATCCGCCCAATGTATTCTCATTGTTTCTCGTTTGGAGTCCCTCCCTCTCACACACCTGATTCCTCTTGTGTCATTAGTTACTTGTGTATTTAATCCCTGTGTTTTCTTCAGTCCCTTGTCAGAACGTTGATCTACTTATCCTGTGCCTACGCCTTTTCCAAGCCAGAGATTTGCTAGTTTTTTCCCGAGACAACCTTGTATTCCGACTATTCTTTTGCCTTGCCCTTGCCTGCCTTGTTTTGATTACCGTTTACAATCTAGCTTTTGTTTTTGACTATTCTCCTGCCTAGCCCTTTTGTACTTTAGCCTTTTGATTTCCTGGTTTACCGATTTTTGGATTGTCTCTCACTACTCTATTGCCTGTCGTTTTTGTACCTCGCTATCTCTGATTACCTGGCTTGATTAAGGAACGGATAATAAACTACCCTTTTGGATTTATCCTGTGGTCTGCGTCTGGGTCTTCCTAGCGAACGTAACAATAGTAGCCTATTGAAGTGCACAATCTAAGTTTTGAAATCAGTATCTGTTTATACCATCAGATCATACATGCTTGATTAATTAATTAAACGGCATCAGCTGGGTTATTGGCTGGAAGCGCTTTAATAATTGGATACTGCAACTGATCTGATGGGACTGCATGAACAAGCTCAGAGATAAAAAATAGCCTTCATGACCACTGACTGGTGATACGGCTTTTTATTTTTTTTGATTGGTGATACAGCTGTGCAACACGTCATTAGTAATTGATGTCGCTTCAGCTGACACTTGACTGAGCAAGGACGTCCCATTTGCCTAATTCATGTTGCCTCGGTTGCTGCGTCCTTGTATGTGATCCTTGGATCCTTTTCTTATGCCCTCCACTGGGTGGAGTTAATGAGCGAGAAAAGGATGCAAGGAGTAAAAATAAGGGATTGGAATGCAGCCATGGACTAGTCCAAACAATAAGGGATAGGAAAGTGGAAACGAGAGTCAGCTGTAGTTAAGAGGAACAAAAGAAAGATAATTAGTGATAGAACAGGCAGAAAAAGAGACAGCTGCAGCGAGGAAAGAAGTAGACGTTAGTAGAAAACCCTGATTCTATGGCGTTAGTAGATTAGTAGACACTAATTTTAAGATGTTAGTGGTTGTTAGTTAATTAGTCTTATTTACATTGACGTAATTAGTAATGAAGGAAGCGTGTGACAGAGGAAATAGAGAAAACCGAAATCCCCACAGACTCCCGAAAAGTGTGACAAAGACAGGGAGTGACAGTGATACAAAACATAGAACAGTGAAACCACAAATAATCAGAAACATAAATACATAATCAGAATAAATAAACATGTAAAAAATACAAAACAGACAGACAGAATCTCAGAACATAACACATTTAGCAATTCTAAAGCACACTTTTTTACAAAACACTAAACACAGTTCTCTACATTAGACACATCATTCAAAACTTAAATCCCTGTGTTTAAATCCCTGCAAGACTGCCATTCAAATGCCACACACATTTAACGATTACCCAAACCCAGTCCTCACAGGTGAAAACACGTATGGCTAATTTGTTCACTTAGAAATCAGAGCTTGAGCAGTATAAAAGGCCACAGGTTAGAAGTTTTGGTTTCGACAACAACGGAGGCCAATGTTGGAGAGGAAGAAAAAGAGAAAGAGACTATTACGGATTAGATCCGGACCACTTTGATTGACCATGTGGTCAACCATGGGTTATTGTCTCTTAGGGAGGCTGGGCAGAGTCCAGCCTAATTGAACTGCTACGTTGTAGCAAGCATCATTCGGACATTTCAAAATGAGAAAAGGTAAGTACACCTATCCTCTATACCATGCTACTGAACTCACAGAACTGTACTGTGCATACTACTGTACTACTGTATAGTACCATTGTATATCAGTAGTTGCAGTAACTTACAGTAACATTTAATTTCATACTGAAAAACCATTCACGTTTCATATTTTTGCAGAGTGAATAGACATAAGTGTGTAGTTGGTGTGGAGACCGAGCTATTCATTTGATATTTGTGTGTAGTTTTGATGCAAAAAGACAATTTTTACAAGAGTTAAAATAGTTTTGGATGAAGTGTTTGCTTTTTCCAGAAGTGTGATCTTTTGCATGTTGTGTGTGTGTGCCTTTGGATTTTGTGTCTTAAGTTTTGACAAAATGAGCCATAGTTTCAGAAATTGTGTCTAAGTGTGACCTTTGGCAACAAGAGATTAGATTACTCAATTACCAAAATGGCTACGCCACTCTCTTTAAGGGTGAGAGACCCATAGCTACTTGTAGTTTAGCCGTACTAGGTTAGATTCCCCACACAAGGCCTCCACTAAAGGAGGAAAAGGAACAGAGGCTTTTGTATCACAAAAGATAACAATTTATTGAGGCACACACACAACAATAAAACAACATCCAGACCCTACCAACGGGTCAGTGGAAAGCAGAGAAAATAACAAAAGGGCATCAACGGGGCAATACGGGTAAGTAGGGGTTAGGCACTACACCCTGAGTCACATGCTATACCAGGGGCTATACACTGCACACTGGGTTATACACTGCACGCCGAACGATTGCACACTGGGTTATACACTGCACGCTTATTGCACACTGGGTTATACACTGCACGCTTATTGCACACTGGGTTATACACTGAACGCTTATTGCACACTGGGTTAGGCACACGAAGGTGGGGGAGATGGGGGGGGGGGGGGGGACACGGACAGGGGTTCCTATAAAACAACAAATAAAACAACTGTGTGGCCTGCACTAAACCTTATCTAGGCAACAGAGAGTACCAGCCAAACGCTACGCTTTTTCAGTATTTTCTATCAGAGGAAAAACAGTGGCTGTGTGGCTGATCAGGTTTCCGGTGTATCAGCAGGTAAGTCTCCTAGATTCTGCTGTATCACCCAGTAAGTATGAAGTTTGGTTCACTCAGGTCTGCTGCATCACAGGTACATCTAAAATATAATATGAGCAGTAAATGTCAGGTCAACATCATGGAAATATGCAAAGAGGTAAAAGCACAACGTTTGGTAAAAACCATAAGCCCACAGAAAACACACTGTACCTCACGTTCTTCTACACAGTTCACTGCCGATGACATGTGTCAATGCCTTAAATGTTTTTGGTAACAAAACACACGGCAAGTGTCACTCCCTAGGTTCTGCTATGAAGCTTGGTTCACTAGGGTCTGCTGCATCAACAGGTACGTCTAGAATACATGGGGGCAGTGACTATAAAATCCACATAACCACATGAACAGGTAAATGAAAGTGTGTTTGTAAAATTATAACATAAAACTAATTATAAACACGCCGTTCCTACCTCCAGTTCTTTCACAAACAAAGTTCACCGTCAGCAACGTGTGTCCATCAATCACTTCCTTACAAACGTGAAGTTCTGAAATCTCGCGGGATTCTACTCTCTTATACCCTCCTGCCATGATCTGTTCTAGGCTACAGGGTCCTAGTGTCCTACCTGTCACATAAGCATTGGTAAAAAAAAAACTGTAATATGTTTATGGGAAAGTGATGGAAGAACGTAACCACACAGGTTCAGGAAAAAAACGAATTTGCTGCTTTTTTTTTGGAAAGAATTTTTAAATGCCATTTTAACAAGCTGAAAACGGCGAAAAATACTGTTCTGTGCACTCATTTCAGAATTCCACGTGTGCTATTTATGGAACTAAATAAACTCCATTGGCTCGTCTTGAATGTCACGTTAGATAACGGAAACAACCCCCTGCTGGATGAAGCGGACGGCTGTTCACCCCAGAGCAGGACGAATGCATCGTAGACATGGTCAGAGCAGACAACGGCATAATTCTATGACAACAGCAACAGCACATCATACATGACAACATACCATTCAACAACATCCATTCTGTGATCTTATCTGCACTTGGCCGTCTCCTGAAAAGGCATCACATGTGCATGAAGCAGTTATACAGGGTACCATTTGAGTGCAACTCTGAGTGAAACAACTGCGCTATGAATATGTGCAAGTAAGCAATGCTATCCTCTCATTGGTGCTGTATTTCAGTGTACTGTGCAACACAATATTGACTACTTCATGTCTATTCATACGGTCTTACAACACTAATGTTTTGTCTTGTCTTTTGTCTTGTTTCAGAGAGTGATGGAGCTAGATGTTGCTGCAGAGGGCCACAAGTTCCTTTATGTTGATGAAGCTGGCTTTAACCATGCCAAAACAAGGCGTATGGGAAGGAACATTATAGGACACGTGCCATCGTCAATGTTCCTGGGCAGCGTGGTGGCAAGATTACGATGTGTGCAGCCATTAGCCACAATGGTGTCCTTCATCTCATCATGTCACTCTTGGTCCCTACAAAACTGCCCACATCACCTTCCTCGACACCCTACACAACATACTTATTCCCAATGACCAGGGGAATGGACCAGAGCAGTCCAGGTTTGTTGTCGTCTGGGACATTAAATTTCCACCGGGCTGCTCTGGTACGCAATTGGTTCATTAACCACCCACGATTTATGGTACTTCATCTGCCACCATACACTCCATTCCTCAATCCAATTGAGGAGTTATTTTCAGCGTGGCGCTGGGAAGTCTATGATCGGCGACCCCACCAATGCATACCCCTTCTCCAGGCGATGGAGGAGGCCTGTGGTGATATTGACGCGGGAACATGCCAGGGCTGGATACGACACTCCAGACGGTACTTCCACCGCTGTCTGGCTAGAGAGAATATTGCTTGTGATGTCGATGAGGTGCTGTGGCCAGACCCAAATAGGAGACAGGATGCACCCTAATTTCTCGTTTACAGTAACAAGCCTATTTTGTTCTCCTCTTTTTACTGTATACAGCATGTGTTTGTTACTGTTCATGGAAAAAAAAATACATTACATTAAAAAAAAACATTACCCTTGTATTCGTTTTATTGTGCATATATACTGAATTTGCATACATGACCTATATATTTGTGAAAATACATGTACGTGTGAGTACTATGACAAACATTTACAGCAGACTGCTGTGCCCTGCACACTGAAAATACAAAAAACACAAGATGGTAGTGTTTTCCATTTATCACATCAGTGTGTAGTTGGTGTGTAGGCAGAGCTATTAATTTGATATTTGTGTGTAGTTTTTATGCAAAAAGACAATTTTTACAAGAGTTAAAATAGTTTTGGATGAAGTGTTTGCTTTTTCCAGAAGTGTGTGATGTTTTGCATGTTGTGTGTGTGCCTTTAGGTTTTGTGTCTTATGTTTTGACAAAATGAGCCATAGTTTCAGAAATTGTGTCTAAGCATTGGTAAAAAAAACTTATGGGAAAGTGATTGAAGAACGTAACCACACAGGTTCAGGAAAACGAATTGGCTGCTTTTTTGGGAAAGAATACGCAGTGTTTTTTGCTGTTTTTGAGTTCATAAAAACGCAAATTTTTAAATGCCATTTTAACAAGCTGAAAACGGCGAGTTTTTTCCATGTCGATGTTCCACTGCATCCGGCACAGAATAGAAGGTAGGCCAGAAAGTATCTAGCTAACGTTAGCTAGCTAATAAGGTTGTTAACCATGCCAGAATTGTGTACAGTCTATGGCCAGAACTAGCTAGCCAGCTAGCAAACTAACTTAAATACATTAGCAATTTAGCTAACGTTAGTGCGCTTGTCCAAGTTACTTTTTTCTACCGTTGATCTTACTAAATAAAAATAATAACTCATCTAAAATGTGTCTAGTTGCGATAAATAAATAAAAATGTTGAATGAAATCTAATATTTGAACATTTCACTACAGGTCTGCTACTTGTTCGCTCCTTCGTATTCAAAACTGGCTTGACTCAATCACTGAATAATCGGTAGCTAGCAACTGGTAGTTTAGAAAAAGTGGGAGGGACTCATATATTTAATTGACATTGTTGTTGTTCAATCCACTATAAGGCATGGCATAACTGTTATTTTAGGAAACTATGATTGGGCTAAAGGGCTGCCTCCCCACACGTGACTTTTCACTATTAAAATTACTACTTTACTTAAAAAAAAGAAAAATACAGGAGCCTCCACGTCTTTGAATACATACGTATAACAGATGACAAGCTCCTCTGAGGCAAATTTGAGATTTGTCTCTGAGGAGCGTTTACTAATGCAAATGTTTTCCGAAATGTCGTGTTTTATAGCTTGTTGGTGTGTTTTCCGAAATGTTGTGTCGACGAAACGACTGACACCAGTTGTCACACACAGCTTTCATTTGCATTGTGATACGTTGATGGAAGTGAGCATATTCAGCAGATGCTCACTGGATTTTTTGACATTTCAAGTGTAGGCGAGATGCACAATCTGTGTTCATGGCAAAGTTTGATGATGAGCAAACTGGTAGCTCAGAGGTATGACGGTGCTGTCATCATTCCACCTGCATTAAACGGACTGCAGGTTAAAATGAGAGGTTTCAGTGCACTGGTTTGTAAACTGCTACGACCATCGTTTAACGTTACAAGATAATTCAGTTTCTTTCCAACTTGGACCCTGTTTTACGAACCATTTCCACCATTCTGATTGGTAATAATTGGTAAAGCGGGAACCGCTCCATTCTGAGTCCATTGGAGCATATTTAGATAACGTTACAGGTTCAATGTAACTCAAACAAGTCCAGTTTATATACACTGCTCAAAATAATTAAGGGAACACTTAATCATCACAGTATAACACCAAGTCAATGAAACCAAACCGGTCATGCTGGGTGATGTTGCAGGCACCATAAAATTTGTCATGGTGTCTCCAGACTTTCACGTCTGTCACATGTGCTCAGTGCGAACCTGCTCTCATCTGTGAAGAGAACGGGGCGCCAATGGCGAACCTGCCAATTCTGGTGTTCTATGGAAAATGCCAATCGAGCTGCACAGTGCTGGGCTGTGAGCACAGGTCCCACTACAGGACGTCGGGCCCTCATGCCACCCTCATGGAGTCTGTTTCTGACAGTTTGGTCAGAAACATGCACACGAGTAGCCCGCTGGAGGTAATTTTGTAGGGCTCTGGCAGTGCTCCTCCTGTTCCTCCTCGCACAAAGGAGCAGATACCGGTCCTGTCGCTGGATTGTTGCCCTTCTACGGCCCTGTCCAGCTCTTCTCGTGTAATGGCCCGTCTCCCGGTATCTCCTCCACGCTCTTGAGACACAGCAAACCTTCTTGCGACGGCACATATGGATGTGCCATCCTGGAGGAGCTGGACTACCTGTGCAAACTGAATGGGCTGCAGGTACCGCCTCATGCTACCAGTAGTGACAAGGGCACTAGCAAAATGCGAAACTAGAGAAAAATCTGTCAGGACGGATAAGGAGAGAGAATTGGTGTGTGGCCACCACCTGCAAAACCATTTACTTTTTGAGGGTTGTCTTGCTGTTGCCTCTCCTGTCCATCTGTTGTCACTTTCATTTGCACCAAAGCAGGTGAAATTGATTCACAATCGTTTACGCTTCCTAACTGGATAGATCGATATCCCAGAAGTTTAATTGACTTGGTGTTATACTGTGTTGATTAAGTGTTCTCTTAATTTCTTTGAGCAGTGTATAAACCTCAAATTTGGAATTGAAAACGAGTGTGAAAGTTTTTTATTAAACCAAAATTTTATTAAAATACAGACGTGCTCAAATTTGTTGGTACCCTTGGTAAAGATGAGTAAAAAGGGTTATTCAAAAATTAACCATTTGGTGAATTAGCTTAATCTCACACTGAAAAAATTTGAAAAATTGACGTTCATTTATTATGAGAAAAAAAATTATCACTCATCAAAAAATAATTATTTTGAACAAAACCATGAATAGGAAAAATAAGTCAAGAAAAGAAACCATTCAAGTTATCCATCCATATCTATCCATATATTTCTGGCAGCAGAGTGATGGCTTAAGGCTTGTTTGATATGTCAGACCCTTGATAACTTAGAGCCATTTAGCCAACCAAGTGTTCCATACTGTTCCAGTGTAATTTACAGATAAATCTAGTCCCACCCACAATTGAGTTCCACTCAAATGCTGAGACATTTAGTATCGCTTGTAAGAGTTGCAGAAAATAAGATATCAAGAGTCTTTAGGTTGTTGGGTCACAGACATCAGGAAGTCATGGCATGCAAAGGATATGCGACCAAATATGAAAAATTTATACTTTATTCTATATATACACTGTAAATGCAGGGGTGCCAATAATTGTTAAAAATAATAATTTCTTGATGAGGGATTTTTTTTATCATAATAAATGAACGTCAATTAAAGGATGGATTTTTCTCATTTTTCAGTGTGAGATTAAGCTAATTCACCAAACGGTGAATTTTTTATAACCCTTTTTACTCATCTTTACCAGGGGTACCAACAAATTTGAGCACGTCTGTATATTCAGTTGACCTTGCAGAATTGACCAAACGCTATCGTACTTGCCTATTCTGCACGCACTAAAATGTAGTGTGTGGTTCACTTTATAAGCTAACATCCAAATCAAAAACATGGTGGAATGCTGATTATACATATATTGGGACAGTGGAGGGAGGGAGGACACACAGGCTTCTGGGGCACGGAGCATACATCCTTACCATTTACACAATAGATTGCAATTACTTGAAAATGATACAGAAATTAAAAAGGAATTACATGTACAATAAGGAGTAAAGAAAAGCATTTCACAAACAACAGATGTAAAACTACCTCATCAAAATAACACACAGATGAGAGGGCAAGTTCAAAACTGGAAGCATGTTTAATATTGCTCTACCATTATCCTGAAAGGCATAATTGGAATTACACATCTGAACTGATCATAGTTACAGAATCATAGGTCTCTCATTTTGCATTGAACAATATATACAATGTAAAATAAATACATTTACACAAATGGACATATCGTTGGAGCACACTTTATGGTACACATCACAAAAATATACAGGTAATTGTTTTACAGATGTGGAGCACATCTAAAACTACAGACATGGTTTTTACTACAGATTATTTCAGCAACTCCTGGACTGACATTTTTATATTTATTCTCATTTTAAACCCTTTAGAATGTTTTTTCTTTCTTTTTCACCCTTTCATTATTTTTTCTACATTTGCATGTAAAACTGCCATCGATCCTTTAAATTTTTTGGCAGATATACACTGATGCATTAATAAATACAATAACCAACACCCATATTCTTTTCTATAATAAAAAATAGCAGTTGTTTGCACATTTTCACATCATTAGTCCTATCATTTAAATGTAAAATAGTCCAATAAATACAGCATTTTGATCTAAATAAAATAGGAAGTGCAACATCAGTTTGTTGCACAATCATATTGCCTTAAATAAGAAAAGTATGTCAGAAAGAAAATCTAAGTTTGTGTGGCTAAGTGACACACCTTGTCTATATTCAATATTTCAGTAAGGTGTTGAAAGACACAACAAAACATTTTCAATATGATTTAAGCTAAAAGCATTAGCTATTGTCCAACAATGTGGATTCTGTCCATTTTTTTCTAAAAACTTGTTTTTTAATGTTTAATTATTTTTAAATGTGTGGTTGGGGTAACTGCATTTTCCTTTATATACACACTTTAACATAGTTATGCTGTGATGAATAAGGACTTTAATATTCTGTGGAAAAAAGATGATATGGTTTCTTTTTGCAAAACAAATCAAGTCTTAATTCTCCTTCAGTCTTCAAATACCACTGATCAAAATCAGCCCAGCTTAAATTGCTGGTTAGAGATTGTTTTCATATCTTTCATCCCCATGTATGTCTAGAAAATGAGAGTTATACAGTTAGATAATTAAACAATATTTGAAAAATCCCCAAAAGGAAAACAGCATCTTTCTTCCAGGAGTTCTGTATGCATGTAATAAAAATGTCAACATTTTATCAACAGCAAGAACCTTCAAGTTATTGACCATCTCATGAGTTGCTATGGGTGATTATTAAGTCTAGAATCACAGTACGGTTACCTCTCGAAACCACAATCTAGTATATAGTTGTATAGCTAATGATAGATACACAGTATTTATAGAACAAGACAGAAGGAAAATAAAAAGCCCACAACCCCCCATTTTCCTTAAAAAAAAGTATTATTTTACTTTTTATCTGTTTACCTTAATTAAGCACACAAAGTTTAAGCAATAGTTTTGGAAAACTGGTTTGCAGCAAAAACAGAAATATTGTTTTTCCTTTGCATCTTCAAAGAGTAAAGTTAATACTATAACTTAGTTGATTGGCAAGGGAGGCATTATGTACAGCATTTTGTTAAAAAAAGAAAATAAATATATATATATACATACAAATAAAATAAAACTACATAAGCTATTGATCTGTAATACTCAAATTCTTGTTCTTTTTTATTTAAACCTAAGATAGACATTGGCATTCTACAAGAAACTGTTACACAAATGATCCCTTTTATATATGTATTTCCTTCTTTTTCGATAATTATTATTCATTTATATGTCAGCATAGATGTTGTTTTGGATTTGTTGATCTAGCAGTTAATAGGAAGAGCCTCATTACCAGATATGTAATTCAAGAATACACTGCTGAAATCTCCTGAGGATTTGTACATCCAGTATTGTCTCTAATTCTACCCTGTGTCTAATATAAGCATACAGCACGAGAACTGGAATACCACGAAAAGTACACATCTTTAGATGAACAGAGAAAACAAAGAAAAACTAAGGAGAAATTAAATGGAATTTTTTTTAAATAAATAAAGCACAGCAAACGCAGAACATTGAGAAGCTGAGCTATTATTTTCATCATTTTTAAATGTTGTACCAATAAAATGTCTTCGGTTAAATTTATAATCTGTTAATTTACAATATAATATTCTGAAAATACATGGACCCGTTACTAATACTGATATAGCCATTATAGAATGTGATGTAGTCTTGACTTACTATTGAGCTTCTCTTGTGAAATGCTGTACTTATTAGATTATATCATGCAGGTGTTGTTTTTGGAATCTTAATTTTGAAGGTACAAACAAATAATAAAATAAAATAAATAATAAAATGGGACTGATCAGGACCAGAAAGGTCACATTCCACAATCATTTAGCAGCCAGGTACTGGTAATTTTTTCCATAAGTACCATTTTATTTTATTGCAAAATGAACTGATTAGCATTTGGCTAAAGTTACAAAAACCTTGGGCTTTCGTCTGTGTTCTTTACTGCTATTGTGAGTGTCTGTTGTGGATATGTAACTTTAGTCTTCAGTACTGTAATCTAATAGTACGTGGCAGTCAAAGAGGTAAGAGCTGGAGGGTATGTAGCCTAATGTTTAACATTTAAATCTTTGACTTAGACTGACACAAACATAAATTGCATATGTTAAAATGCACCTTCAATTTAAACGACTATTGCTTTAAGAAGTTAAATGTTCTCACAATTAATAAAAAGGCTGAAAGTGGAAGGACTGATACAAAAATCAATCAAGTAATTCATTAACACCACATAATTTTAAACAGTGTCTTCAAACTTATTTATAGGCTGTCCTCAATAAAAAATAAGAAAAGTACACTCTGTCTTTGTTCAAAACACAATTATTATTTTTTTTAATTAAATAAATTGAAAGCTGTTCTTTTTTCACCCAATACCACATTTATATATATATATATATATATATATATATATATATATATAGTACATTGCATGAGTGATTTAGCTCCAATTATTCCCTGAAAAACATAAAAATTATTTATTTGGAAGACTTGAAAAGAAATAACTGAGGAATCAAACAGCTGGAAGCAATCTAGATGGAATATTCAATGACAAAAACGGAAGTTTCTCTAGACCTCTGCTTGCCCACTGCATCAATACACCACTCCCGTGAAATCTAATACTGCATTCAGCATTCAGACAAAGTGCTGCACCAGACTCTACTGCAAGTAGCAACTGCTTGCTTTGATTCCTTTGTTACAGGGGACATTTATGCAATATCATAAAGTTTTCTGGCATCCACTGAATGGATCTCCATCCTTTGGCAGGGCTGGTATCCTCTTCTCATCCACTCCAGAATTCTTGGTGAAAAATAAAAGAGTTTCACAGCATGAAAAACTGCACCAGAAACTCAGAAGAAAGGAGTTGAAAGCTGGTTCACTGCTAAATGATCTGTGCAGTCTTACTTTCCCTTTAACTTTTTTGTATACATTAATAATCACAATGTAACATTTTCATACATATTACTGTCATTGATAGTTACAAACACCATTTTTATTGTGTACATTTCTCCTTGTAATTTGTTAAAATTAAAGAACAAGGTTCCTCCAGCGGTGGAAGTGTCAAAGTCTCCCAGCTGGAGTGGAGTAAGTCTGAAGCCTGACCCCTTCCATTATCAACCTCTCTCTCTTTTTTTCTTCTCTCTGAGGGTGGGACCCGGAAGGGTTGGAATTATGCGGTTGGAGTCAGACCTTGGCCTCCAGCAGCTCCAGAAACAGTTTGTGCATGGGCACCTTGCCATCCTGCTTGATGCTGTAGAAGTGCTGCACAGCCTTGGTGGAAGTTTGCCGGAGGAGAGGGAGGGTCATGAGCAGCTTTCCAGCCCGGCGTGGGTCTTCCGCATGCTGTCCTGCCTCGTAGTCCTGCAGAGCTTCATGCAACACATCCTGCAGCTTCTGAACTGCCTCCACATCCTCTATGTGCATGGAGTCTGCAAGATATCAAATATACAATTTTAACAGCATGGCTGTCTAACCCTCAAGTCTCTATCACCTGCAACCAAAGGTTCCAACCTGATCCAACTTCTCTTTTAACACCCCTGCATCTTTATGGTCCTGCTTTCATAAAAGCAGGAGAACTTGCACTGTAATGCTACTGTAAATACATTATACACTGGATATGCACTGTAATGCTATTGTACGTACATTATACACTGGCTATGCACTGTAATGCTAATGTATGTACATTATAAACTGGCTATGCATTCTAATGCTACTGTACATACATTATACACTGGCTATGCACTGTAATGCTACTGTACGTACATTATACACTGGATATGCACTGTAATGCTACTGTACGTACATTATACGCTGGATATGCACTGTAATGCTACTGTAAGTACATTATACACTGGATACACACATTGTAATGCTACATGTAGTACATATATGCAATGAGCAATTAACAATCACACTTTTTCATTTGAATGACATTACTGAATTGGGAGGAAATTAAGAATAAAAAAATTATCTGCAATATCTAAAATAGTGTATGTACAGTATGCCATTTTAGCTCATTTACCTCTTCATCAAGTACTGGGCAAAGCAGAGACATGATGCTATTATCATGGCATATGTGAGAGAAATGCTAAACACTGGAAAAAGACATGAAACTGCAGATGCCTTTCCACAGCAGTTCTGTTTGGGATTCAGGATATTTTGGCCCAATTGCCAATGCTGGGTCAGAAGCCTCTGCTAAACCGCTTATATGAGGCAAAATGGCCAACACTGACAAGGGAAACATCAACTCTTAAAAGCATAAATAACACCTACATATAACTTTTCATTGGAATGGAAAAGTGAAAATGCAGAGTTAAAAAGGGATGACCAAAATGTATATGATTACACAGCAAGCATAGAAGTGTTATTAATCAAACATATGAAAAATCTGAATAAATCAGAATGTATCACAGTGATTAATTAATTATCCCAAACTGTCGTTGAAATCCAGCTGATCTAAAGTTATGGAAACATTGCCATTTTTCAGATAGCTGACACTTTAAATGAATGTCAAAGCATTTATTTCATGAGTGGCTGTAAGGAATAACATATGTTTTTAAAATATCATTCAACGTGGAATTGAGCGTTGGGCTATTATGCAAACGCCTTCAAATGTTTCTGTATTTGATAGCTAAGACTCACAAAATTTGAAAAAAATGTATGCAGATTTCATAAACTAATTGTTAGGTTTCTTTGTAACTAAATTTTAAAAAAATAGCTGAATATCAATTCCACAAATGTGCAGACAGTGCTAGTGTCATTCTGAATTTCTCATGTTGTTTTCGAAACATTTAGAAGTTCCGATGCTCTAATTCCTGGACATTTTAGACTGCAGTCTGCCTAACTGACTTTTGTTTAAGGATGTTGATTACTTGAGGGAAATCTTAATGAATAAATTCAGTTGGAATACAGTTTACACAATGAGTCCACTCACTGTGCACTGCGTGTTTATATTAGTGCACCAGCTGAAAGCACACAAATATTTAATTCTGTAAATGGCCAGAGATTCCCCTTGGGCCTATGAATGCAGAACATAAAAGAACAGCTCAGGGGCAAGATATGAAACACCACTGACGCTGCTCAGCTGGACCCATTTGAATCAGCTGTGTAGAGACTCTTCTGTGAACAATACTGTTGTGCTAGTTACCATTGTCTTGCAGAAATGTCAGAGGCATGCACAGGAATATTTAGTTATTAACAAGATGTGGATGCATGGTGGCAATTGCTATCAGACCTCTGCTGTCTGTACTGATAAAACATAAATGCTCCCTTCTGTTTGGTCTCACACTAGGGCCAATGTGTCCCATCTTATGGTGGCGCTGTACGGTCAGAGCTGCAGTTCAATATTCCAGCCTGTCTTTGTCTGGGGGCTGCTCTCCCATCTTCAATTCAGACAGTGAGGCCTCATTCATCAGTCACATGAGCTTTGGGTATCAGAAAAGTGACCTGTGATCTGACAGAAATCCCTGGGAGAAAGTGCTTACCTGCATCTTTCCTTGAAGGATGCAGTGCCAGCACTGCTATCAATCTAACTATCACTGCTGGAAGTGTACATAGAAAGCCAAGGATCCTGGGAGAGATGTATTTCGGTGTCTGTGCTATAAGAATGATATTGCTTCTCCATCACAGAAAGTGCATGCTATGCCCTGATAACTGTTAATGCACCAAATAACTGATTTGGATACGAATTTTGAAATATCCTGGATTGGAATGGTGGCGCATGCTAACTATACACATCGAGAGAGAGCATTGTAGAGCAGGTGGAGTTTATATTGAATTATATTGAAGAGATAATAGTGTGTACATAAATTAATTATGGTACATGATTATCATGGTGACCTTCATTAAGATTCTCACACTGGGAAAAAAATGCTAATAAAAACATTGGAGACCCCACATACAAAATTATGTGGTATTTATGAGGGATCTCTATGCCCAGAGACACGGAGGAAAATATTTTTGGAGGTCCAAGTGCGACCTCCAAAAATAGCGACAATTGGTATCTATAAGTGTTCGGAACAAACACCACTAAGACCGACAATAATCCATAGTGAAAAGGAGAACACAAAGAACCTCGTGATATAAATAAGCGAGGAGCTTGAATTCCGAGCAAACAAAAGAAATAAGCGAATAAGCTTATCTAACTCCAGTAGTGGAGAGAGAAAAGAAATTAAGGAGAAAAGTAAAAAACCCTAAACCTTAGGGTGAGAGCACTCGTAGGCTTGAGTGAGAAACGAAAACCCAAAAAATACCTCTGTTAGAACGAGAGCAACCTTTACTAATTGTACTGCTAACAAGTCCCGCGCTGAGAAGCAAATCGAAACTCCTATACCTTAACCGGCTAGAATGTTACGTGAAACAACATGGAAGCGAAGAGCAAAGAAGGAAGCGAGGTAAAAATCTGATGGATTGAGAGATGAATGGAAAAAGGAAATAATAAATGCGGAGATAAGGGAAGGAAGGCGCGATCCATGACAGGACCCCCCCCTCTAAGGAACGGCACTAGACGATTCCACGACCTTATCTCTGCAGAAGTCGGTGATTAACTGAGGGTCCAGGATGTTCCTGGATGGAACCCAGCAACGTTCCTCAGGACCGTAGCCCTCCCAGTCCACAAGAAACTGCCACACCCTGCCCACATGTTTCTCAGCCACAATGCGGCAAACTGTATAAGCCGGACCCCCCTCTATGATACGGTGAAGCGGCGGTGGTCTCTCCACCGGGGCGAGTAGGCTGACGAGTACCGGCATAAAAGGTGGGAGATGTGAAACGTGGGGTGGATGCGCATGGAGCGTGGCAGCTGAAGTCAGAAGGTGACTGGGTTGACAAGGGGCCCACGAAGCGAGGGCTTCAGTGTTTGCAGAAATTGCTTGCTTCACACTTTGCAGCTGTGTAGGTTCACAACAGGTAAAATGCTGCTGTTAAAAATGACCACATTCATTGGTAATTGTTCTTTATACTGAATTTAAACTCTCTCTTCACTACTTGTGAAGGAGTAGAGATTATGCAGCTAAATGGGTAAAGCTTAAGATTAAGATGTATAGGTGTTGTGTATTGTTATCATTTAATTGTGTATTTTTTCTGTTATCGAGTAGATTCCATATCACTGACAAAAAGAGTTGTGTACTAAGGGTCAAGGGGGAATTCGCAGGACTTATCTAATTAGAAATAAATAATACTGAGATGACATACATAAATAAATAAATGCTGAGGATACATTTATAAATAAAATGTATAAAATGATAGAAGATATAAGAATGAAATATATAAATAAATATATACATATATAAATAAAAGCAGAAATAAATAAATATATGCCAATATAAATATAAAATACAAATTTAAATGAATGCCCTTTATTTTTTATTTATTAAATTATACATTTGTTTATTTCTGTAATTCTGCTCTCAATATGATAATGAAGTGGGCTGATCTTATATCCTCTGGATTTCTGGGTGTCATCAACGTACGTGATGTTTGTGATGAACTGAAAACTATGAACTGAGTGAGTGTTTGCAAGCTTACCGAAACTAGCAGAAAGTATGGCTACATTTGGAAAAATCTTCATTTTCATATATTCAGATATTTCGTGGGAGTAATATGCAGTGACCAGAGTGTTTTTGACATCATGAGAAGAGTAATTGGAAGATTTCTGACCCTTTTAAATGTCAGTGAAATTTCCTGTGTGTCGGTCGTGAGTAGTAGTTTCCCATGTCGACATGTATTTCCAGAAACTTCTGCACGCTCCCGGGCCAAGTCTATGATAGGGGATTTCTGGACTTGGATATTTCCGATTAGGTTGAAGTGGTCGGCTATGTCCGGTAATTTTTGGCAAATTATTGAAATTATGTCCCTTTCCGACAGCAGACACGACACGCATCTGCAAATGTCCAGATACAGTCCGTATTCTGATTTGTGCATTGTAGTGTCCACCCAGTAAATGCAACTTTCCGTGCAATGTTTTTCACAGCAATGACCTTGTGAGTGCAGAAAAAAAGGTTTCCGTGTTTTTAAGTGTTTGTGGAGCAGCGACTTATCCCTAATTTTGTTGGCTGTTGGCTTTGCAATTGCCAAGTGCTGTACCTTTCAAAGAGCTACTAGAGTGCTTACAGCGGCATTACAGCCCCAGGCTGTCTGAGATTGTACGTTTCCATTTTCACAATTGCAGACAGCGGCGTGACCAAAGAATGTCTCGTTTTATAGCTGAACCGCGCAAACTTTCAGTACATTGCAATTTTGATGTCCAGCTCCAGTAAATGCTGCATGACCGTGCTGTTTCAGATGCAACGCTCCGGCGTCAGTTACTTGCAGAACCAAGCCTATTTTTCAAGCAAGCTGAAGAATGAGCTCCTCCAGCTGAAACAGCAAGAAAGAAGGCATGTGCACTGCCGCCTGAAAAAACTGATATTGAGGAAGTACATCAGATGTCTCAAGGTAATGCATCTAGGAACATGGAGCAGGCAGTCACAATTATTCAGAAATGTTACCATTGTGATGGCCAGCTAGCTGCAAATTTAGCACAGCCATATGCCATTTTTGTAAAAAACTAGGATAAATTTTGCGCAAAAAAAATGGCATGAAAAAATCTCATTCACAGTCACTGTCTACAGATTCAACACAATCTCAGCAAGCACAAACAGTAACTGTGGATGGTCAGAATGAATATGTGGTGCACAGCAGACATGTATAGCAAACACCACACAGGAAGTCAGCTTACAAGGCCACTATCTCACTAAATGAAAAAATGTCTACAAATGGAAGTTGATTCTGGATCAGCTTGATCATTAGTAAGTGAAAACACTTACCGCAGTTTGTGGCCAGGCGAATGACCCCTGCTTATAAAGGACAGCAGTGTGTTATAGCAGTCCCAGGCTCCACTGCCAGTGCTGGGCAAGATTTTTGTCAAGGCTGAGTATCAAATGCTCCAGCAAACATTACCCCTTTTGTGGTCCAAGGTCAAGGGACAAGATTGTTAGGCAGCGATTGGTTTGAAGCTCTGGGCATTGATATCATAGGTGGGTGCAAAATACAGCAGCAGTCTGTGACACCCCTCCTGCAAAAGTATGCAGAGGCTTTCCAGAATGTTAGAGCATGTTGTGGACTCACTTGAGGTGGACCCTACAGTGGCACCAATGTTCTATAAAGCACACATCCTTTTGATCTGAGGAAGGAAGTGGATTAAGTTCTGGACTAACTTGTGGAGCAGGGTGGTTTTGTTCTAGTCCATGGATACTCAATTCTGGCCCTAGAATCCAAGTCCAGCTCTGGTTTTCTTTTCTCCCAGTTATTGACTGAACAATTAGTGCTACTATCTTCACACCTGACACCTAGTTAAAGGGACGGTGGAAAACCAGCAGTATTCGGCCCTCGAGGACCGTGACTTGAGTAGCACTGTTCTAGTCCATCACTCAAAATTGGCCACCTACTTTCTCTAGTCACAAAACAGACAAAAGTATGTGAATCTGTGGAGATTACAGATGCACAGTAAACACAGCAATCAGGTCTGGCATATACAGTCAAGCCGGAAAGTCTGCACACCCCTTGCACCTTCTCCACATTTTATTACGTTACAGACTTATACTACAATAGATTGAGTTCATTTTTTGCCTCAAACATCTACACACAATAGCCAATAATGACAAAGTGAAAACAGGTTTTTAGAAAATATGCAATTTTATTTTACTGACAAAAATAGGTTATTTAGGGGTTACATATTTGTACACACCCTTAGCCTAATACTTGGTTGCTGCACCTTTGGCAGCGATTACAGCTTCAAGGTGTCTTGGGAAAGAAGCTACGAGCTTGACACACTTGTTTCTGGACATTTTTGCCCATTCCTCTTGGCATATCCTTGCAAGCTCTGTCAGGTTGGATGGGGAGCGTCGGTACACAGCCATTTTCAGCTCTTTCCACAGATGTTCAATTGGATTCAGATCTGGGCTCTGGCTGGGCCACTCAAGGACATGCACAGACTTTCTCCGAAGCCACTCCTTTGTTCACTTGGCTGTGTGCTTCAGGTCGTTGTCATGTTGGAAGGTAAACCTTCGCCCCAGTCTGAGGTCCAGAGCCCTCTGGAGCAGGTTTTCTTCAAGGATCTCGGTGTACTTAGCTGCATTCATCTTTCCCTCTATCAGGACTAGTCGCCCCGTTCCCGCTGCTGAAAAACATCCCCACATCATGATGCTGCCACCGCCATGCTTCACTGTAGGGATGGTATTAGCCAGGTGATGAACGGTGCCTGGATTCCTCCAGGTGTGACACTTAGTATTCAGGCCAAAAAGTTACGTTTTGGTTTCATCAGACCAGAGAATCTTGATTCTCATGGTTTGAGAGTCCTCTAGGTGCCTTTTAGCAAACTCCAAGCGGGCTGTGATGTGCCTTTTACTAAAGAGGGGCTTCCACTCTACCATAAAGGCCTGATTGGTGGAGTGCTGCCTGGATGGTTGATCTTCTGAGGTTCTCCCATCTCCACAAGGATACGCTGGAGCTCTGTCAGTGTGACCCTCGGGTTCTCACCTCCCTGGTTCCCCGATTGCTCAGTTTCTAGGAAGATTCTTAGTGGTTCCAAACTTCTTCGATTTACGAATGATGGTGGCCACTGTGCTCTTTGGGACCTGTAAAGCTGCAGAGATTTCTCCATACCCTTCTCCAGATCTATGCCTTGACACACCTGTTTCTGAGGTCTGCAGATAATTCCTTTGACCCCATGGCTTGGAGTTTACTCTGACATGCACTGTCAATTGTGGGACCTTATATAGGCAGGTGTTGGAAATCCCCAATCATGTCCAATCAATTTAATGTATTACAGGTGGACTCCAATTAAGTTGTAGAAACATCTCAAGCAGTATCAGTGGAAACAAAATGCACCTAAAAACCTGTTTTCACTTTGTCATTATGGGCTATTGTAGAGTATGTCTGTAACGTAATAAAATGTGGAGAAGGTGAAAAGAGTGTGCAGACTTTCCGGCTTGATTGTATCCACTGCCTACAACCACTAATCTATTTGAAATGTTGGCTGGGGAATGGTCTTCACTAAAATGGATCTAAACCAGGCCTACCAGCAACTTGTCCTTGATGAACACTTCAACACAACAGCTTCAGTTCTAGGTTTCTACAGCTGAGGCAATTTTCTAGATGTTTATGGACACACTTCTAGCAGGTATTCCTGATGGGCAGCCGTAATTCAGTGACATTCTGATTGCAGGATGAACAATACAAGAATATGACAAGCACATTGAGGAGGTGCTGAAACACCTGGCTGACGTAGGTCTTCGACTCCTGCTAAGGAAGAGTTCCTAGGTTTCTGTGTAGACCAAGAGGGAATCCAACAACCGAAAAAGTGAAAGCCATCAGAAATACGCCCCATCCTGCAATAAGACAGAGCTTCAGGCTTTTCTTAGGCTGTTAAACTTCTACAGCCGTTTCCTCCAGAACAAAGCCACAATGCTGGAACCACTACATTAACTGCTGGAACCACTACATTAACTGCTTGACCAGTCATTAACATGGAGCTTGATAGCTGTCCATGAATCTGCTAATAGAAAAGTAAAAGAGCTGCAACAGGTTGAGTGAGAGCTTCTGCATTAGCCTCATTGTGGTCTCCTGCATCATTCAAAACCGATGCCACAGATAATGCTTGACGTATTCTCTGGTGAAGCTCAATCTTAGGTGCATATTGTTATGAACTGGAAAACAGCTGGCAAATGCAAATGCTGAGCCGTCTGCATCCTTCACTTCCTGTGGCTGACACCCCACACCTCCTGGATGTGCTGTTGCTGAAAATAGTCCCAGATGCCTCACTCCATGCTTAAAAGATTGCAGCACTCACCCAAAAGGATGTTAACTAGTTGGCCTTAACATAGTGTCAGCTAGTGAACTAGCTGCCCTTATTTTAGTGTAGCTAGTTAACTAGCTGCACTTTGTTCATTAGCTAGTGAACTAGCTGGCATTTTAACGCAACTAGCTAGTAGTACAAATAGGCAGCAAGCTAGGGCTAAAAGGTAGCTAGTTACGGAAGTCGAATAAATGTTAAAACGGCGTGCAGCTATATGTAGCAAGCTGACTATTAAGGCCAACTAGTTAGCTAGCAAAGTTTTAAAAAGAGGTTTGCGACCTAGCTTGCTAGCTAGGTGGCTGGCTCCTATGGCCAGCTAGTTAACTAGCTAGATGTCACTACTTATTCAACTAGCGACCTTTTTGGTGCACCTAGTTGGCCTTTTACGACAACTATGTGGCCATTTGTCACAGCTAGCTGTGCCAAAAATGCCAGCTAGTTAACAAGCTGCCCCATTGATTTAAAGTAGTTAGCTAGCTAGCTCATATGGCCAACTAGTTAGGTCGCAGGCCACAGCTAGGTGGCCATGTGACCAAGCTAGCTGTGCAAAAAGCCACCTAGCTGTGCAAAACGGCCACCTAGTTAACAGGCTAAAAATAAGAAATGACATCTAGCTAGTTAACTAGCTACGTGGCACAAATGGCACCTAGTTAACTAGGTGGCTGACATTAAGGCTTACTAGTTAACTAGTTAGCTCACAAGCCCTTTTTAAAACGCAGCTATTTAACTAGGTGGCATTTATGCCATAGGTTTTCAAAGACTTTTGCCCTCAACTACTAAGCTAGTTAGGTTGTAAAAGTGTTCTTACAACTGAACTAGTGTGCCTTAATAAAACCTAGCTAGTTAACTAGTAAGCACCACTTTGTGGTAGCTAGTTAACTAGCAGTGCTTTGTCTGTGCTTACGACCGAGCTAGTTAACCAGCTGCACTTTTGTGCCGCCTAGTTGGCCAAAACGCAACCTAGCAGCACAGCTAGCTGGCTTTTTGGCCAGCTAATTGGCCCAAATGGCAGCTAGCTAGGTCAATTGTGGTAGCTAGCTGGGACATATGGCCAGCGAGCTAGGACAAATGGCTAACTAGCTAGGACTAAAACGGTACTTAGCTATGGAAGTCGAATAAAAGCTAAAACGGCTTGCCATAGACGCACGCAGCCTGTCGAGCATAACTGGCGCAGTGGATCGAGGATAACTGGCGCAGCCTGTCGAGTTAGTGGCGAGGGGTGTGCCAAGCGTAACTGGCGCAGTGGATCGACGGCTCTCCTTAGCTGTTGCCCTCACATTCTCAAATTTTGAATAAAAAAACCCAGCAAAGCTGTTGGGTAGGCTACAACAGTGTTAGCCGGCTAACTATAAAATATTTTCAATAAGGTGAAATTCACTTGGATGATATCCTGAGTTTTACCCCCCCAAAACATTTATGAAAGAGCTGGTGTTTCAACTCAAACCCCATCCCACCCCGTGAACGCGCTCATCAAGCTACATGTGAACACCCTGAGCTTTTCTGTTGCTTAATTTCTCCAATTAAAATGAAAACAATAATAGCCTATCTGTTGGTTGTGGAAGCCTACGAGCATAGCTATGAACCATGAATTGTAGATCTATTGATTGAGGTGGACATAGAATGTACCAGGTTCTCTGTAATCTTGCTTTTAAATTAATTATTCGGCTACTCTCAATATTTTTTTCCATATATGCCAGATAGCCTAACAATCAAACAATAATTGATTTGCTTAATAACCAAGACAAATAGGTAAATAAACTTGCACAGCATTTTTCTATATCCACATTTGTGATTACATAAAATACGTTAATGTCAGGCGAAGATTCTGCAGTTTAGCTATCAATGAACAGCACTGATTTATTTGGGTAAATTCTCTCTTTTTTTAAGCTTGAATGCATGCGTTACACTCAACGCTGGTTCCAGCCTCTTTAAATTTATGCTTTTTAATGTTTAAATCGTTTTGACTAAATTGAGTGCCATCTGCTACATTCTTTAACGTGATGAGGAGAAAACGCAATGCTAACGTGCAACTCAGAGAAAACGTTGTTTTTTTGCCAGTTAATTATTCAGAATGATTGCCACCCTTACTAAACAATTTCACGTTAGTTATCCATTTGTCATTTGTTAATCATTGTAGGCTACATAATTGTTCTTTATTATTCATGGAATTAATTGTTTGATTGACATAAGCAAGCAAAATAAATGGAAACAGGTTGAGAATATGTTCAGTTAAAATGCTTCATAGCCTACCTACTCTTTTTCCAGCACAGGGGCTGTCCTACACATTTAAATGCTACACAATTTTATGACAAAGAAATATGCTAGCACGCAAAACTTGCTGTATTTATTGATATTTGTTATTCAGTAGCTAAATCAATTGCTTGATAATCAATGTAAACAGGTTGAGAGTTTCATCCGTTTATAGCAGGAGTGGGCAACTCCAGGGTTGCGTCCCAATATTCTTCACTCCCCACCTCCCTTCCTCCACTCTCCCACTCCCACTCCTCTCCTACCCGGACGTATGCAAAACTGTCTGAACGTTTTGAGTACAAGTATTTGCATGTAGCCTACAGTATACAATGTACCTGACATTGCGGTTTGCGTTGAGACATATTAATATGTAACCATTAATACATAACTAAAATGTAATCAGCAACATTAGATTAAAAAACAAAGATCCGTTTCCAGGGCACGGAGGAGAGCAGGTGGTTGTGGAGGAAAGGAGGATGCATTTTTCGAGTATTGGGATGCACCTACAGAACTATATATTAACTAGAAAGGAAACGCGTAACACTAGAAAGGAGTGCCCGTATTGCTGCTGTACGAGTTGTGGCAACTCACTTGCCCTGTCATCCTTGCGGCACTAGAATGTATCGTAGCCACATGCAGTCTGAAAAATTATTTCAAGACCTTTGATGCAGTCGTCCTTCTAACTGTTTGGGTAAAGGTCTTACAGTGCATTGAGAACCAAAATCTGATTCTTCAGACAGGAGATATTTCTCTGTATGTTGAGGCTGCAAACATCAAGGCACTACAGGATGAAATCCAGGCTCTTCGTAATCGATGGGACTCACTGCTCGCAGAGGCCTCCCTAGTAGCACAAGCAATAGACGTCCCTGCTCATTTTCGGAGTGAAGAGAGACGAAAGCGGAAAAGGAAACGCATGCCTGATGAGATGACACAAGAAGATGCAACTGAAGAGAGCGCAGAAAATGCATTTAGGAACAACATATTTTTTGTTGCAATGGATAGTATTATCAGTGCCTTGAGTGCAAGGTTCCAGACCACAGCAGGCATATGTGAAACATTTGCACCTATTCTGAAGCTGACAGATATGACTGAAGAACAGATAAAAACAACATGCCGGGCATTGACAAGAATGTATGACACGGATCTCTCAGTAGAATTTGAAAATGAAATGCTGCACCTACGCGCAATATATAGTGCCACATTTCCAAATAATCTGTCCCCTCTTGAGCTCCTTAATGCCATCTGGAAGATGTAGCTACAGAGCATTTTTGGGGAAATTTGTATTGCTTTGAGAATTTTCTGCACACTTCCTGTCACAGTTGCTGGGGGTGAACGGGCTTTCAGCAAGTTGAAACTGGTTAAGAACTACCTGAGATCAACAATGTCCCAGGATAGACTTAATAGCCTTGCCATTCTGTCAATTGAGAGCCAAGTAGCCAAAGAATTGGACTTTAGAGATATTATCAGTGATTTTGCAAACAAAAAGTATTGACATAATTTACGTCCCAACATCACGTGTCAGCAGGGCTTGACTTTTTTCCCCCACTGTTTTTCCCCCTTTTATTTTGTGTATTTGTGTACAGTTGTTGGCTCCTATTTAAGAATAAATGTTCTATATCAAAATATGCATGAGAGTCATGGATCAAAAGAGGAAGGGGGCCCACAGAGATTGTTAATGTATAGGGCCCAGAATTTTGTGTCACGCCCCTGGCTACACCACGCTATTAGCTGGCCGCGCAAGGGTGGTTCACGGAAATCTTGAGCCAGGGAGCGGTCGGGATGTAGCGTTACCGTTGTAGCTAGGCTATACTGCCTAGCCATACCACAGACTACGGATTAAACCAAATAAACACGCAGATGCAATAATCATTATTTAAGTATGTGAACATAATCATATCATAGCTATTTTATATTTTATCTATGTACTTATTGTTTTGGTTTTCACATAACGTCGAATGTGTTACGGTTCTAACCGTTCCACGCCATGTTTTATGTTTATTGTTATATCACGCCCTTATTTGTATTCACGTTCTGTCATAGTTTATTAGTTGCATACATATTTCCATGTTTTTCCGCAGCCTTGCGTTCATGCTGTTTCTTCTCTTGCTGTCACTCACGCTTCCCTAATTGTTTCATTCTCCCTGTCTAATTACTAATATACTAACATTAGATCAGGATTGGGTAATACTAACTATCTAACCATGTGTTCATGTTTACCTTACGTTTCTCGTACATGTTAATTACTAATTTACTAACGCTAGGTCAGGATAGGTTAACTACTAACGATTTACTAATTGCCTCGTTACGTGTCTCATTTTCTCAAGCTGTTGTGAATTTCCTGCTGCTCTCAAGCTAAGTGTCTGCACCTGTCTACACCTGCATATAAGATCAGTGTTCATGTCATGTCCTTGCGAAATTGTTGCCTCACTAGCACTCTTAAGCATTTGTCAAGTATACGTTTTCTGATTTCCTGTTTTGATCCAAGCCTGTTTTTTGACCACTGTTTACTGCCAGCCTTTTGTTTTCACTGCCTGTCCTGACCACGATTCCTGCTTGCTGATTTTGTACTTTTTGCCACGCGGCGAGGACTCCGGTCTGACCCTGCTTGTTTTTTCAACTATTCTTTTGCCTTCTCCCTTTTGTACCTCTGCCACGCTGATTGCCTTCCTGGTTCCGAACTACTGCCTGGCTTACCGACGACGAGACTGCCTTCTCCTTCGGTACTTTTGTTTATTGGCTGGATCTTTTTGTGTATGACCTTTGCTTGTGCTAAGACAACGATTACTGGATTTTCCTTAATAAAGCCCTTGCGGGTATTTATTACATCTGTTGTTCTGAGTCGTGCTTCTCGGGTCCAACCCTCCACGCACTACGTCTCAGAATGTTCTCACGACACCCACTGCGGTGAGAGTGGATCTGGGGTAGGCGCTGGAGTCTGGACTCAGGAAAGCGGGCTGTAAAGAATTTTGTTTTAATATAAGGAAAAGGTTGGTGCATCCAACATGTCCTTACCTGGTTATATTTTTCGAAATGGCCTATATTTTGTCTAACCGCGTGAAGTAAGCTATGCGATAAATGTTTTCAAAGAACAGCGAGTGCTCCCCGTTGTCTATAGCCTAGCTAGGCTATAGGACATTGTAGCTTTTACATAACGTTACATTAAGTTATTGTGGCTGCGTTTACTATTATGTTTCTCTTGTATGTCGATTTACACATGTGCATCCTCTCATCGCTCAATAGAAATCAACCGGATTGAGGAACTGAAGTTGCGTATAAAAGTATCAAAACCAGACAATGCACTTTTAACAGCGCATAAACGAGGCTAAGTGTCTTTGCTTACAGACAATAGTACGCTACCACTTAGATCCCACAAACTTGTACATTTATCCTTAATGTGACCTTTTCATTTTAATATGTCTTGTCAGGGTTTGTCTTGCAATGCATCTTATCGAGTGGGCTTTAAACTGAGACAGGCTGCTGAACTTTGCTGTGTCCTATAACAAACTCCTAACGTCTATGTGTTTTCCCCCTTATCATCCAGGACAACTAGCCTTTTGGAGACTACTAGCCTTTTAATTTTGAATGGTGTAGCTACATTTGTATATTTAGTCTTTACAAAATAGCAATTTCGCTTTATACCTACTGTATGACTTATGCAAACAATGAACCCTTCAATAAAAAAGTAGTTAATTCATTAAAACTCATTAAAATGTATTAATTAATTATTATTAACGTTATTATGTCTGGGATATTTTGGCTGTCACATATTTGCCTTCACATAAAACTGACACTGCGGGTCGAGGTCTGGGGGTGGGATGGCGTTAACGACCATGCTTTCAGATGAGAAGCTGTTGTTTTTATTATGTATAAATTATTAAAATCCCGCTATGAGCGAATATGTTTGATCCAAGAATTCAAAATAGCTATCTGGGGTAAAGCTCGGACGTCAGCCGATATTGATACCATTTGAAGGTTAATAAGTGATGTGTTCTATCATATTCAGTTGGAAGTCGCTATGGTCACTTATTTCATGTAAATCAATATTCTTTCAATGCGACAAACTAATGTATTGGGTTTCGCCTGATTTTACTCGAAAAATGTCTTGGCTTTCATGTTATGCATGTCTTGTCAAATTCAGTGTGGACATGTAGCTTTGAAGTTTTCAAAAGTCATATCACAAGCTGGTTTTTTGCATAGCCAGCTTGGAGCTTGTAAGCAATAACTTTCACGGCGACAAGCTAATGTAAGTTATTCGGTTTTATCTCATTTTACACGAAAAATGTATTTTCTTTCATGATCTGTGTGTGTTAATGTCACATTCCATTAAAAAATATAGTTTTGAAGCTTTCAAACGTAGCATGACAAGCTACCGCTGTATTTCCGCGTTGTTCACGTAGCCAGCTTTCACCTGTCCCCACCAGTCTCACACAATCACATCGGCTGCTTTCAAGGTAACACATTCATTGGGTTTCATCTGATTTTACTTGAAAAATATCTTGGCTTTCATGATACGCGTGTCTTAATGTCAAATTCAATGTGAAAATATAGTCTTGAAGCTTTCAAAAGTTATATATAACAAGCTAGCACTGGTCCTTTCTTTGCATATAGTTTGATGTTCACTATGTACGTCGCTCTGGATAAGAGCGTCTGCTAAATGTCTATAATGTAATGTAATGATGTCAGCTTGTAAGCAGACACAATAACATCAGCTACTTTCGCGGCGACAAGCTAATGTAAGTTATTCGGTTTAATCTCATTTTACACAAACCACGTCTTGGCTTTCATGATCTGTATGTGTTAATGTCATATTCATTTAAAATATATAGTTTTGAAGCTTTTATAAACGCAGCATGACAAGCGAACACCAGAGTTTGTTAGGTTATGGGCCAGCTCTATCCAGAAACGTTATACGTTATGTCCATTAGGCTTAACCATAGACTGCAATGTTGTAAAAATAGGCTTACAGCTTTCGAGATGATTCAACTTGGAATGCAGAATAGCCTAGGCTACATTGAGGGTATAACTAACGTCATGTCTGGCTTATTTTCTTTTAAATGTGCATCGAGCTACTATTGGTGTATTATCAACAGGCTTTTGTGATAGCATGTCCCTTCTAGGCCTCAAGGCTGCTACTGCGAGCTAACGGTAGCTAACAAAGTTACCTTTCATTTTGCTTATTTATTCTGGAGCATAAGTTTGTCGCTATACATGACGGTCCACTATGGATAGCAGTTCATGTGAAGAAAATAACAACCAGTGGCGATTACACACAAACATAGCTACATGATACGTAGGCCTATTTTTTTTTTTTTACTTTAGGCGAGTTCATGTAGGCTACGCTGTGTCTTTTGCCTTGGTGAAAACAAAGGATGAAAGCTAGCTAACCGCTATATGTGATATTGTTTCGTGGATATTTGCCGTAGTAATTGTGGGCTATAGGCTAACAGATGGAGAAAGACGACATGTAGGCTAGCTACCGGGTCTGGCCAGGGGCAGCCACTGTGGTGGAGGGAGAGAAGGGGGGAGGAGGAGAAGGGCAGGGTAGAGTAGCCTATATGAAATGTTTTAGCTGTCCCACGGTTGTCTGTCTGCGTGGCAAATAAAGTCCATAAAGTTCCCCAAAAATCTTATTCCGACTCCTGTGTGGATTTCCTGATTACTGATAGCCAAGTTATATAAATAACGAGGAAAACAGACGAGGTCTGCCTGTAGCGATCGTTTTGGAGATCGTTAAGCATGCTCTATTTTTAACGTTCTGGTAGAGGCAAAAAAATATATACACTTTCGTTCTGTGATGGACCGAACAGATAACCAGGTCGTCATCACTCGATGAAGAGTAATCAATTTTTATTCACAGGGATTTTCAACCGCGAAAAAGAGCGCAAGCTTTTAGTTTTTTCGCATCGTTGCAGGTGTGTCAGGTTTTTACGCTAAATATTCGCCGACGAATTTTTCGCATTTTCGCCTTGCTTATTCGTTACGTCCCCGATGTGTAACGGCCTTCACTCGTAAATTACAGAACGACAAAATGCTACAATACGTGCATACCGGCACAAGAACATTTCAGCTGCTATTCGTATCGCGGATATGTAGATTAAAATATCAAATCGGGTTAAAAAAACCTACATACACACCTGGCCGCGATGCCTGGGGTGCGTCCCACTACCACCTCCTCTCCTCCGTGCCCCGGAAACAGATCTTTGTGTTTTAATCTAATGTTGCTGATTACATCTTAGTTATGTATTAATGGTTACTTATTAATTAATGTCTGGACGCAAACCGTCAGGTACATTGTATACTGTATGTGCAAATACAGCCCTGGAGTTGCCCACCCCTGCTATAAACAGATTAAACTCTATTTACATTGATTATCAGTCAAGCAATTGATTTAGCTACTGAATAACACATATCAATAAATACAGCAAGTTTTGCATGCCAGCATTTTTTGTCATAAAATTGTGTAGCATTATGTAGGACAGCCTGTGCGCTGGAAAAAGAGTAGGTAGGCTATGAAGCATTTTAACCGAACGTATTCTCACCTGTTTATGTTTATTTTGCTTGCTTATGTCAATAATAATGAATTCTACAAATAAATAAAAAATATAATAAATTTAAAGAGGCTGGAACCAGCATTGAGTGTAACGCATGCATTCTAGCTAAAAAAAAGAAAAGAATTTACCCAAATATGTGCTGTTCATTGATAGCTAAACTGCAGAAGCATTAACGCATTAACTGCACTGACATTAACGCGTTTTATGTAATCACAAATGTGGATATAGAAAAATGCTGTGCATGTTTATTTACCTACTTGTCTTGGTTATTAAGCAAATCAATTATTGTTTGATTGTTAGGCTATCTGGCATATACAAAAAAAATATTTAGAGTTGCCAAATAATCCATTTAAAAGCAAGATTACAGAGAACCTGGTACATTCTATGTCCACCTCAATCAATAGATCTACAATTCATGGTTCATAGCTATGCTCGTAGGCTTCCACAACCAACAGATAGGCTATTATTGTTTTAATTTTAATTGGAGAAATTAAGCAACAGAAAAGCGCAGGGCGTTCATACTATGTAGCTTGACGAGCGCGTGGGAGGGGGTTTAAATCTGCAGGTGAGTCGAAATGTTTTGGGGGGAAAAAATTCAGGATATCATCCAAGTGAATTTCACCTTATTGAAAATATTTTATAGTTAGCTGGCTAACTTTGTTGCAGCCTCCCCAACAGCTTTGCTGGGTTCAAAATTTGAGGGCAACAGCTAAAGAGAGCCGTCGATCCACTGCCAGTTACACTCGACACACCCCTCGCCACTAACTCGATAGGCTGCGCCAGTTATCCTCGATCCACTGCGCCAGTCCACGATTGTCCAAGGTAATGTTGAAATCTAGATTTCATATGGATATCTATATAAGTCTAAAAGTATACCTAACAATGTCAGTTGGTTTAGTGGATTTTAAAAAGCAATAGATTATCTCCTGTTTTCCTGTTACCAGGGTTTTTAAGGAATAACTACTTTCCCCATTGGAAAGTGTTTAAACTCACTGAGAAGCTGCAGCTGAGAGGTAAGTTTCTCAATACTAAAGCTATCAGTGAAGTTGTGCTTTGCACAATTATTAAATTATGGGAAACAACATTTCATGGTATAATCATTTTCTGTTATCCCTGTGCTCCCAACACACCAATTCACCTCCATTCATTTCATGAAACAACCTGGAAAACTTTAGCACATATAGTGAGCACCATAATTCATTGGACAGTGACACGTTATTTTGGTTCTGTATTCTAGCACTTTGAGTTTGAAAGGATACAATGACAATGAGGTTGAATTGCAGACTGTCAGCTTTAATTTGAGTGTATTTTCATCCATATCGGACAAACCGTTTAGATATTATAGAATCTTTCATACATCCCCCATTTTCGGGCAACAAAACATATCGGACAGTTTAACATAATGTAGAATAAAGTAATCATTTTAAATATTTGGTCGCATGCCTTCCTGATGTCTGTGAACAATATCAAAAGGCTCTTGGTATGTTATTTTCTGGTACTCCCAACAAGTAACACTATAACTTCTCTGTATTTGAATGGATCTCTATGGGAATTGGGGGGTGGGACTAGATTTAGCTGTAAATTATTCTGGAACAGTATGGAATACATGGTTGGCAAAATGGCTTTAAGTCATCAAGGGTCTGAAGTATGTTTCTCCTGAAAATTTTTCCTATTGAACTCTATGGAAAAACACGTCAGGAGAAGAAACCCTTCAAGTTATCCATCCATATCTACCGCATATCTGGCAGCAGAGTGATGGTTTAAGTGTTACGTTTGTCATGTTTATGCCACGTTTCATGTTTAGTGTTTGTCACAGTTTGTTTTCTGTTCATGTCATGCTTGTGTTCTGTTTATGTTACGATGCAGTTCATTGTTAGCATACACATTTCCATGTTTTTCCGCAGCCTTGCGTTCATGCTGTTTCTTTCTCTTGCTGTCGCTCACGCTTCCCTAATTGTTTCATTCTCTCATGTCTATTTACTAATCTACTAACATTAGATCAGGATTGGGTAATACTAACTCTCTAACAATGTGTTCATGTTTACCTTACGTTTCTCGTGCATGTCATTTACTAATTTACTAATGTCAGGTCTAGGATAGGATAACTACTAACGATTTACTAATTGCCTCGTTACGTGTCTCATTTTCTCAAGCTGTTGTTAATTTCCTGCTGCTCAAGCTCAGTGTCTGCACCTGTCTACACCTGCATATAAGATCAGTGTTCATGTCATGTCTTTGCAAAATTGTTGCCTTTAGTTTTCTACTGTCACTTTTGAGCGTTTTCCATTGTTTTGACTACCGTTATTAATCTAGCCTGTTTACTGACCATCGTTACTGCCTGCCTATTGTTTCCACTGCCTGTTTTTGACCACGAGTTTTGCCTGCTGTCTGTTTTGTACCTCTGCCCCGCGAATAGGACTTCGGTCTGACTCCTGCTACGCCCCACGACTACGAACTTTGCTTTACCCCTGTTTTGTACTTCTGCTCCGCTGACAGCTACTCTGGTTAATGAACTTGTGCACGGATACCGATTTCGAGACCAATTGCCTTCTCCCTCGGTACTGTATCTTTGGTCTTGCTGGAATTATTGGTTTTTGGACTTTGCTTGCGTGACTACGATTTTGGATTTCCCCATAATAAAGCCCTTGCGGGTATTTATTATCACGTCAGTGTTCTGAGTCGTGCATTACGGGTCCAACCCGCACACATCCGTCTCATTAAGGCTTGTTTGATACGTCAGACCCTTGATGACTTAGAGCCATTTAGCCAACCATATGTTCCATACTGTTCCAGATGTAATTTACAGATAAATCTAGTCCCACCCCCCAATTCCCGTAAAGATCCATTCAAATGCAGAGAAGTTATCTTAATTAAAGCAAATGTATTCGAAATGAGCTTAGACAAGCACTTGGGGAAAAATAAATTTTTATCACACTCTGATATTGTTGGGTCACAGACATCAGGAAGTCATGGCATGCAAAGGATATGCGACCAATTATTAAAAATTATTACTTTATTCTACATTATGTTAACCTGTATAATATCTTTTGATGTCTGAAAATGGGGGGACTATGTACAAAAGGTTCTATAATTTCTAAACGGTTCATCCGATGTTAAATTAAAGCTGACAGTCTACACTTCAACCTCATTGTATGCTTTCAAACTCAAAGTTCTAGTGCGAGTACAGAACCAAAATAACAAAAAATGTGTCACTGTCCAATGAATTATGGTGCTCACTGTAGATGATGAACTCCATCAATGCCAAATTTTATTATATGTATTTTCCCCCAAACACTTGTCTAAGTTATATTTATATTTTTGCTTATTTCCAATTATCGATAAGGGAACTGTTTTCTGCGTAATTATACTTAATGTGTAGTTCAGCAAGCCAGCCATTACGGAATCGGTGGAAATTGCGGGGCCAATCTAGTAGCAAGGCGCAAGAATACACTGCAAGTAGGCATTTCATTTCTAGGTGGATCTTCTTACATTTAAAAATAATTATCTTAATTAAAGCAAATGTATTCGAAATGAGCTTAGACAAGCACTTGGGGAAAAATAATTTTTTTGATGGGATTTATATACAGTCAAGCCGGAAAGTCTGAACACCCCTTTCACCTTCTTCACATGTATTAAAAATTGAAAACTGAAAAACTGTGTAATTTACAGCTAAATCTAGTCTCACCCCCAAATTCTCATAGAGATCAGTTCAAATGCAGAGAGGTTATAGTATCACTTGTAACAGTACCTGAAAATAAGATATCGAGAGTCTTTTGATGTTGATTGGTCACAGACTTCAAGAAGTAACAGCATGCAAAGGATATGTGACCAAATATTAAATATGATACTTTAAAAATATGTTAAAGCAAAGGGTATGAATACTTATGTAAATGAGAGATTTCAGTTTTTGATTTTTAATACATTTGCAAAAATTTCTAAAAACATGTTTTCACTTTGTCATTATGGATTATTTTGTGTAGACTTTTGAGACAAAAAATGACCTCGATCTATTGTAGAATATGTCTGTAATGTAATAAAACGTGGAGAAGGTGAAAGGGGTGGGCAGACTTTCCGGCTTGACTAAGTACATTTTCCAGTTTGTTTCATGAAATGAATGGAGAAGAATGGGAAGTTAGGATGAGGCCTAAATGGACTGGCACAAGATTTGGTTCGTTCAGATCATTGGGCAAACAGAAAGTGATTCTACTTTGTTCCAGTAGAAACACCCATGGTAAAAAAGTATAGAGCTTAAGTCTTAAAAAAGTGAAATGCCACTTTGAAGGGTGACCATTGTGTAACCATAACCTTTATATTTCCCTAGCTCCTTGAGGCCCGGGCCACTGTGTTGAGGAAGGAGGAGAAATAATCCAAAATCATATTGGCCCCTTCTCTTCCAACATAACAACAAACTGTATACATCTGGGTGTTATTTTTGACTCTAGTCTTTGCCTTGATAAATATGTCAAGGCAGTTATGTAGTTATTGCCAACTGAGGAGACTTTCCAAAATTAAAGCATTTCTATCTTTTAAACATTTAGATATTGTTACACATGCTTTTATTTCCTTGTGCCTTGACTACTGCAACTTGTTATACTCTTATGTCTAAGTTTCCAGAACATTTCTAAATTACAATTAGTGCAAAATGCTGCAGAAAAGGCAGCGCATCACCCCAATGTTCACCTCACTCCACTGGCTGCCGGTAAAATTCAGGATTGATTTTAAAATGTTTATTAATTACTTTTAAAGCGCACTTAGGTCTGGCTCCTTATAGTTCAGATTTTTTCATTCTATATGAGCCAAGGCACAGCCTGAGGTCCTTGGGAAAGGCTCTTTTGGTTGTTTCACAATCTAGGTTAAAAACAAAGGATGATCAAGCTTTCTCCATCAGGGCTCCTAGACTGTGGAATGACCTGCCTGAGGAGATCAGGCTAGCAATTTTTTTTTAAATCACTAAATACAGTTTTTCCGGCCTGCTTTTACTTGTTCTTTTAATTGTGATTTCCTTTTGTCAGGGGTAGCGTTAGGAACGAAGGACCAGACGCGACAATAGTACTTTAAGTGCTCAATAAGAACACCACAAAACGGAAAAACCCGCAAACAGGGAATACTTACAGAACACGAAAAAATAATAAACTCTCCTTACAACGAGAGACTACGCTACCAAACTCAAAGCGACCCGAATAGGGCGAAAACTCAAACTAGAGATTAAGACAAACAACACAGAAAACCCTATAGCTCACAACGAGGGAGCCGAAAAACACAAACAAGAGGTAACGGAGTACGGCGAAGACAATCTGTCAAGGACCGGGAGACAAAGGTGAAATAAGAGACAGTGTACACTGGACCTCCCTCCATCATCCGAGGAGGCGGCAGTGGCTTCTCCGCAGAGGCCAGTGGGCTAATAAGGACTGGCTTAAGCCGGGAGACATGAAAAGTGGGATGGATACGCATAGCACGGGGAGCTGTGATCTCACCGTAACAGGATTAATGCGCCATACAATTTTAAACGGCCCAATAAGAGTTTGTGAGACTCCACCCTTAAAGGCAGATCACGCGTAGCAAGCCACACGCGTTGCCCTACCCTGAATGAGGGGGCAGGACGGCATCGTCTGTCAGCTGCCACCTTGTGTCTAGCTGCAGCGTGCTGAAGCGAAGTACGCACCCGCTTCCAAACAGAGCGACATCTCCGAATAAAAGATGCCACGGAGGGAACCTCTACATTCCTCTCAAGCTCTGGGAATAGTGGGGGCTAATACCCGAGTTGAGCCTCGAAGGGCGAGAGCCCTGTGGACGCGTTGCGCAAAGTATTATGGGCATACTCAGCCCAGGCCAGGTGTGCACTCCAGGAAGTGGGATTAGAGGCAGCCAGGCAAGGCAGAGTGTTCTCCAGCGTCTGGTTGGTGCGCTCGGTCTGTCCATTCGTCTCAGGATGGAAGCCAGACGACAAACTGACTGAGGCACCAAGCAGAGAACAGAATGCGCGCCAGAACTTGGCCGCGAACTGAGGCCCGCGATCCGAAACCACATCCAACGGTAACCCGTGTAGTCGGAAAACGTGGTCTATCATAAGTTTTGCAGTCTCAGAAGCTGAAGGCAGCTTTGACAAAGCAATAAAATGAGCCGCCTTGGAGAAGCGATCCACCACGACTAAGATTACCGATTTGCCCAGTGACATAGGCAACCCGGTGACGAAGTCGAGGGCGATGTGACTCCAAGGACGGCTGGGAATGGGAAGAGGGCGCAAAAGCCCAGAGGGTGGGAGACGTGAACCCTTACTGTGGGCACACACTGGACAAGCTGCAACAAAACTCCGAACATCCCTTTCCAGACTGGGCCACCAAAACCGCCGAGAAAGAAATTCCTTAGTGCGGTGAACGCCCGGATGAGCAACTAATTGTGAAGTGTGACCCCATCGCAATATTCGGGACCTAAGCCTCAGCGGAACGAACAAACAGTGAGGTGGACCCCCCCCCAGGCCCTGGGTCGGAGCGCAGCGCCCTCTGCACTGCAGCTTCAACGGCCCAAACAACCGGAGCAACAATGTGGTCGGTGGGGATGATAAATTCGGGGACAGGAGCCCTGTCCGAATGGTGAAAGACACGAAAAAGGGCATCTGGCTTCACGGTTTTGGAGCCGGGGCGATACGTGAGCAGGAAATTAAAGCGCAGGAAGAATAACGCCCACCGGGCTTGGCGAGAATTAAGCCTCCTGGCTAGCTGCACGTATTCCAAATTTTTATGATCCGTCCACACCGTGAACGGATGCTCCGCCCCCTCAAGCCAGTGACGCCACTCCTCAAGAGCCGTTCTAATTGCGGTCACATTGATGCGCGTGTCCCACACAGCTCAGGTTTTAACGGGATATAGACTGCTGGCTACATTCTAAACGGTTAAAAAACTTTCAATTTTAAATTTTTAAAAATGTTTATCCGGTTTTCCCCCTGAACGCAAGACAGCATTTCACTGACTTTTCAACAAAAACGTGCACTGGGGTGCAGTCTATGGCACGATAACATTGGACAGGTTGGGAATTTCATAAAAACCCCGCTTTACCTCCACCTGGCTTTACATCTTGCAGGGGAACTGGATGTACGCTGGCATTAGCTGGATTAAGCTGTTGACCACAATTGCAACCCTAGCAACAGACATGTAAGCCACTTTAAAGCAAATTTCGTTAATTGGCTAAATGTGTTTTAATTAGCATAGCCTACGTAAGGTAATATATTTTTTTTTTTAGCAATTTAGAAAAAATAGTAGGCTACTGGGAGCATTCATTAGCCTACGTTATGGGTCTAATTAAACGGCTTCATTGCCTACAGTTGATCAAGAGGCGTAATCTAAAGTTTCGCTTTTTACAATCATAATTTATTACTTTGCAATGTGTATTTCAAAGGCTACGTTTAGTCTTGTAAATAGAACAGAAAATAAAAATAAATTCATATTGTAATTATCACGCAGAAGCTAAATTTACCGGCATTCTGAATTTACGAACGCGGTACGCGTGCTGATGAGCAGGTGTAAATTTTGTTAGTACGTCCGATCAAATCTCAGATACTCATTGATGAATGCCAAAATATGGGCAAAATCGGTAATATGAACGATTTACGTGCAAATTCGTTCTGCTCACATTTCATGAATGAGGCCCTGTGTTTTTATAAGTGATATATACAAAAGCTATTTCATGTTTCAACTGATCAACTTTATTGTTTTTTGTAAATATACGCTCATTATAAATTTTATGCCTGCAACTCGTCCCAAAAAAGTTGGGACGGGCATGTTCACCTTTCTTTTTAACAACACACAACATTTTTTTGGGAACTGAGGACACTAATTGTTGTAGTTTTGAAAGCAAAATTTTCTCCCATTCTTGCTTGATATAAGACTTCAGCTGCTCAACAGTCCGGGGTCTCCAGATATGGAGTAGATGTGGATGGATCCCTTTAAGGATTGTTTCTCCTGACTTTTTCCCCCATAGAGTTCTATAGGAAAATGAGTCAGGAGAAATAACCCTTGCAGTGATCCATCCACATCTACTCCATATCTGGCAACAGAGTGATGGTTTGGGACTCGTTCGATAGCTCAGACCCTTGATGACTTACAGCCATTTAGCCAGCCATGTGTTCCATACTGTACCAGTGTAATTTACAGCTAAATCTAGTCTCACCCCCCAATTCCCATAGAGATCAGTTCAAATGCAGAGAGGTTATAGTATCGCTTGTAACAGTACCTGAAAATAAGATATCGAGAGTCTTTTGATGTTGATTGGTCACAGACTTCAGGAAGTATGCAAAGGATATGCGACCAAATATTAAATACAGTAAAACCTTGACATACGAGTGCACTAACTTACGAGTATTCCGAGTTACGAGCCGTTGCTCGGACAATTTCTTGCTTCGCCTTACGAGCCTAGACCCGAGTTACGAGCCGAGCAAGCGGAGCGAGCTTAGAAATTTCAGAATTTATAGAAAAGAAACATCCAGAAAAAGTGGCAACTGGTCGTGCGTTGGCGTTGTGTAATGACACTTGCCTAATGCATTTCCGAAAAATTCTGAAGGGAAGGAAGAAACAAACCACCATGGATAGTTTTTTATCGAAATGCCCTGCAGATCATGAAAAGCGTGACAAAAAAGCCAAAAATCAATGAAAAAGATGCAAACGTCACTGATGAAGATGAAAACATCACTGACGAAGATTAAGTGTAAGTGAAGAATAATAATGTAGCAATTAAGTTTTAGAACCAGTTTATTTCTTTATATTCTATTTTATTATCTTTGTATTATGTTTTGTATTTATTATTTATAAATACATTTTTATAACTACGTAACAAAGAAATGAGGGTGTTTTTTGGGGGGGCTGGAACGGATTAACGGTATTTCAATTAATTTCAATGGGGAAAATTTATTTGATATACGAGTAAACCGAGGTACGAGCTCGGTCACGGAACGAATTAAACTCGTATGTCAAGGTATTACTGTATGATACTTTAAAAATATGTTAAAGCAAAATATTCTAATTTTATGAGACACTAAATTTTGGGTTTCATTAGCTGTAAGCCATAATCATCAAAATTACAAGAAATAAAGGCTTGAAATATTTCACTCTATGTGTAATGAATCTATATAATATATGAGTTTCACTTTCTGAAATGAGTGACAAAAAATATAGAACTTTTTCACGATATTCAAATTTTTTTTGAGCTGCACCTGTAGTTCATTCATTGTTTCGAGTTCATGGAGTAGGCCTACTTCGCTTTGGAGTTGAACCAGCTATCATCTAAGGGCAGGCCCGCTTGGTGAGTAAATGTTTTGTTTACATTTCGCTGCGTGTCAGAGAGAAGAGAGACTGAAGTTTGGTGTTGTCAATATGCTGCCTAAGTGCTACGCTCTGTCTGTATAATCTTCACATTGGGGACTACATATTGCTATTGTAATTAATGCTTTAAATCAGGGGTGTCAAACTCCAGTCCTGGAGGGCCGCAGTGTCTGCAGGTATTTGTGGTTTCCTTTCAATCAGCAGCCAATTAAAGCCTTGGGAAAAGGTGTGTGGATTCTTAGCCAATCAATGATTTAAACAAATCACTCATGTTGAAACACATCGAAAACCAGCAGGACTGGAGTTTGACACGCCTGCTTTAAATGATGGCTGTGCTAATTGTGCGGTGTGTGTGAACATGTACTCTCCTTGGTACTGAAATTAAGTTTGTCAGAATGGTGCATTTTTTGTTTGTTTACGTAGGCTATTGTATCCGAGGCCAGGTGGATTGAGATGTATGGCAGATTACTGTGTTTTGCCTTAGGTTGGCAACGAGATGGCTTTTTCTTTCTTCAAAGAGTCCTTACTGGTGAAACATTTTTTATCAAGTTTAATGCCAATTGACGAGCGTCCGTTGTATGTGTAACAGGACGTATTTAAGCATAGATGTCCATGTTTCGTTGTGCTTTTGTGTGTGTTTGTGTGGGTGTGTGTGTGGAGGGGGGCCCTAAAGAGAACTCCGCCCCCCTTGCGTCCAAGACCTGCCCCTGCAGTGTTGTATAATGGGTAAGGAACTGGATTTGTAACCGAAAGGTTGCAGGTTTCATTCCCAGGTAGGACACTGCCATTGTACCCTTGAGCAAGGTACTTAACCTGAATTACTTTAGTATATATCCAGCTGTATGAATGGATAAATGTAATAAGTTGTGTAAGTTGCTCTGGATAAGAACATCTGTGAAATGCCTGTAATGTAATGTAAGAAGACGGCGGCATTTCGATATGGCTTACGCTTTGCTTAGTACCTTGCATCAGTAGATGCAGCAACGAACTGTGTTTACTGACAACAGTTTTCCGAAGTATTCCTGAGCCCATGTGGTTATATTCAATATTATGGAATGTAGATGGTGAAATCCCTAAATTCCTTGCAATCGTGCGTTGAGAAACGTTGTTCTTTAACTGTTGGACTATTCGTTCACGCAGTTTTTTGCAAAGTGGCGAACCTCGATCCATCCTTGCTCGTAACCGCCCGAGCCTTTGTGGATACTCCTTTTATACCCAGTCATGATAGCATCACCTGTTTACCTGGTGAACAGGTGTTTTTTGTAAGGGTTTGTGTTTATAGCAATGAGCCAAACGCGACAAAACAAAACACGATTACAGAACAAGTCACTCATGAATGTGAGGACCACTAAAAGAGTCTCAGTAGCAAAATAATAAACAACCCACTAACACGGGTGTGGCTCGTAGACACGAGCAGAAAAGTAAGAGAACAGAGACTCTTAAACAGAAATTCACGAGCATAGCTCGAAAAGGAAAAAACAAAGAATCACCTTCGGAACGTAGACTATAACACCCGATAAGAGGTGAATAATAAATTAAATAAAAATAAACCTCTCACTCTCAATATAGCAGAGAGTAGAAGAGAGTAAGAAACAAAAATAACAAAAGGGGCTAATCCCTAAAGAGCTTCAAGGGCAGGTAAAGCCAATCTAGTAGACAAAATATAGTGCAGCTATTTTCTAACCAACCCTGACTAAGTGAAGGCACAAAATGACAAATTAGCGCCAGGAAGCGGAAGTGAGAGGCTTAAATACCTAGCAGGTAATCGGACAGGTGAAACGAATGATAAGCGGGGGGAAGCAAAACCCCGAACCGGAACGTGGGAAAAATCTGATAAGACTGCTTACTGGAGCGAGAGGACGAGAACTGTAGCGAAACAGGAAAAAATTGCCATGGACTATGACATTTGTTAACATTCCACAACCTTCCCAGTCTTATGTTGCCCCTGTGCCAACATTTTTGGAACGTGTTGCAGGAATCAAATTAGGAAATTTGGGTATATTTACAAAAATCAATAGCTAAAACATGAAATATCTTTTCTTCACTTACGGCAGTGCTATTTCTCAACTGCCCATGACTTTACTGTTGTGGTGTTTTGAAAGAACTACAAGTAGGCTGGAATGATACGCAAGTGTATTTACTCGGGGTGCAAGAACAAAGACGATCATATGTTCACTTTATAGCTTTCATACATTTCCATTAAAAAAACCCTGTCAGATGCGATTATGGTTTGTGACATTATCATTAAATATAGATGTAAAAACAGAAAAGGAGATCCTCTAGACCCTAAGGACCCCTGTGCAGTCATGAGGAAAAATATAATGGTACCAAGGAGGAAGACCATGAGAGACAGACCTCATCTTAAATCCAATCCCGTCCCCACGCCTTATAGCCTATCAGCATCCACAGAGCGCAAGTTACATATGTGAGTATTTAAGAAACCGAGTAGACTATGTACTGCTGTTTCAAGTTGCAGCAAATAACAACAATGACATCTGCAGCTAGCAAAAACTCTCCATTCACTCAGGGCATTCCAAAACACATCTAAAAATCATCTTCTAACACAGTGTTTTTCAACCTTTTTTGAGCCAAGGCACATTTTTTACATAAAAAAAATCCTGAGTCACACCACCAACCAAAAGTGTTACTAATTAAGTGAAGTTAATAGGATAAGATAATTTCCCACGGCACACCTGACGATCTCTCACGGCACACTAGTGTGCCGCGGCACAGTGGTTGAAAATCACTGTTCTAACATATAGCCTAAATAAGCATGGACCAATTGGATTCTGTCAATTTAGAAAAAAACTAGTTCTGTTTATTTTATTTTGCCTATTTGCGGTTATTAGTGAAGGCTAATAACCATCTCACTGCGTGCGTTTACAGAGTCTGAACAAATTATCACTGCTAGAAGACATCTACAAATTGGATCACAAACTAAATATCGAACAAAAAGTTCGGAAATTTGTGTTTGGTAGATTATTTCTAAACACAAACCATAATTGTCTGAAAGCTTGTATGTGTTTTTGAATCCCCCAGAATATAGGAAATGACTTACCACTACTAAGGTATAAGGTAGTATGAAAATGCTAAAGCTCCACTCTGGGCTCTACGCTAACATTTTTTCATGTGCTTCGAAGTAGAAAAATCTAGGAGTGCACTAATGTATTCCAATGAGTAGATGTGCTCATAACTAATTTTTCCAGTTAGCATACATCAAATTTCAGGAGCAAATGCTCCTAAAATGGGAGCACTGTAGAGCCCTGGCTCCACTGCCCCCCCCCAAAAAACCATTTTGAATAATTTTTTATACTGAGTCATGTATATCTTATTAAAAAGTACTTTAACTAGAATTACATTATTACTCATAAAATATATTTTTCCACAGTAAAACTAAGGTTAATTTCCATATGGTGACTGCAAAAAGTACACGTTTTGCTCAACCAATCTTCCTCTGAATGGTCTGTAATGGGTGCAATAATAATGCAAAAAAACTTGCTTCCAAAATAATAATAATAATATAATTTCTCAAAAAAAGTCACATGTTCTCTCAGGGGCGCACTTAGGGCAGAAGGGCCCATCTTTTGCTGGCTTGCCAAAGAGTGAGCCTTCATCCACAAGCAAGCAAAAGCAATCTGGTTTTTCATTTTTCAGCGTGGCTGAGCCCAGCCTGAGATTGATCGTCACATATGGCCCTAGAAAACAAACTGTCAATACCTTGAGCACTGTAGAATTTGAACAAATAGCTGCCCGCCCATTCAAGCCGCTCATTGCATCCCATTTAACAGATTTTATTGACAGTTCCCTTCTTGTAATTAAAGGGAAAACTACTGGCCAGCAACCAAGATAAAGTTCAAAGATAGGGTCAAAACAAAGGGAGAAGCAAGGCCCCAGCCTGACTGTCAATGGTGGAGAACATCAGAGCCTGTTATTGACGTCCAGGTACGTAATGATCAGCACCTTATTAAAGAGGGATATGAGGTGACCTATGTAAATGCTAAAAGGGAGCCTGATAATGGTTTTGGGATATGCAGAGGGAGTGTTCACAAGAGGGATGCATATTTGTGTGGTTGTGTGTTTGCATGTATATCTGTAATGGCAGAGGAGGTGGTTGTTGATGGGGTGATTTGTGAATAATTTCAATAATAATTGTACAGATAGGGATTTAAACTGGGTGGGTTTGGAGGGTGGGGGGAGGGGTATTCATGGATTCAGTGCCTTCTGTGCTGATACTCTGTGGTTAATTTTTGTTTCTATTTTTGTTCATTGAAAATGGAAGATTTGCAACTAAATAAAATGCAAATAATAAATATATATGCACATATATAGTAATTAATTTAATTGATCTTTCAGTTCAGGTTCTTCAGATACATATAAAATAAATATATTTTCAAAGTACCCTCAGAGGCAGACACTTGCAGAGGTAGAGCCCGACTGTGACTCGAGCCCCTGCCCTCTTGCCCTATAAATGGAATTTGAAAAATCTAATTTTGTTAAACAAACAAAAAAGCATTACAAAATCGCTTTCATCCTGTAATAAAAAGGGCAACCACCCTCATACACAGATGACGGGCTGCTTAATTTGAAGAAAAAAAAAGACAAGTCTTCAAAAAGTAGTTGCACCGAAACCAAGCAGAAAGAACGTCTCATCGACTTCAGAGCGCAAGATATGCGTACTGTGCACAAAACCTGCTTCAAAGCCGAGAGTAGTGGTCTTAATAACACAGGTAATATTGATGTGATGTTATGTAAATTAACATCATATAATTGAATTAATGCATAGTCAGTTTGTATAAATACTTACGACTTAAGAATCTTAGCCACGCTCAAGCCTAATAGCTATATATTAAGCTAGCTGTCATATTAGTTAGCTTATACTTGGCATTGGCTATATTAGCTATTACAAATGGGTCCAGCATGTGTGTGTTTTTGTTGTTGTCAGGTCAGTTTTATGAGTGGGTAATGTATTGTATATTTTTTCTTACTGGCAATGTTAAGTGTTTGTTATTCTTCTTCTAATAAATACAAACAACTTAATGGCTGACTATATTAGCTGTGTTTTTTCACAGTCATAGTAATGGGGAGCTACAGTTGTGGTCAAAAGTTTACATACACTTAGGTTGAAGTCATTTTTAACCACTCCACAGATTTTATGTTAGCAAACTATAGTGTTGGCAAGTCAGTTAGGCCACATATCCTTTGGCTTTGCATGCCATGACTTCCTGATGTCTGTGACCCAACAACATCAAAAGACTCTTGATATTTTATTTTCTGGTACTCTTACAAGCGATGCTATAACGTCTCTGCATTTGAATGGATCTCTATGGGAATTGGGGTGTGGGACTAGATTTAGCTGTAAATTATGCTGGAACCGTATGGAATACATGATTGGTAAAATGGCTGTAAGTCATCAAGGGTCTGAGGTATCAAACAAGCCTCAAACCATCACTCTGCTGCCAGATATGCAGTAGATATGGACGGATCACTTTAAGTGTTGTTTCAAATTTTCCGATTGAACTATGGAAAAATAAGTCAGGAGAAGAAAACCTTTAAGTTATCTATCCATATCTACTGTATTTCTTACAGCAGAGTGATGATTTAAGGCTTGTGTGATACATCAGCTTGTTTGATACCTCAGACCTTTGATGACTTACAGCCATTTTACCAATCATGTATTCCATACGGTTCCAGCATAATTTACAGCTAAATCTAGTCCCACACCCCAATTCCCATAGAGATCCATTCAAATGCAGAGACGTTATAGCATCGCTTGTAAGAGTCCCAGAAAATAAGATATCAAGAGTTTGATGTTGTTGGGTCACAGACATCAGGAAGTCATGGCATGCAAAGCCAAAGGATATGTGACCAAATATAAAAAATTTAAAGGCACAGTCAACTTAGTGTATGTAAACTTCTGGCCCACTGGAATTGTGATATAGTGAATTAAAAGTGAAATAATCTGTCTGTAAACAATTGTTGGAAAAATGTGTTATGCACAAAGTAGATTTCCTAACTGACTTGCCAACACTATAGTTTGCTAACATAAAATCTGTGGAGTGGATAAAAAAATGAGTTTTAATGACTTCAACCTAGTGTATGTAAACTTTTGACCTCAACTGTATGTGTGTTTTATGATGAAGATGATATTAGAGAAAAGTGAATGTGAATATGATGGAGGCAGCGAAGGAATATATTTTGATGTGTGCATGGCAGCTTGGGGGGGAGTGTGGACCTTTTGTTGACCATAGCTCTTGCCCCTTTAATGTTTGTGCATGGCCCTACTCAGAAACTTTGAAGTTCAGAAAATTTCCCCCCACCAAAATAAAAAACTGCAATAAAAAATGATGTGCTAACCTGAATTAGCAAGTGCTATAGCTTTGAGGGTGACAAACTCTTCCTTCTCCAGCTTCATGCTCTTGTACTTCTTTACTAGCTGGAGGATGGCGTTGTTGAGGTCGAGCAAGCCAGCCAGCTTGGACTGGTCTTCATCCATGATGTAGTCTTCTGCGTAGACCAGCTTATCCTCAAAGGAAAGTGAGCGGTACACTACGCGCAAGATTAAGATCTCCATCCATGCGCTTTGCAGTAGACTCATCTGGTCTGCGAGAGAAAGCGTTGAGAAGCCTGGGGTTGGAAAGAACAATGAACACAGATACATGGTCATGCACAGGCACAGTGACATTTCCTAATTGTGAATAAATATTTCTACATTCTTTAGAACATAATCCCTTATTCCACCTCTGATATGACCCAGATTCAAATAGAAACAGTCATGCACATGCCCCTTCTTACTGGCACTTGAGCATTGTCTTCTCAATATGTGATTTAGGTTCTCAAGTACTGGAAAGCATAAAAATTCTGATGGTGTGATTTCAGGATAACTGCCTCAGAGGTACCTATTTGTGTAGAGGCTATTGGAGCCATTCCCAGAGAAGGACCTCTTTCTCTTCCAACATGCAGCAAAGATCAATGTCCTCACTACACCCCCTCCAGAGCTAATGGCTACTCACATCCCTGTTTACTTATTTATATAAATGATGTCTTCACAGTGACAGATGCTTGACAGAGATCATTGTAATATATTGTTCAAATATAAAGGAGGCAGACTTGACAATAACCTTTATTGGAGAGCTGGTCTATATATTTATTTAAAAAGTGCCACTTCTTGGTTCAACCAAAATCAGTCCCAGGAGTCAAAGATGATTCTTAGATAAAAGTACAAATAAGTGGAACTAGGTTGCGATTAAGGCACGGTGGATCAGACAGTAAAGAAAGATTAGGAAGGAAGGGGTATTTATGGGAGGTTTTGGACACGAGTTTCACCCACCCCCCACTCTTCTACATTAGCGAGAGGCACGTCAAAGTGCACACAAGGAAATATCCTAAGACGACAGTCAGTACAGTAATCTGTGCAGAGCGGGGATCGGGAGATATTCAATAACATCTGGTGTCATGGAGGCCTGTGCCTGCGCCCACCGAATCTCTTAATTTTTTATCTCTCCCTGACTTGATAACTCATGGCAAGGAGCTCATTATGTATAGGTCTCAGGCTATTGTTTATAACAACTGCTAATTTATTATCCCAAACTGTTAACATCTCTGATCTCATTAGGAGCAGTGGAACAGCGTGAAGCAGTTGGTGCTTTTCCTGGCCTGCTGGTGTGACTCCATGGAGTGCCAGTTGGCAGGGACATCCACTACTACTTAATAAAATCATCAAAAGGGATTAGTGGATAATTTCTTAAGGGGGTCTTTAATACAAGACTGCGGCATTCCCATGAAGTGATCAGCGATGAGACCTGGCACGGCTAAAAATATGGCCCCTGCCCATGCTCCCTCGCCATGCAGGTGCTTGTCCTGACACTGGAGGGAAATGAAGAGGAAGGATGAGTGCGGAGTAATGATGAGAGGGTGGAGGAGATGTTAAACAAAAAGGGAACTTTAATTTACGACATAATAAAATATGTTTATATAATATTCACACACACACACACACGTACCAAACAGGGAGGGGACGGGAAGGAAGGTAGGTGAAAATGTAAGACTGAAAGTGCAAGGCATAAGGTGGAGGAGAGGAATGATGAAAGAGTTGGTCATGGAGGGATGGAGGGTACACAGAGTGGCAGATGGACAAAGCCCACTGCCTGGAGCACCTTCCTGTAACAGCCCCATCCCACCCTCCCAGACACTGCTGTTAGTAAATAATTAGATTTACACATTTCCCAATCTCCACACATCTCTCTACTGAATAATTAAAAGCGGGATGATTAGTTTATTGAGTGGAAAGAACTTTTTTTATTGAGGTCCATCAATGATTTTTATCTGGCACGGGGTGTTTTTGTAATGGTTGTCATGCGGGCGCAGGCATCCAATTTTTCTTATCTACCTGATTAATACAAATGCTGTTTCAGGACGCATTAATTAACAGATACAAATCTACATTCTCATGGATGGATCGATGCGGAGAAGAAAAGGAGCATCAATGTGTATTTACTGCTGATGATCGAGACGCCGCTTTATTGACGTTAACGTGATGGCAACTTTAAAGATGCATTACGGGCCCCCTCTTTTTATCCCTGCCATTTAATTTTTGCTAAAGATCCAACTATTTGAACTGTAATTACATTTTGCGTCTCCAATGTGCAGCTGAAAATATCTGAGGAATCTAATTTAGCGGGCCAACCTCGTGGCAATGAAAGCTAGCATCTATTTTGATCTGTGTGTCAAGAATTCCTCTGCTTCCCCTCAGTCTTTTCTCTCAACCTTAATTCAGTGTGAGAAACACAAGTACACTGTCAGCATTGTGCATTTTAGCCCAGGATGCAATGGATGCAGTTAAAATGTAATGTTTGCTGAGAAAAAAATAGACCTCCCCACCTGAGGAGAGAAGCTTATTTTGAAGTAATAGTCATTAAACCAATTACTATGTGTTTTTTTATTTTTATTTGGTTGCAAAAGCAGATTTCCTCATGTGGGTGACACACTGGTATTATCTTATCCTGTGTGTTATCTCCGCCGGTCCCACCCTGAGTGTTTTTTCTGGCAGACAGGCTGAAGCGCTCGGCGCTCTCTTCATCTCTGCCCGAGCAGAGGCTGCCATCAGCACTTGTCAACCTCCCACCTGCCCCCCCTCTCCGTCACCACCTGCCCCCCCCCCCCTCGTTCAGAGTCCACTGATGCACTCTACAGTCAACTTACAGAAAAGGCTAAGCACTGGAAGTGTGAAAGGTACACTAAGAAATCATACCTGATGGCTCCATCTTTAAAAAAAAAAAAAAACGTTTGCTGGTTTTCAAAAGAAATAAGCATCCATCTGTGATGCGCTGTGCGAATGGGAAGAGGCCGCATAGTTAACCCCTTCTGGGAAGGACAGCTCAGTAACGGTACTGCCTGGCCTTACGCTCGCTCCCCTGGCATGTTTCAGCTGCTGAGAGCAGCATGGAGTGGGCCTTTTGGAACACCACCCCAACCCCCTCCAAGCTACCTCAGGGTAGCCTTGACCTCATCTTCTGTTCTGACACTTAAACACCACGCCACTACAGGGTGAATAAAAAAGATTTCTCATTAGCACTGACTGTCATACAGATGACAGTTGAATATTTGAGTTTTTGTTTCAGAATTTTTTTTGGGACCAAACAATTCAAGTGAGCAATTAACAGCAATGGGGTAATACGATAACAATAGCTTTAAAAAAATAATTATTTGCTCCATGGCCATAGCACAAACTTCACAGCTACAGAAAAATGGTGTAGACTGTGTGAAAATATCAATATCCAGATACGTTCTTGTGAATGAAATACAATAAACATTAATAGTCCCCAACACACACTCAATGAATTATTATGAATGGCTCTGTATACTTTAAAACTTCAGATTTTTCAACTCGTATTTCTTTAAGAGAAATTTAATCTCAGTGAGACAACACAAATGAACTGATGAAATTGAAATATATAACCTTAGTTTCTTACAGAAGAATACAGATACCCAGACCTCTGCTTGGATGACCAGATGACCCTTTCACAGAGCAAAGGGAAAATGTAGGCTGAGCCTGGCTTTGAAAGTGGCCAAATATGGGAGAATCAATTCAATACAATTTAAATAAAAAATGCAAAATGATTAGAAGACAGAACCATTGATATAATGCAACGTGTCCATCAGTCAAGCGCTCACCGCTTTACTCACTTATTTGCATATAAAAACGACTTATATGTTGATTTTTTCTTTGTATTCACACACACTAATTGATTACAAATCACCTTTTGTGAACGAAGCACTACGTTGTTTGTGTTTCCAGCTCACAAACATGTGCTTTGTACTGTGACCCTGTCCACGCCAGGGCATGTTGGGAGAAAAGGTCTTGCCAAATCTCTGCTTCACTTCACTGTCCATTTACTCCCAGGGTGTGGGCAGACAGCTCTTGCCGTGCCCACAGGCTACCTGCTCTACCCACATGCCACGGCGCCTACCAGAAACATTGTTTAAATGCGCTTGGTGAAATAAAATGGAATTACACAACAGAAAAATAAACCAATCAAACTTAAGAGGTTTCGCAGCAGCCTTTCAGGTCTGCCCCCCAGAGGACAGGATCACCAAGGGAGACATGGGAAGTCTGTGATGACACATGCTGCTATACAGAAAGAGCACACCTTCACTTTTATAATTTAATCGCCTTTCAAGTCAAACAACAGCCAGGAAAAAAATTATTAAAACTAGTCCTTGTGAGAAACGGAAATGGTGAAAAATGCTTTAGTACTGCCGCATCTGTGCGGACATATTCAGGACGTGTTATCAGCTAAGCAAATATTCGCTTGTCAGAGAAAATGGCCTCACTAGACACAGGAAAACCTGATCCTGCAGAATAGAGCGGCAGAGTGTTAAAGAGCAGCATGAACTCACTGTATATATCAATAAAAGGGAATAAACGTGAAGAACAGCCATTCCCAGGAGGTGACTCCAAATTTTTGGAGATAACACAGTATGTAATGCAACTGCACATTTAACAGTCATTAGTCATTTCATAAAATAATTTAGTAATTTATTTATAATATATTGGTGCTATATGGTGTCTGGTGTCAGCTTGCAAATTAATTAATTCCGATGTAGTTGTAATGAAAAATAAGTAAATAAACAAACAAAAATACTTTTTTTGTGTAAAAGAACAATACCGTATAAAATATTGTAATAACGAGATAAAGTTAATTTCAAATGTCTCCATCCAGGCCCCGTGAAAGACTGAGGTAGCAAATTAGTGTGGTGAAATTGGGCAAATCATAATTAACAAAAAAAAAAATAGCCTTGTGATGTTACTTATCTTCCACTTCATCACACACTGAGAAAGAGAGTGAGGGACAGACAGGAGAGGAATGGGAGTATTTTTTTCTCAGTGTATATTTGTTTTATAAACCTAAATCTTTCTTGCCTGGATTTCCCTGCTCGCCCAGGGGAAGAAAGGATGCGCCATCCTCAACTAATCACAAAGTCTGAGGGAGCTGCTTGATTCTAATGCACCTAATTAGCAATCGGCAGACTCTTAATTGCTTACATTAGAAGCGATTCGTGGTGGAGATTAATTCTAAATATACCCAGGCAGCTGGTTAAGATGCCACAGATTACTGTATGGACTGTACTTTTCCACTTAATTAGATATCAAAATTAAGCTGCAACAAGCATTTTGAAATAACGGGGATGGAGGCAGGCCTGCCTGGCCTGGTCCCAGGGCTGCAGTAAAGTGACCGGCACCAAGCGACGCCCAGATGGAGAGACATTAAAAGCCGTGCTGGAAAGCCATTTCAAATAATAAAATATCAATATTTACATTTTAATTACCCCCTTTTCCAGGCCCCTTTGTCATTTTCATCCAATTGTCATCACAGTGAGAGCTTGCCTAAATGATGTCTCATGCTGGCAAACATGGTTGTCAACGTGGTTGTGGTCTGGAAACTAGAGTATTTGACCTTGATCTGTAGCTGCTCTCTCACGTTTGCCAATGAAAGTGTCTTACCGTCGGTTTAGTGTGGAGCCCAGTGGGTTTTCAAACTGACACAGGGACATACAGCAGTGTTATATGTGCTGGACATTCGAAATAAAATGTTCACACTTTTTTGCACATTTGCAGAGACTGCTGCCTGTGGCCAGCAGAAGTGGCAAAAGATTGAATTCACCTACATTTTTTGCAGGGATCATCTTATACATATCTAAATTCAGGTCATATATGGAAAGTGAAAAGCCTCTGATAAATTGTATTATTTTAAATGACTATACCGCAGTTTAGTAGTCAATCTGAAGAGAGACTATTGGGATTTGTAGGTAATGTAAATACAGCACTAAACAAGTAGTAATGAAGGCAGTTCAACAGAAATTACTGTTGAGTTAGCTAGCTATAAAATGGCATAAAGTATCAAAGCACAGTGGCATATAGGTTCACACCTGGCACTTTGTAAGATAACTACACTCCCTGTGTATAAATCAATCTTCAAACCAAAAACCTGAGAAAAAGAAATGTCACTAAATGGCTCAGCTCCAAAATAACATTTTTTCACTTCTATAATGGACATGACCATATTTTGTTTTGCAAAAAAGAGGGCAGGGGTGGGCAGGCGTTATGAACATAATATTAGTTTATAATATTGTAATATATTGTTCCAATCTATGGAACAAGTGATTCTAAATCTCTGACATTTGTAGGAATTTAGAAATCCCACCCGGGCATTTTCGGTCTCTGTCTGGAAAAAGAGCACATCTAGTCAGCCTAATCTACAAGTGAAAATATTGCATCAATTATCATTTGTCCTTAACTGTGACTCAAAATGAAATGAAAGCATTATTTATTTTTATTAAATAAAGAACTTGACAAGTTTATTGATGGAAATTTATTTTGGTGCTTGTGCCAATCTTTGTGAAGAAAAAAAAAACAAAAAACATTTATTTTAAGTAAAATTAAGGACAAATATTGATTGAATCAGGCATTTGCCTTTCAGCAAGCCTCAAGACATTTCCTTGACCACTGCAGTGTGATAAAAAAGTTATGTTTTTAAATTCCTCTGCCATACACTCCACTATCTGTACCCTGACACAGGTTTTGCAAAATTCCTATTAGGGGAATTAGCATTGTATGTACAGTGCTCAGGAGCTTACCCGCGGCAGCGACAGGCTCTTTTGATGAGTGCCGCCTCACGGGGGTTTTCTTCTTTGAGCGGCAAGTAGCTGCCAGTGATTCCTCAGGGGCCCACCAAACAAGCTCGGCGAGAGAGGTTGTAATTCTTCTGAAGAGACGGACGGGTTTAGGGTTTTATTAGCACGCTGCTGTTAATTCATTATGCCCTGGTCTATGCAGCTACCATTTGCATTCATTTTTAATAAATAAATAAATAAATCTTTTTTAATGATGCATATCACAATGGAATTTTGTAAACAGATATCTAAACAAAGTACAAACTTTGCATGTGATATGATGTTTCTGCAGTAATTTAATTTTTTGGAAGGATACTGTTTCCAGTAAATGGGAGTGTTTATGAACTGTTCAGAAATGATTGACTGACAACTGTGGTCAACAATTTATTGATTTGTCTAAATCCAAGTTTTGAAAATAGCAGAACAACAAAATTTATTAAAATATTTTTCACATACATGAAAAAATATTTGAATAAATTTTAGCCTTCACATACACAATAAAATTAATAAACCTATGATCATTTAAGCAATGCTGATAAGTCGCACATCTCTCTGAGATGAGGTTTCTACCTGCGTCCTACATTTGGCATTTCTCTCTATTTCCTGTTCAACATATGAAGCAGTAAAGTCAAACAGAAGAGAGAGATTCCTGTATTCTGCACAACAAACACCCTGTGAACTAGACAAGATTTTAATAGAAAGAGAGTGGAGCCCTCTTTAAGCATGCCTTAATGCTTTCAAGACAAGACATTACCCCATTCCACAGCAATGAGCACCTTTTAATTTCTGAAAAAGCCATGCCTGAAAATCTTAATTAATTGTTCCATACTGCTTCAGGGTCATTATGCAATGTAATAAAGGCCGTGTAATTATGAAATTTTACAGCCATTACTGAGGCTGATAGCTCGTATTTCATCATCAGGCAGGCCCAATGGCTTTCCAGCCACACGGCTCTCTTTTGATGGACTACACACAGATCTATCAGGCCCAAACAATAACCTGGCTGGGCAGCTGTAATAGCTACCCACAGATGAAGCAACAGATAAAGACAAACTATAAATCCAGGCCACAAATGCCACCACAATGTGTGGCGTGGCTGGGAGGAGGACGGGGGTGGTTTGGCAGTGTGCGGCGTTTGGTAAGAGTGAGGGATAGGTGTGTGTATGTGTGTTTGTAGGCATAACAGAGTACAAATTCCCCCCCTCCCACATGAAAAACTACAACATATTGAGGAAAGTGAGACTAAACTATATGTTAGCCCAAACAGAATACTATAAAGGAACAAATTTTAAATGATAAAATGGAGGCCATCTAGTCTACTCAAGATCACAAACACACATATTTGCACTCAAAAACACATGAGTGTGTGCACACACACACAATAGAAGGCTAAATAGAAGGCTGTAGGGTCTCGAAGCTTGCAGTGACATGCCAGGTGTGAACTTTGTTTTGAAAGCATTGTTAAATGAAAACAAAAATATTTTAATAAAGAGATATGGCGATGCTCTGTCAGTAGAACATAAAAAATGAAGAAAAGGAAACAAGTGTAAAATGCAGTCGAGGGCAAAGAGAACATTCTGGACTTTCCAGCGCCCCTTTCTTTCTGAAGCACATTTGAATTTGAATCTGAATTTAAATTTGAATGAACCTGACAGTATGAGAGCAAAGAAAGAAGAGAGCTGGCCATTGTGGTGAAGTTTATTGTTATTTTGTTCTCAGAACCACATCCTAACCCTAGTAATTAAAAGAAGATTAGCTGCATTGAGATTCTAATTTAAAAATATGGGCCTTAAAGTGCTTGTCTGAGTGCCTTTGAAAAAGTGGAAGAGAGCAATGTGGCATTTGACTGACAGAAAACAGCTGACAGGGAAAAAGGAAAGCACATCATTCCAGTTTGCTTTCAGCATCTATCTAACAGAATACCTATGCCACTTACGGTAACCTCCAAGAGTATTGGGCTAAAAACCTCAAATTGGTGTTTTTTCTGTTGTATACATAAGAAAATGAAATTCAGATGAAGCAAGGCGAGTTCACAATGTCACATTTATTTCTAGGTATTTTTCTATGGAAATATTATTAATCATATTTATATATTATATTTATATATACAGTGGGTTGAAAAAGTATTCAGGCCCTTTAGACTTTTTCATATTTTGCAACGTACGAACATTTGATAAAAATTTATTTAATCAGGCTTTTTTGCTGGTATTCAACACAAACAACTCTACGATGTCAACGTGAAAAGTAAAATCTAAAATTTGTTACAAATTATTTATAAATATAAAACCGAAAACAATCAATTCCTCAATTCAGCCCCCTTACTTCATTGTACTTACAGGCAAAACTATGTCCAAAATTGCACATCATAAAGTGCCCAGACATCATGTTTAGATTGTACAAACCCCAATTCCAAAACAGTTGGGACAGTATGTAAAATGCACATAAAAGCAGAAAGCAGTGATTTATAAATTCTATTTTACATATATGGATCATTTAAAGCGTTGTTTCTCCTAACTTATTTTTCCATAGACTTCAATAGGAACATTTATCAGAAGAAACAACCCTTAAAGTGATCCATCCATATCTACTGCATATCTGGCAGCAGAGTGATGGTTTGAGGCTCGTTTGATACCTCAGACCCTTGATGACTCACAGCCATTTAGCCAACCATGGGTTCCATACTATTCCCGTGTATTTTACAGATTAATCTAGTCCTACTCCCCAATTTCCATAGAGATCCATTCAAATGCAGAGAGGTTATAGTTTTCTTTGTAAAAGTACCTGAAAATAAGATATCAAGAGTCTTTTGATATCCTTTTATACCCAGTCATGATAGCATCACCTGTTTACCTGTGGAATGTTCCAAACAGGTGTTTTTTTAACTTCCCAGTCTTTTTTTTTTTTGCCCCTGTCCCAACTTTTTTGGAACGTGTTGCAGGCATCAAATTTGAAATTAGCGTATATTTACAAATATCAATAAAGTTGATATGGTAAAACATAAATATATTTTCTTTGTACTGTGTTCAATTAAAAATATGTAAAAGAGAATTTACCAATTACTGCATTTTAAAAGAAAATATTGTTCAACTTCCTTAAATACAATCTAAACATGATGTTTGGGCACTTTATGATGTGCAATTTTGAACAACATTTTGCCTGTATGGCTGTTAAAGTACAATGAAGCAAGGGGGCTGAATACTTAAGGTATTGATTGTTTTCGGTTTTATATTTATAAATAATTTGGAACAAATTGTAGATTTTACTTTTCACATTGACATCGTAGAGTTGTTTGTGTTGAATACCAGCAAAAAAGCCTGATTAAATAAATTTTTTATCAAATGTTCGTACGCAGAAAAATATTTTAAAATACCCACTGTATTTTGCCTGGCAAAGCAAAAAAATCGAAGAACCAAAGCCTGGTTATGTCAATAGACAGAGGCTTGATGCAATTATTGCAAGAAAGAGATTTGCAACAAAATACAGACTTATTTAATTTACATTAAGATCATTGTCCCAGTACTTATGATCATCTGAATACAAAAAGTGCTATTGTTAATAATAGCAAGATGTGTATGCATAAAAATACCCATAGGCAAAGGACACAACTTTTGTCTCATATTCATCTTTTGATCTGAAATCCTGATTTCTTGAGCATGCAGCTAAAATGGACAAATTCTACCTCTCGTCCCAATACTTTTGGAGGGCACTGAAAATCTGACTCATAGTGAAAGAGGGCGTGTGCATGGCTATACACAGAAAATCTCTCCTTTATCGCACATACCAAATAAATAAATAAATAAAATGCATTAAAATTGCAACACTTCATCAGGTGATGTGGCATATTTAGAAGACAATTATATAAGCTAATGGAAAATTTAAATATGGGTGATTATACAGCACGACGCATGGATGTTGTAAGTGTCAGGAAAGACGGTGGCCCTGGCTCAAATATGTTCAATCATTTTATTCATAAGAAACACAGTGGGTACATCAGAGCATGGCTGTGTCATCCCAGTGCATCAATAATAATTTACATTGTGATTAAGCCCATTTCAGAGGCTTCAGCATTTCTTCTATTGCTGGGGATCCTTGTTTAACCTGCAGTCTCAAATACCTCCTGCATGCCACGCCGATTATAATTCCTCAGAGCTGCCAGACAGCTCCAATCCAATCCTATTTCTCTGCCTGCTTGTTTTCTGATGGAAAGGGTGCCCCTTCTGAACTGTTATTTTGGGGGTTTGGAGGTTTGGAGGGGGATTGGTGGAGGGTTATGGCCATTTCATGCTTGTCTGTGAACTTTACATGAACCTCCAGAAATAATGCGATGTGATGACAGGCTGGTTATACCTTCCACTAAATTTGCTGTCTGGAATGAGTTGAAATAGAGTTTGGTTTGTGTAATTACGTCCATCTATCTTTATATTCCAGCAGCATATCGCAAATTGAAAATACTAAAAATTGACTGTTCATTCTGATGTTTAATGATTGCCCAAGACACGCCGATGATTTATTGGTTACTTACTGATGTGACACATTTGCATCTTATTAGATGGAGATTACTAGGCCTTCAAATTGCGGGATGCGGCTCGCTACTGTCTGATGGATTGATTTGATTTGCAAATGTAATCAAACTAATAAGAGGGCAAAAATGAACGATAATGCCTTGTTTTTTCAACTGGCAATCACAGAGGCCACCCCCTCCTGTCCTGGGCCGATACAACCTGACGTGGTGGACAAAGCAATTGACAAGTCACACTCATCAGCTCATGTAAGGTGAGTGTCAGAGGAAACCAGCTCCTCAACTTCACTGAACAAATGTGTTCTTTTTTAAGAGAGAGGAATAAGGTCACGGCCGGCAGTGGCAGGAGACACTGGTTGTGTGATGTGAAAACACAGATCCCAAGTTTCATATGCATTGTGTACGTATTGCAAATTGCAATCGTAATGATGAAACATCTAATTGTGTTTTTTCTTTACTTTTTGTAAATTTCAGAATTTAAGAAACCATAAAAAACCATAATATTGCATGAAATAAACACTGATATGAGCAATACTCTTCCTGGTTTCCTTACTAAAAATCCTTCCAGCCAAATCTCAGGCACTTCACAGTTACCTCTATCATATGACATTTAGAAATGTATACTGTTTTACAGTACCACTTGCACCTTTACATAATTTATGTACAAACCCCAATTCCAAAAAAGTTGGGACAGTATGTAAAATGCACATAAAATCAGAAAGCAGTGATTTGAAAATTCTCTTTTACATATATTTAATTGAAAACAGTACAAAGAAAAGATATTTAATGTTTTACCTTATCAACTTCATAGATTTTTGTAAACATATGCTAATTCCGAATTTGATGCCTGCAACACGTTCCAAATTGGGGGGTGGGACTAGATTAAGCTATAAATTACACGGGAATAGTATGGAACCCATGGTTGTCTAAATGGCTGTAAGTCATCAAGGGTCTGCGGTATGAAACGAGCCCCAAACCATCACTCTGCTGCCAGATATGCAGTAGATATGGATGGATCACTTGAAGGGTTGTTTTTGTTGTTGTTGTTGTTGAGTTCAATAGGAAAATGAGTCTGAAGAAACAACCCTTAAAGGTCCCACACAATGTAAATTCACCTATTTTAAGTGATGAAATGGTTAGCTATCGTTTAAATACTTCAAGAACATGATGCAGACCAAATTGTGATTTTCATCTTAATCTAGTCCCACCCACCAATTCCCAAAGAGATCCATTCAAATGTAGAGACGTTATAGTATCGCTTGTAAGAGTGCCTGAAAATAAGATATCAAGAGTCTTTTGATATCCTTTTATACCCAGTCATGATCGCATCACCTGTTTACCTGTGGATTATCTCACCAGTGTGTAATAGGTATTCGGTAGTGTCTATGGATTTGATGACTTTTGTGTGCCATCTGAAGGCAAAGTCTCATTTAGATGGAAGATAACATGTTTTTAAGTAGAGTGTCATTTTGCTTTAGAAGTCTGAGGTTTAACCAGAGCAGTGTGAGGTTTTGTGTTTTTGTAGTTTTGGGGAAATGGAGCATTATTTCAGAAAATGTGTCTTAGCTGTTGGGAAAAAACTATAACTCTTTCTAGAAAAGTCAGTCTTGCCCTCCTTTGCAATGAGGAACTAGGGATTGAGATTTTGAACCTGAAAGCGCAAAACGCAAACGTCCTCTGAGAGCTACAAACTGTTAGCAAAAAAGCAATGCAGTATCTCGATGGTTTGCATTCCACCGAATCAGATCTCTGTTTCTACAGAGAGAAATTTTTTCGGCATACAAGTGAACCCTCTGCACCAGCGTTGCCAGGTGTACGATAATTATCGTATTTGTACCATAATTTTACCCTTTGTACGATCAATAATGCCAAAAAGTGCCCAAATGTATGATAATTTTGCCATTTCACAAAAACAGTGCATGGATTTACTAAATTTCCTGGCTGCTGATTCAGGATCCGTTTTGCCTTTTCACATATACGAATTAAGATAAGGAAATCTGATCCTAGATCTATATTTAGAGGCAAAGTCATTTAAAAACACAGGTTGCGTTCTTTCCAGCCAATCATTATGCTATCACTATGCTCCCACGGGAGCGAGCCGGCTGTCGTTCTCCCACTCGTTGAAATGTTTTTCTACCCTTTTTGGCTGTTGGTATTGCACTCATTGGCTGAAGTACGTGAGTAGGCGTATCAAACAAGGTTGATGCTTACAATAAATGCGCTATTTTTGTGAAATTACATATTTACACCTGTGATTTATCTTTTTTGGCTGTGTACGATAATATTCTTTGAAATCCGATAATTTTAAGCCTCCGGTATGATAGTTTAATATTTCCCACCTGGCAACGCTGCTCTGCACTATCGCAGTCGTATGCTGCCCCACATTTGCTTACAACACTTATTATCTCATCTTCACCCAACTCAATTCCGCAAAAGGCTATGAATAACCAGGTGCATACAAATGCTTTGCGCCCTGACCTGGGTCCGATGTCCGGTCTAGCCGACCTCAGGTCCCACTCTAAATTACTAAGTAGCGTTTCAATAGAAATCCAATGTGCTGATACCTCACTCTTCACAACATGATTAGAGGAAAGGGGGGCTCAGGCTACTCTGAGCATCATTTTTCTACTTCCTCTGAGCAAAACTTCTCAGGTTATTCAGGTCGGGAATCCACTGACCTTGCTGATAGAAGTTCACTGATCTCACCCTACCTAAACCAGGAAGAGGTGAGCTGTACAACAGACTCGCTGAACAGCAATTATGCTGTACAGCATCAGACGAGAGATCGGTCCCCAGACCGCCATCGTCTAAGCCACCTTGCCTCAGAAAGAGAAATGGAACATTCTCTCCAGAGAGGGTATCTGCCTACTATCTGGCTTCCGGTTTTTCTTCTAAGGAAGTTTAACATACCCAGGGTTTCTTTGTGTTAGCTGGCTTCACAAAACCTCAGCACCGCAATCTGGTCTATGGTACTACGAACACGTGCATTGTTAATTAAGCTCTGTGCGCGTTCCCATAAAAGGGGCGGCGTCTGCAACAACGAGCCTATAGCGGTACAGCATAGGCTGTACTCTAGCCGCGTATTTCTCTCCTGAGAAAAAAGAGACTGATACGGACAGATATAATGGATGGATACAGAACATAAAACAATCAATAGAGCAAAAAGCAACACCGTTGCCTCCAACAAAGCCAGAAAGGAGCTTTTGCTAAAAATATATATATATATTCAAAAAAAAAATTAAAAGCTCATCGTGTAGGTTAAATTTGTTAGTTAATAGAGTGCTACAGTCATGATATATTTTTGTAGGCTAAAGGCCGTGACACACTGGCCGCGATTTACTCGCACGAATAAATCGCACTTTGAAAAATAAAAACGTTCATAAAATCTCGCACATCAAATGCGAAATGTCCTTTGCGAAAAAGCGGCATTTAATTTACTCGCAGCAAGTTCGTTTTTTTGCGAGTTTTCATTTGCAAAACTATTTATCTATCCAATCATAACAAGTTTCCATGACTGACGTCACCGCACTGCCACAACAAACTACAACATCCAATATGGCGGACCAACTGATTTTATATGTGTCACAGTATAGCGTCCTCTTTGATAAGAGACATAATAGTTACAAAGACAACGATTTGAAGGACATTTTGTGGAAAACCATAGCCGAGCAAATAGGCTATGAAGATGGTGGGTTTATAGCTAAATGGTTGCAATACGCACAACTTGCTATCTGATGAGCTCCCACAGGTTATTAGCATTGGCTTAAAAGTTGTCTCCAGCTATTTTAGCCAGCTAACGTTAGCTAACCTTTAGGTCTAATGTTAACGTTGATAGCAGTTCATGTGAAGAAAATAACAACCAGTGGCGATTACACACAAACATAGCTACACAATACGTAGGCCTATTTATTTTTTTTACTTTAGGCGAGGTATAGCTAACCGCTATATGTGATATTGTTTCGTGGATATTTGCCGTAGTAATTGTGGGCTATAGGCTATAGGCTAATCGAAGGATAAAGACGACACGTAGTGTAGCTACCGGGTCTGGCCAGGGGCAGCCACTGTTGTGGAGGGAGAGAAAGGGGGAGGAGGAGAAGGGCAGGGTAGAGTAGCCTATATGATATGTTTTAGCTGTCACACGGTTGTCTGTGTGCATGGCAAATAAAGTCTATAAAGTTCCCCAAAAATCTTATTCCGACTCCTGTCTGGATTTCCTGATTACTGATAGCCAAGTTATATAAATAACGAGGAAAACAGACGAGGTCTGCCTGTAGCGATCGTTTTGGAGAGAACTCTTCAGACTTCATGAGTTGCTATTACTGCATAGACTACGACAAATTTATTTTAAAGATGTTTGCTGAAATTACGTAATGTATTGTTATGTTGTGGTTAACCCTTTATATTAGTGGAAGAGATCAAGAGGCAGTGGAAAAATCGCAGGGACACGTATGTCCGTAAAAGGAGGGAAGAGAAGGAGAGTATGTTGTAGACAAAACAAACTTTACATAAGTAAAAACGGACGCATAATAAGCTCGGTTCAATATTTTGCCAATGTAATTTAAGCATGCTCTGCTTTTAACGTTCTGGTAGAGGCAAAAAAAAATACACTTTCGTTCCGTGATGGACCGAACGGATAACCAGGTCGTCATCGCTCGACGAAGAGTAATCCATTTTTATTCGCAGGGATTTTCAACCGCGAAAAAGAACGCAAGCTTTTAGTTTCTTCGCATCGTTGCAGGTGTGTCAGGTTTTTACGCGAAATATTCGCGACTAATTTTTCGCCTTATTCGTTACGTCCCCGATGTGTAACGGCCTTAATTATGAGGTTTCTTCCGGGCATGGGTTCCCTCTGTAGATTCCCAATGCTTTTTTCCCATAGGGATTTTGAGGTTGTGCTGAATATAAGGTCTGTGCTTAATATAAGCCTAAAATATTTTCAGATTTTTTTTCATTAAGATAATCCCCACAAAAAAAACTTTCTGTGATTTTTGAACCACTCGCAATTCATACAAGTAGAAATATAACGTTAAGCTAAAATGAACTACATTAACTGCTACAGCAATCGGTCACATTCCGCTAACATCACTCACCACCACTGAACAGTTTTTTGAGCCTAGCTGCCGTCCTCCCGCGTTCAACTAGGCCCCATGGAATGCTTTGTAGCCTATTTGCTACCTCCTGGAGCAAAGAAGAGTAGCCAAGACTGCTTATATACATACGCGATTTAGGCTTGTCCTTTCTGATGTCGCAGGTTTATTTTTTTTTGGGTTGTTTTATCTGTGCGCTACTATTGCTCAAAGACATTCGCTAGTTTATCAATTTAGATATTAATTTAGCTATTCCACCCCCTCCCGTCCACAATCGCCTTATTCCCCCGTTTGTTTGGGCGTGTTTTTGACAGGGAGGTTGATTAACTTTGTCTCCCGAATCTGATTTAGCAACACTGCCATATTTGGCAATGCTGGATTAGCTAGCTAGCAAGCTAACGATAGCTCATGACAAGTCGTTTTAACATTTAGCTAGCAAACTAACAATAGCTTATGGCAAGCCGTTTTAATTTAACAGTTATTCGACTTATATAGCCACCTTATATTAGTCCGAACTAGCTGGCCAATGTCCTAGCTGGTTGGCCATGTGAGTTAAGTTAGCTAGCTACCGTGATTACCTAGCTACTAGCCAGCTGCTCCAATACTAGCTGCCTCACTAATGAGAAAATCCATTCACAGATCCCTCTAACCCAGTGTTTCTCAAACTGTGGGGCGCGCCCCCCTAGGGGGGCGCAGTGGTATTACAGGGGGGGCGCAGGGGGAAATGCAGAAATGCAGCGCGGAACCAATTTTTATTTGTTTTATATAAATCTGATGCGTGTATCTACGTGGCTGGTTAACGGGGATTAACTTTTACGATATAACAAACGCGGACGCACACCCGCGGTACATATGTTAAATAAACCAATAAATGAAGCTTGTATAAGAAATAAAAATTGCGAAAAACCTTGATAATAAAAATGGCGGTGGGGCATGAACATTTTTCTTCCTCCAAAGTGGGGCGTGACAGAAAAAGTTTGAGAACCACTGCTCTAACCCCACCCCAACAAACAGTAGTATATAACATCAGTTCTAGAAGTTTGACAAGTTTGATTGTTTCTTCATACAATTTAATGTATTTTCATTGAATATGGAGATGGTTATTTTCTCCTGTACAGATTGAGGACTCATTGAAGTTGTTTATAGTGTAATGATTTAGACATGTAGAGTTAAGAGTTGATGTTGGAGAATTGATTTGTCAACCATCAATGCATCTCACTAAAAATGGGAAGGTCAGAAAAACGGAGACTTCCACATTATGTAGGGCCTAATTGAATATAAAATTAGCAACTTCAATGATTCATTAATTTGGACAGGGGAAAATAACCATCACCATATTCACTTGGAAGCAAACTTAAAATATTATGAAGAAACATAATACCAGCTTCATAGTACTTGTCAAACATAGAGAACTGGTATTGTATTGTGGTTATCGGAGTGGGATTGATAATTGGTTGAAATAAACCATTACCAAATCTCAGTATCATTTATAAAATAATTCTTCTCTCTTCTTTGGAAAAAATCCATTATTGAAATTCTGATTAAAATGCTTCAACAGCGACACCTGCAGGGCAGGGAAGAGGGGAAAGGGCAGTCTGTGTGAAGTGGTGGTGGTGGGTGTGGGGGCAGAGGACTTCATTTTAATGTACTTAATTTTTTTTCATGCTAATCTGTTAATGGCCAAAACACGTAAAATGATGCTCCAATGGAGGACGTCCTCCCTAACCAATCAACCAGAATACAATATTAACATTGTGTTGGTCCAATGATAATTTCAAAATTTCATCTTCAATTCTCTACCATTGTATTGTACGTGAGTGTGACGAACTGGCGGTAATGCGATAGATAGATCATACAGTCAGTAGCATATTAAAAATACATAACGAACCACTTTTAAACACAAAACTAAAAAATTACATTTTATTTAGGCCTGTTACACCAGGTCCAAATGTCCTTTTTCCAGATTTAAATTTCCCTTTTTTTATTACCACGCAGTAGCTAGCTACTTGCGTTAGCCAACGCAACAGCTAGCTTGTTGCAACAGCCCTGAAGGACTGTTAAGCCAACGTCAACAATTGATTTGGAGGAGAGTGGTGCTGCGGCAATTAACGGCAGCGTGAGTGAGGTGGATGGGGAAGAACATCTTGTGGATTATTTGTTTGGATTACACAGCAAAGGTGAGGATCAAGACTGCTGGATGACCACTCGTTGGACTGACAGGCTTCTTGGACTCGTTGGACTGACACATTACACACACATGAGGTTCATTCCCATTCAGAGCCCGCAGTGATTAGATGCGTCTTTCCCTTTCGTTCACCTGGCCCCTTTTTTATATTCATCCTTTGTGTTGTAATATGATATATGATAATATGATATTTGTTAGGTTAGGTTATTATTAGGTTGCTAGTTGGATTATTGCTACATTTGAACATAAGAACATAACATAACTTGAACATAAGAAAGTAGAGATAAGTAGCCAACTAGTGTAAAATAACATGACGCCGTGGGTTGGTTTTCCTCCTGTCCTCCCCAATTTTTTGCTGCTTTCCTCACAATGTCTGCTCTTCAGGATACTCATACTGAGAGAATTCCATTTTTTTAGTCGATTCCCCCACTTATCCCCTTGTTTTAGGTCACACTTAGCTTGTAAAACATGATCCCCATATCAGGTGGGGAGGGGATAAGTTCATCACTCGTCACCCTACTCCTTCCTGTTTGTCCGAGGAACGTTCTAATGGTTTCGATTCCAAGTCGGACCTGGAGGAGGTTGCTTCTCCGCCCAATCAGGAGGAGCCCATCTCAGGTTCTGAGTCTGGTGGCGAGAGTTTGGAATGGGACTCTCTGGCAGACGGATATTCCAATTGGAGGGAGCTCTCTACGGATGAGCTCTCCGACTCTGAGATTCAGTAGTCTTCTCCTCCTGATTCGCCCACTCAGAGGGGAGTGACTCAAATTGCAGGGACGCTTCAGTTTCCTTTGCCACTCAATGTCCCAGCTGAATATGCTGAAATAGCGGAGGTGTTTAGTAAACAGAGGGCAACCACCCTCTCTCCCCACCGTTCATACGATTGTGCCATAAAACTTTATCCAGGCACCAACCCTACCAGAAGGAGTCTATATTCTTTTTCTGCCCCAGAGAGTTCGGCCATGAAGGACTATATTGAGGAGGCGATTGCTAATGGCTTCATAAGGCCGTCTACCTCGTCTGCAGGCTTCTTCTTTGTAAAAAAGAAAGATGGAGGGTTAAGGCCTTGCATCGACTATCGTTCCCTCAGTGCCATAACTGATAAAAACCGTTATCCGCTTCCGCTGATGAATTCCTCTTTTGAACGCCTTCAGGGGGCAGTTCTTTTTTCCAAACTCGACCTCCACAATGCCTATAACTTAGTGTGCATGCGTCAGGGAAATGAATGGAAAACCGCCTTCAATACACATAGCGGCCACTATGAGTACCAGGTCATCCCGTTCGGGCTCACTAGCGCCCCCTCTGTATTTCAGGCGTTAGTGAACAATGTTCTGCGGGAGATGCTGGAGAAATTTGTCTTTGTTTACTTAGATGATATTTTAATTTTCTCTCCCGACCTGCAAACGCATATCGGTCACGTTAAGCAGGTTTTAAAAGCTGTCCTTGAGGCGAAGCTGTTTGTCAAGGCGGAGAAGTGCTCTTTTTCACACGAGTACTATTTCCTTTTTAGGGTTCATTGTTTCAGAGGGCAAAGTACGCATGGATCCTGACAAGGTTTCTGCGGTACTTGACTCTCCTCGTTCAGTCAAGCAGGTCCAACGCTTTCTTGGTTTCGGCAATTTTTATAGGCAATTTATTCATAATTTTAGCGCACTCACCGCTTACCGTCCTCACCAACAAAACGCTGGAAGCTCATTTTCAATGGAACCCAAAAGCTGATTCCACCTTTGCTAAACTTAAAAGGAGGTTCAGAACCCATCCTGATAACTCCCAATACCTCCCTCCCTTTTATTGTGGAGGTGGACGCCTCTGAATTAGGAGTAGGTGCCATTTTGTCACAGCATTCTCCCATCGATCGCAAGATGCACCCTTGTGCGTACTTCTCTCTTGCCCTCACTCCGGTCGAGAGGAATTACGATGTGGGGAATCGGGAGCTGCTGGCTGTAAAATTGGCCCTGGAGGAGTGGCGCCACTGGTTGGAGGGAGCCGAGCAACCCTTCACAGTGTGGACCGACTACAAAAATCTGGAATATGTCCAACTGGCTAAGAGATGCAATTCCCGGCAGGCTCGCTGGATGCGTTTAACTTCTTGTTGACCTAACACCCTGGGTCTAAAAATGTTAAACTGGATGCCCTGTCATGCACCTTTGACCAGTCCGACAGGCCCACTTCTTCAGAGCCCATTGTGCCATTGTGCCAAATCTTGGCTCCCGTTTTGTGGGATATTGAAGTGGCAGTACAGAAAGCATTGTTTCTTGATCCGAGCCCAGGGGGGTTCCATTTTTGTTCCTCCCGAGTTCCTCCAGAGGTTGCAAGGATGGCGAGGGACGTGCGCAAATTTGTTGCGTACAAACACCTTGCGTAATGCCTCCACGGGACTTTCTCCTTTGCGCTATTTGCCACCGCTTTTTTCTGAGCTGGAGAGGAACATGGAGGTGCCCTCTGCTGGTTCTTTTGTCCAAAGGTGTCATGCGGTTTGGAAGCGAGTTCGTTCCTGACTCTTGCGAGCTTCAGCCACTCAGAAAGCTTCCGCCGACAGACATCGTCGGTCAGCTCCCTCCTATCGGATGGGCCAGCGAGTCTGGCTCTCTTTGCGAGATCTGCCTCTGCGAATTGAGTCTCGTAAACTCGCTCTGCATTACATGGGCCCATTCAAAATCATCCATAAAATCAACCCGATGACTTCAATTGCCGCGCTCCATGCGCATTCATCCTACTTTTCACGTTTCGTGATTAAAACCATTACTTATCAGACCTTTATCCCCTGCTAAGAAATCCCATCCCCCTCCTCAGCTCGTGGAGGGAGGTCCAGTTTATACGGTCCGCCGCATTTTAGCGGAGAGACGGGTAGGTACGGGTTTTCGGGTTTTTAGTGGACTGGGAGGGCTATGGCCCAGAGGAACGGTGTTGGGTACCATCTAGGAATATTTTGGACCCCGAGTTGATCAGAGATTTCTGTAGAGATCTATCTGAGGGATCGTCTGGGGTCGTCCTTTAAAGGGGGGGGGGGTCCTGTCATGGTCCGTGGTTTATTTTTCCTTTTTCGCTACGGTTCTCGTCCGATCTCTCCGGTGGGTAATCTATCTGATTTTTTCCCACGTTCCAGGGTTTTGATTCACCTCGCCTATTATTTGTTTCACCTGTGCTACTGCCTGCGGGGTATTTAAGTGCCTCTCACTTCCGCTTCCCGGTGCTTCTTTGTCATTCCGTATTACATTGAGCCAGGTACAAGTGACCTTGTGATATTAAACTTGTTTTATGTTCACGAGGGACTTGCTTCGTAGCTTTATTATTTCATGTATAGGATTATCTCCTCCTGTTAGCTTCGCTGTGCTATTTTGTCTGTGCTATTGTCACTGAGACAGTTTTTCTTGGCTGGTTTCACTTTTGTTTCATCTTCTTCTGGCCGTGTTAGTTTTATGTGCCGAAGGTGTTCTTTTCTTTTTTAGTTTCCCGTGTTAGCTCTAGTAGCTCTGGAGACTTAGTTTTGTGTTCTTACTTGTGTTTCGAGTTCGCCCTGTTTTCCTGGGCTGATTATTATTTGGCTGTTTTAGCTTCTAGGATTATTCTTTTTCTTTTCTACCCTTTTGGGGCTTAATCTATTAGTGGTCCTCACCATTGTGGGTGACTTGTTCTGACTCCCATTCCCATTGCATTTGATTCTCCGCCACTGGAAACCATCACACCCCGTCCTCATCTCCCTCTTCATTATCATCCTCCTACCCCTCGTTGTCCCACAGAAACAACGCTTCCTCCTCCTCCTCAACAGAGGGGGATGGACAAGGAGAGTGATCCTCAATTTGAGACATAATTTTCATCCATTTTGGCTAACGCATTAGCTTTCCTTTAAGCACTGCTATCCAGAAGCTAACTATCTAGCCATCGCGACAACTCGCCCATTTAAAAAAATAATTAAGTCCCGCCCAAACATCCGGTTTCATAAAGAAGCCTTCTGAAAAGCATTAGAAAAATGTCATCTGACTTCCCTTCTGTGGGGCCTTTAAAGTGATCCATCCATATCTACTGCATATTTGGCAGCAGATTGATGGTTTGAGGCTCATTTGATACCTCAGACATATGCATTTTGGAGCAACATATGCTGCCATCTAGACCAGCGGTTCTCAAACTGTGGTCCGCAGGGTACTGCAGGTGGTCCGTAGAAAAAAGAATGAATGAACGTGAATGTGTTTACTCACTATCTTGCAATAATAGGGCCAACCCTAACAGAGACGCTTGACGTTACGACTGAACTAGTAGTGTTCGCTACTCCATGAAACGAGTTTCATGCTAACGCTACTATGATTGCTGTCCTACAATGACGAACTTCTGCACTGCGTACTGATGTGCGAATAAAACTGGGAAAAGGCGAAAATGTCCTTTTTACATGATAATCTGAGTACTCACCATAGTAGCTAAACTACCAGGCAGGGTGAACGAACTAAATTTTACGACCGAAAGAAGAGACTGGTGGTTGAAAGCAGTGAGGAGTGAGCTGGATTTAATGGTAAATTACGTTTTATGAACAAATTATAAAGTTAGCCAGTTAATATATACACAACTAGCTGGCCTAATGTACATTTATGTGCATTATCTTAATGTTAGAAAGTTAAAATTAATCGCTTGGTTTAGCTAACGTTAGTAGCTATATCATTTGTGTGATCGACTGCTACGCCTGCGAAACATTAATGTTAACCTAATGCGATACGTCAAGCATATTGTGAACATCAAAACAGTGTTCATTTGAACTATTATTACATTGCTAGGGGTGCTACGTTGTACGATGTCTCACAAATAGATTGGATAAACTGTAAACATTAGCTACCTGTGCTGGCCAGGCAGGGTGCGAGCAATATGAGAATCCAGAAGAGGGCGAAAAGAAAATGTAACGTAACGATATTAAGCACCAAATAACAATGTATTTGAAAGTAACAGTAAATATACTTTATGTGTTGAACTGATTTGCCTTTTATGGTGTCTACAACTGAAGTTCCATATCGGGAAAAAAAAGTTATTATATTCTATCCATCGAGCTAAAATGTTTTATTGCTGAAGCAGGCTACTGTAGCCTACCGTTAATACTTTAACATGTAACGTATCACTTTGCTCCCATATTAACTGCACAAGCACTTTACTTACCAAGGTGGTATACTACGAAGCAGGATTACTGAGGTAGTACTAGCTGGATAACTCAATAAAACCCAGAACAGCTCTTTTTACTTCAGCCCATGCATGTTCCAGATTTGGGAGGGTTCCGGGGTTTACTCTGTAATTAATCTTGCTTCATACGTATACCCCCCCAATACTCCTTATAATATTTGTTTATGTTGGTATTATTAGAATAGAATAGAATAACTTTTATTTCCCGCTAGGGAACTTCAGTTGTAGCCCCAGCAACAACAAAAAAGACATAGACAGTGGGACCCACAACACACAAACAAACATATCAAACAAAGACATCCAACAGAATCATTACATCAATCAAGTGAATGAAAGTGCAATACAGCCATGATTAAAAATAGCCCCCGCTGTCCCGAGATGTCCAGTGTCACCAAGCAGTCCAACGCACAAACTCCACATCCACGAATTTCCTCCACATGCAGTGCCGCGGTCTCTGTACACCGCCAAAATTGTTTTGTTAAGTTGTGCACTGTATATTTTGTATGTTGCTGAGCTACCTGTAAGCATTGCGCAAAGCAAATTCCGATGATGGCAATAAAGGGAAATTAAGCAACCTCCCGATTAAATGTGATAGCCTATTAGTTTGGTTTGCATAACGTTATGGAACACCGGCATTTGGTCTGGGGGTGCAATCACCTTAGACTTTACAGCCGTGGGTTCGTAACAATATATGTACTTATTTTTGCGGTTTGCATATGAGGTGGTCCGCGAAAATCCTTGATAATAAAAAGTGGTCCGCATAAACAAAAAGTTTGAGAACCCCTGATCTAGACAACGTCTTTTTCAGGTATGTCCCTACTTATTTCAGACAATGCCAAGCCAAATTCTACACGTGTTACAACCGCTTGACTGTGCTAGACTGACCTGCCTGCAAAATAGTGAAGATACCTCGATCTTTCGATCTTGAACATGAAATGTTTAAAAACCTAGGGTTCTCATGGAGAATAGCCATTTAGAAAGTTTTGTATTATTTATTTTGTGAATTGTTTTAGTAATTGATGATATTGTGTTAAAGTAAGCATATTATTGTATATTAATGGATATGAATGGAAAGCTCCAGTTATCCTGTTTAAAATGGTATATTATCTTTAGGGGTGTGACATAATATGATCACACCTCAAACAGTTTTCCATACGCATGTCATATTTTCAATGAACCTAACATTCTAAAGCGTTTTTTTAGCCTTTTCTTACCCATCACTGAAGTGGTTATAACTTTTGAGCAGTAGAAGATACATCTCTTCTGATTTGTACTCTATATCACTTACAAAATATTGAAGATACCACACAGTTTGTCTCCCTCGATCTTGAACATGAAATGTTTAAAAACCTAGGTTTCGCATGGAGAATAGCCATTTAGAAAGTTTTGTATGATTATTTATTTTGTGAATTGTTTTAATAATTGATGATATTGTGTTAAAGTAAGCATATTATTGTATATTAATGGTTATATATGGAAAGCACCAGTTATCCTGTTTAAAATGGTATATTAAGGTTAGGGGTTGTGATGTAATATGATCAATCCATAAACATTTTTGCATATGCACATCATATTGTCAATAAACCAACATTCTAAAGCGTTTTTTAACCCTTTCCGCACCCATAACTGAAGTGATTATAACTTTTGAACGGTAGATGATAGCTCTATTCTGATTTTTATTATATTTCACTCACAAAATGGTGAAGATACCATACACTCTAGGTTTTCCTATATCTTAAACATGAAATGGGTAAAAATGTAGGTTTCTCATTAGAAAATAGCCATTTAGAACATTTTAGAACATTTTATAAATTTAGTTGTTGAATGTCTTTCCATAATTGATGATATTGCCATTAAGTAATCCTATAGTTTTTTATATCAATTGAAAGCCCCAGTTATCCTGTTTACAAAGTTTAGGTATCTGATGTAATATGATCACACCACAAACATTTTTGCAAAGCAAGTTAAAAAATAGAATGGAATAGAATGTTCACAAAATATTTGCTTAGGCTGGAAAGGGTTAAGCAAATACAGAGCTGGGGAACATCTTTTTCAGGTTCCCATTATGTGCTATATAGAGCTGGAGAACATAGGATCCTGGGAACATAGGACCCTAAGAACATCGGAATGACCCCATGTAACACAGTGGTAAACATGCCCCTTTCTGGACTTTTCTGGGACGTGTTGCAGGCATCAAATTTAGAATTAACGTATATTTACAAAAGATAATAAGTTGATTTGTTAAAACAATAAAAATATCTGGTCTTTATACTGTTTTCAATGGAATACAGGTCAAAAAGGATTGCATCAAAATCATTGCTTTCTGTTTCTATTTACATTTTATACACTGCCCCAACTTTTTTGGAATTGGGGTTGTAATAGTGTTTAAACCATAAATTCATAAAAATATGAAAAAAACATACATGAAGTTTGCTTAAAACCCTCATCCTTTTTCATTCTTCCACTTCCCTAATTATTTTGGCATGACAACCCCATTATCATTAACCTCAAAACATTGATAACTGCTCTCCCTAGTGAAATATAGCAATAATACCTAAAGGAGAGCCCTTACATTTTGATAGCCCTCATCAACAGGTAATTACTTCTTGCCAGGTAGCTATCCCACAATACCTTGCATATGAACGCTTGGAGGAATGATGGCTGCCATGTCTCTCTTCTCTGCCTCCAAACTAATTTGCATCTGAATCTTCGAGGACTAATGGCAGATTAAAGGTGGAATGTGTCCACCCCTATCTATCATGTGATTGTTTAACATCAGTGAAATGATAAGTGAATGGGGCAAAATCTTAAATACTGAGTTTTAGTCTTGAATAAGTTGAGGAAAATTCACATACATGAAACTTGAAGCAATAGTATTGCAGAGCTTTCTTCTCAAACTGCCAGTGTAAAGGGCTTCTTAATGGTTCGGAGAATCAAACGCGAAGGTGGGGGAATCAGAACAAGTCAGCTCACAACCGTGAGGACCAATAACTGGGAGAGAAAATAATAAAGGAAGAAAGGCAGGTACATAATTCCTTAAGGCTAAAAAGCCAAAAACAAAAATCAACCCACAAAAACGGGCGAACTAGTAAACTAGTGAATTACCAACTAAATCTCCCGAGCTCAAGTAATGAGCCAGAATGGGAAACTTAGCAAACAAAAGAACACCTTCGGCTACCTTAGCTCCGGAAGAGTGTAAAACCAAAACAAAGGTACAAAGAAAGAGAACAGCAATGTACAAAATAGACAATGCCGAACGCTACCAGGAGGAAAACAATCCTATACCTGACTAAGTAGCTAATAGCAAGTCCCCCCTGAACATAAACAAAGTTTAATATCAGGAGGTCGCTAGTACGTGGCTATACCTAGCTCGAATGCAATGTCGAAAGACAAACAAGCACCGGAGATGCGGAAGTGAGGAACTTAAATACCCTGCAGGTAGAAGCACAATAATGAGGACTGCAAACCACAAAACAGAATGTGGAAAAAATCCGATTGATTAACAATCGTGAAAGCAGAATGAGAACCGCAAAAGAAAAGGAAACAACAGCCACAAACCGCTACAGGCAGAATGCAGTTTGGCAATGTTTACTAATGGTTAAATGGGCATTTTACAAATAGCTGTTCTGTGAAAATAAGCTGTGAATGGCTAATAAGTTATGGCTAAATAAGTTGTGAATGTTAATGGATATTTTCATCACATCCTAATTAGTAAATCTTTGGTCACCCTTGCTAATAATAGGCAAATTTTTGTTTTTTATACTTTTTTTGCACTGTAGAAATACTTCCATAGGCAATAGGCTATGTGCACTGCGGCAGGCTGTAATGCAATAAAACCTAGTTAACCCAATCCACGTTGGCCCCCTAGTGGTAGTCCTATCCATCCCAATTCCAGTATTCATGTTTGTTTGAAATGATAAATTACAGCTTTAAAAAAAACCCTGTAAATTTTGATGCAGGATTGTTTAAAAGGGTTGCTGCTTGCAAAAACCTCATCCTCTTCTGTTGCAGGGCAATAAAATAGAAGGGTGCTATTAATAGTCCAAAGCATTTAGGACCTTCGTTTGTATGACCCTCGTCCACAGACTGTAAAATTCATTAAATGTACCATTTATACACGCTACGAAAATCATGTTCAGATATAGAAACAATAATATTTCTTAAAACATTGTACAAATAAGCATTTGGCGTTTTCCCTTGCTTACTGTACTATATACAGTAGGATACGTGATACACTTTCGATTTAGAAGACACCTCTTTTTTTTCTCCAAAATCTCGTATAGATTATGTTTATGAAACCTACCAACGGTTTTCTGATTAATCCTGAAAAGTTTATTGTTACATTTTGCCAAAGTCCCGTACAGACATTTCCACAGCAACCACCTATCGCACTTAGGGCTGAAATACGTTGCTGTTGTTATGTAAAAACACACATGCTTTTGTAAGTGTTTTAAAAATGTATTTAAAAACATTAGGCTACATTTTATGCGCCTGTATACTGTATGTGACGATTCTATAATAAGTGTATTCTGCAAATTTCTGAATGATACAGCCTCTTCTTCAATTTGAACTTTAAACTATGGATGTGCAGTGAATAGCCTATTTTTTGAGATGTTGACACTTAAGACTAGTAAAAACTAGGTGGAAATTGCCTCTGGATTTCCAAAGTCAATAAGGGTAAAGTTTGCAAGAGAAAAACTGTAAGTTATCCTGTAAGCAGTTAAAGTGATTAGTTAAAAGGGCATTTTACAAATAGCCTTGCTGCTCTGTGAAAAATGGACACCAAGTAGGCTGTTTTATACAGAAAATTTTCACATTTAGCTATACAGGTGCAGTTAAAAAAATTAGAATATCGTGAAAAAGTTCAATATTTTTTGTCACTCATTTCAGAAAGTGAAACTCATATATTATATAGATTCATTACACATAGAGTGAAATATTTCAAGCCTTTATTTCTTGTAATTTTGATGATTATGGCTTACAGCTAATGAAACCCAAAATTCAGTGTCTCAGAAAATTAGAATATTTTGCTTTAACATATTTTTAAAGTATCATATTTAATATTTGGTCGCATATCCTTTGCATGCTGTTACGTCCTGAAGTCTGTGACCAATCAACATCAAAAGACTCTCGATATCTTATTTTCAGGTACTGTTACAAGCGATACTATAACCTCTCTGCATTTGAACTGATCTCTATGGGAATTGGGGGGTGAGACTAGATTCAGCTGTAAATTACACTGGTACAGTATGGAACACATGGCTGGCGAATTGGCTGTAAGTCATCAAGGGTCTGAGCTATCGAACGAGCCCCAAACCATCACTCTGTTGCCAGATATGGAGTAGATGTGGATGGATCACTGCAAGGGTTATTTCTCCTGACTCATTTTCCTATAGAACTCTATGGGGAAAAAAGTCAGGAGAAACAACCCTTAAAGGGATCCATCCACATCTACTCCATATCTGGCCGCAGAGTGATGGTTTGGGGCTCGTTTGATACCTTAGACCCTTGATGACGTACAGCCATTTTGCCAGTCATGTGTTCCATACTGTACCAGCGTAATTTACAGCTGAATCTAGTCTTACCCCCCAATTCTCATAGAGATCAGTTCAAATGCAGAGAGGTTATAGCATCGCTTGTAACAGTACCTGAAAATAAGATATTGACAGTCTTTTGATGTTGATTGGTCACAGACTTCAGGAAGTAACAGCATGCAAAGGATATGCAACCAAATATTAAATATGATACTTTAAAAAAATGTTAAAGCAAAATATTCTAATTTTCTGAGACACTGAATTTTGGGTTTCATTTGCTGTAAGCCATAATCATCGACATTACAAGAAATAAAGGCTTGAAATATTTCACTCTATGTGTAATGAATCTATATAATATATGAGTTTCACTTTCTGAAATGAGTGACAAAAAATATTGAACTTTTTCACGATATTCAAATTTTTTGAGCTGCACCTGCCACATTTCACAAAATTATTTGAGAATTAAGTAAGTTTTCATAGATTTAATCAGGGGATGTCTGTATCTGTCAATAGTACACTATAGAATACACAGATCTTGACCGCCATGGTGGCTGTGCAGATGTATCTGAACCAGGTGAATGAGGCATCTAGGCTATCTATTGATTCTCCCATTCATAGATTTTAATCTAAGCAATAACCACAATATTACGTAACAGAGAATCCCAGGAGTCTCCTGGATTGTGAAACGTTATGATTGATGCTCGGTTACGAATGTTTCAACTTTGTTTGGGAGAAATCGTGTTTTTTTTTGGTAGTTTGGCATTTCAAGTACTACAGTATCCATGAGTCTCTGCGCAAGTGATATCTTTCTACTCTGTAGAAAAAGAACAGTAGATCATTTCTGATAATTTCTTTAAAAAGAATACTTCATAATACTAGAGCATCGGTATTACGTTAAATTGTAACTTGTCATCACAGAGACCGATAAAGTATGATCTCTATCTTTCAAACCATATCAATAACGGACATGTTTGAACATGTTTGTTCTTATGTGAGGTGGGCTCTGGAGGTCTAACTAGTCCCTATATTTCACAAGATTTCACTTATTTACTCAACAATTATAATTTAGAAATTCAGGTGAATGGTAGATTTGATATTCAGGATTGCAATTCTGATATTAACTCAATTTTGACCGGATAGTGATTTTCTTAAGTTAAATGCATATCCCATTAAATGTGTCGTCCTGTGGAAGACATGTATCTGAACTCTGCACCAGGTCACATTTTTGGTGGTGAAATAATATTTTTATGAACTCACACATAGATGCTATTGTCCGCTGTGTCACGCATGGGTAGGTATAGTTGCAGGCGAGACTGGGTGGGGGGCTACTTGTTAAATAGACTTGCTACGAGACAATAGGGACTAATAAATAAAGCTAATAAAGCTAATCAAGATTTGTTGTTTCCACGCATAGTTTGGTTACAGGAGAAATTCATATCAGAGTTGAGCAAAATCTTGGCACCGGCGCCATGGCCACTAGGGGTTAAAAAAGGGAACATAAATTCACATATGCTCACCGGAAAGTGGGGAAAGTTGCAAACAAAGTACCTCTTTCCTCTCATATCAATGAGATTATCATGTCTTCATTTCCATTTCATGAAACAGTCACCAGGATAAAAGTCTCTGTAATAGGACCACAAGGGTACCTGGGGATAACAACTAGAAACTAGAAGACACCCTTCCACAGCAGTGACTAAAACAGTCCAATTCAGTCTGTACCAGACTGGACTCCAAACTGTAGTCAAAATTTCATCTAATACATGGGACACCCCTGGAAAATCCCCCCCAGACTTCTCCTTGTGGCTGGACTCATTCTCAAATTCACTTATTGACACTCCTGACCGCTTTTAAGTATAAGACTTATTTTACATAATGTTCTGATGTTGTTTAAGTAGTTCTGTAGTTATGAGTGTGCCTAAATAGTCAACCTGTGATTTTACTATTTCCCTTTGATGTGTTATTCTTGGTTAGTCTTGTTACACATAACCACCCAGATGTATACAGCCATTTGCCCAGATGTTGCCGTTCTGTTGAAACCTGTTAAATTTACTTGAGGACCTGTGGACTGTTAACTGACTTTTGTGCTCTCAAGGAATACTGGTTTAAGCTGCATCCCGAGACTAAAGGGGGGATGTAGGGACAACAGACTACATTTCCAAAAATTCCACAGGAAACACAAGTGACGTTTACAACACCGCCCCACCGTGACCTCCGTAGTTACAGTGAACCAATCCGGTAGCTTGGAAATATGAGAAGAGCAATAAAAATAAAACAAATAAAACTGGCGACCAAGCTGTTGCTTCCTTTTAATTTTGCGCCATCTTCCCAGCTGCAGAGAGGCTCAAGGGTCTGACGTATTAAACAAGCCTTAAACCATAACTCTGCTGCCAGATATGCAGTAGATATGGATGGATAACTTTAAGGGTTTCTTCTCATGACTTATTTTTCCATAGAGTTAATTAGGAAAATTTGTCAGAAGAAATTACCCTTCCAGTGATCCATCCATATCGACTGTATATCTGGCGGTAGCGTGATGGTTTAAGCCTCGTTTGATACCTCAGACCCTTGATGACTTACAACCATTTCGCCAACCATGTATTCCACACTGTTCCAGCATAATTTACAGCTAAATCTAGTCCCAGCCCCCAATTTCCATGGAGATCTATTGAAATGCAGAGAATTTATAGTATCGCTTGTAAGAGTACCAGAAAATAAGATATCAAGAGTTTTTCGATATTGTTGGGTCACAGACATCAGGAAGTCATGGCATGCAAAGGATATGTGACCAAATATAAAAAATTATTACTTTATTCTACATTATGTTAAACTGTCCAATATTGTTTGATGCCCAAAAATGGGGGGGACTATGTACAAAAGGTTCTATAAATAACATTTAATCTGATATTGATGAAAATACCCTCAAAATAAAGCTGACAGTCTGCACTTCAACCTCATTGTCATTGTATCCTTTCAAACTGAAAGTGCTAGAGTACAGAACCAAAATAACAAATGTGTCTGTGTCCAATCAATTATGGTGCTCACTGTATACAAATAGTGCAACCTGTAGGCCTAGCAACCGCAGCTTATATGAGCTCGTCTCGCATGAGGCATTTCTTCGTTCATTTAAAATGTGAAGCACCGCGACCCAAATTGTTGCAGCAACTACCGGCTCCATAATTAAATAAACTGAAATTTCTCAGAGGAAACTGTAAGGTCAGCTTGTGACAGTTACTGACAGCATGACCTAAGCAGTATAAATATAATACGTCTGTATTATGTTTAAGGCATCTTACTATTCAATTTTACTGGTAGCATGAGATGATCTGACCTGATTCCACTACTGCTTAGGTCATGCTGTCAGTAACTAACAGATCTTAAGTAAAATATACGATTAACTCAATTGATGGTTCACACACAAATTTATAAATAGCTAGCTTCACCATGGCAGTAATGTCTAAACAATGAAAACGACAATTTGGCAAATTTATATTTAAATTTATAATCCTGTACAAAACTGGATAGTTTGCCGTAAACTTGCAGCTAATATGTAGCGCATTTGCCGCAAACTAAATTGTTTTCCACAAAATGTTTCCAGTGGTTTGTCAGTTTGCCAGTAGTGGTGAACTAAAAACTGCCAGAAGTGAATGGCAGTTCCCACAAAACAAATTTGCATGTGAAAATATGAGCTTGCCGCAAACATGTGGCAACAATGCCAAAGGTTTGCTGCAAATTAGCTTGAAGGCCAATATTTTTGTATGGGATGTCATGCACTGTACGATAACATTTGTAGTTCATTTCAAATGCTTAATGATTTAAGGTACGTAAGGTAATTTCGCAGAGGTGATTCTATTGTTTTTCCTGTAAGATCAAAGGTATTCTGACACTACCTCATCATGTGTGTTCTAAAATTGATGGGTAGCCTACTTGCGATCTTGCATACTATGAAGTACTTTCAAGCTGGTATAGGCCTACTTGGAAGAACGTATCGTCTTTAAAAAAATAAAATTGCGTTAAACACGTATCTATTGACGGGAGTTATTTTTATTTGACAGGACTTAATTTATTTCCTATTCACGCTATAGCCTACTGTATTTGCGAAAGCACTTAAAAACTATTATAAATCTATTCCCATGATGATGTCATTCTTTATAAAGCCTGTCTATCAATTGTTTTAAAGCATAATAAACAGCAGATAATATTTGACCAGAATTTCTCCCATTTGTCTGGCAAACTGAAGTTTCTAACGAAAACCCTGCAGCTCCCCCCTCCTCCCCAAAAGACAGCCCTGACCATCAATATTGTTTGACATCGCTCTAATAGTGTACTGAACCACCAGGTGTGCCATCTATACTCATTAACAAATAATTCTGTTATTATAATGTTAAATAATTAGAAATTAGAAGTTTGCACATTAACAGGATCAATCTAAGAATGTAGAATGTCAGCAGCCATACTGGCTCGGCACGACTGAGGTTTAGTGTTCCAGAATACTCTGGCATTGACTAAGTTAATAATAATGAATGCAATCTAGTCCCACTCCCAAATTCCCATAGAGATACATTCGAATGCAGAGAGGTTATAGTATCGCTTTGAAGAGTACCTGAAAATAAGATATCAAGAGTCTTTTGATATACTTTTATACCCAGTCATGATAGCATCACCTGTTTACCTGTGGAATGTCCCAACGTGTTGCAGGCATCAAATTCGGAATTAGTGTATAAGGTAAAACATTAAATATCTTTTCTTTGTACCATTTTCAATTAAATATATGTAAAAGAGAATTTACAAATCACTGCTTTCTGCTTTTATGTGCATTTTACATACTGTACCAACTTTTTTGGCATTGGGGTTTGTAATATAATAGTAACAATGTCTTTCATTTATCACACCAGTGTGGTCTATTCATTTGGAGGCAAAATGTCATTGTGGGGGTAGAGTGCATGGGTTTGAACATATTGTTTAATCTTGGCAGAGGTTTTTGAGAAGTTTTGTTGAAAGAGTTGTGAAAATAACAAAACATATTGGCCTTTATGCACTCTTGCCCAAATAGCTAAATGAGTAACTGAGCTAAATATAACATTATTGTGTGGATATATTGGGGGATGTCTCCTACGACTCAAGATCTCTGTTTGAAATATGCATTCAGGTTTACCTGAAAATTACCAAACAACTAACTGGAAACTGCAGGCTACAATCATTCCTGTGGCTTTTTATGTCATGTTGAGTAGAATCATAGAACATACTAAATCAAATGTGTAATATACTGTATATGTGTGTGTGTGTGGGCATGTTTAGCCTACTCCATGGGGACTAAATGTCCCCATGAGGATAGAAAAGGTTGTCAAATGGTCCCCATGAGTTAATTTTAGGGTTAGGTTAGGGTTAGGTTTAGGAAGTCCCAATAATGATTGGAATACAAGGGTTAGGTTTAGGATGTCCCCACAAATATGAATACAGGACTGACTGTGTGTGTGTGTTTTGTTTCTTTCCAGGTGATTAATCCCCTTATGCACTCATACTGATGTAGGTTAAGCCTTCGCTACCTGAGCTGGGAGAAGGCTGGATCAGAGGAGAGAGTCTCACAGATTAGGGGCAGCCCTCTTCTCTCCTCTCTGCTACTGTTAAACAAGAGAAATAAAGAGACTGAGAGAGAAATAAATGGGGGGAAAAAGTGGAATTGAAAGACCTTATATTTTAGACACGCCACAATATATACTAGTGCAAGCAAAGAAAGGTGTTAAAACAGATTATTTTGAAATAAAACTTTATACAATAATACAAAACTTTCCTTTTACAATGCTTTGTTGCAATATTAATGGAGAATGATTACTAGGGATAGCTGTGCTTTGTCTTATTTTCTGTATTTACTTCGATGACGTTTCTGTATGCACTTATTGTATGTCACTTTGGATAAAAGCGTCTGCTAAATTAATCTAAAGATTAATGACATTACCAGACTGAATATATCAGGAGCCAAAATCTTCACTAAAAGTCTAAATTTGATTTGCTAAAAAGAGCTTAAAGCCTGATTTATACTTCGTCGCACGGCCCTTTCAAAAAGTGTCGAGCGACAAAAATGAAGGCATCGCATGAAGTTTGGCATTTTATACTTCGGGCGAAGGTTTGCGATGAGGGTTCGGTTGTCTCTATGGTAACGAGACAACAACTTCAGACCATTTGTTTACATTTCTTAAAACATCGCAGCGCTCTGTGAAATTATTGAGATTATGGAGGAGGAAGGACTTTTAAAAGGACTTTTAAATCTGCTTTCGCTAAAAGAAAAAACAACGTGAACGGAAAAAAGAAGGTGGTCCGTCCATCCCATAAACCAAACTGGGGAAAACCAGGGAAAATATGTTCTCGTTTAACAAATGCGTGAAATGCTGAATGAAGCATTTAAAATATTTTCTAATATTTTCCTCTATCCTCACCATGTTTTCCAACTGTAGAAAAAATACCAACATTAGTGAAAACCAAAATTATGAAGTGAGCAAAAAACCTATCCATGACAATTCATTTAGACGTTCCATCTGGCTGTCCAATCAAACTGCGCAACAAAGTATTACGTTGTCCGTGACATAACATTCTAGAGGTGTGCGACACTGAGAAAAAGTGTGAAACGACACTTTTTTCAGTTGGAAATACGTCATTTTTGTCACTCGACACTTGTCGAAATGAGCCTTAAGGCCTTTATTAATCAATATTTCCGAAGTGTCAGGTTTTATGGGGGTGGTGACAGACTGCCCCACATTTGGAGATTGGTGAGAGGGGAGAAGAAGGGATTGGGGAGAGGATGATGGCACAGGGGATGTTACACAGGGGTGGGTGGAACCCCCCCCCCCCTGCAACCCTGAGAGGAGAGAGCATAGGATCCCTACCCCTCTCCTCTATCTAATTACACAGCTGCATAAATTCAGATTGGGCTTTGTAAATAATCTCATTTGAATCTGATTATATATGAGCTAATTTCTCATGACTTCTTCATCACAATAAGACAGAGTAACTTCAGTCTGTAAACTGAAACGGCACTGAGCTACAAATAAAGAGAACCATTTCAGGCCCAAGAGAAGCCCTCCAATAAGAAATCCTTGAAGAAATGGGAGAATATAGGCTTTATTCTTCTAAGGAGAAAAACTGCTTGTGTTACTGTCATAATTTTTTTTTTTTACAGACACAACTTTATTGCTTTGTCTGTGGACTGCAATTTCATTATGTAGCGTACTGTGCAAACAGATTGTTCTCAGTGTAAATAAGTGAGTGAAATTCAATTGATGTTTTTCTTGTGCAGATTAGGGCTGAGTCATTTTAAAAAATATTTATAGATCATACATTCAAAATAATAAACTAGAACGTGTAAAAATGCTCAAACCTTTGCACGTGATATTCATAGTCCCCCCATTATAGGACACCAAAATAATTGGACAAATTAACATAAATTTAAATAAAGTCATCATATTTAATATTTGGTTCCATATCCTTTGCATGCCAAGACTTCCTGATGTCTGTCACCCAACAACATCAACAGACTCTTGATATCATATTTTCAAGTACTGTTACAAGCGATACTATAACCTCTCTGCATTTGAATGGATCTATATGGGAATTGGGGAGTGGGACTAGATTAAAATGTAAATTACACAGAAATAGTATGGAACACATGGTTGGCTAAATGGATCTAATTCATCAAGAGTCTGAGGTATCAAACGAGCCTCAAACCATCACTCTGCTGCCAGATATGCAGTCAATATGGAAGGATGACTTTAGGGTTTGTTTCTCCTGACTAATTTTCCTATTGAACTCCATGGAAAAATAAGTTCCATTTCAAATCCAATGTGCAGGAGTTCAGAGCCAAAACAACACAAAATATGTCACTGTCCAAACACTTTTGGAGTGCACTGTATAATACTGAAACATTTAAATCTGGCACACAGCACAATACCACCAAGTCCATAATCTCATTGTCTCCCTATGAAAACTAGCTGCAACATTTGACCAGGGTCTGTCTCTGTCTGTCTGTCTCTCGCTCTCACATTCACATACACACGCACACACACACACATACACACACACACTCTCCCTCTTACTGTCTCCCACTCTCTTACTGTCTCCTTTTCATAGTTTGTTCCACATACTCTGAGGGTTAACAATAGAGACGTAGAAAGAGAGAGAGAGCATGCAAAAAAGAGAGCGTATGTATGTATGAGAAAGAGAGAGAGGCAAAGAGAGGGGAACAAGAAAGAACCTCAATATCTACATAAAAGAGATTAGGGACATGGTTCCATTTTACAGCTCAATTATATTGTGTTAGTATGCGCTTATCCGAGTGCCAGTGAAAATTGAAAGAGAACTAAAGAAAAGCCCCTGAGATAGGAGGTAAGAATAGGAGAAGCCTGAGCAATTTCACCAGGCATAAAGGGACTCTAATGGTAGGAACCAGGTCATGCTAAAAAGGCACTGTTAGAGCTCCACTGTCCATTCTTGTCCCTGCTTGTTCCTTTAACGGAAAGTCAAGTGTGGCCGTCTGCCTTTGTGCAACTCCGCTCTCTGATAAGATGTCACAATTGTGCGACGGTACGTTTTCATTTATTTTTATTTCTCTGGGTGAAAAGCATAATTCTATTTACAGATAAAAGTGGTTTTGAATTGTCTTTTTCGTTCTTCTCTTTTCAAATATTTACCTTTTTCCCTCCAGTTAGAAGCTGACTCACCCCCCTCCATGCAATGACATGCCTCTTATTATTAAAATAAAATTACCTGCTGAATGCTTTAATCTCACAAATGAGATTCCTCAATTTAATCCACATTATGTAGGTTGAAGGCAATTCATTTTTTCCCTTCATTTTAGTTAATATCACATTTCTAAATCCGACAGTTACTTAAATACTGTAATGCCGTATTGGACGACATCTGGATGTGCACCGGGCTTTGTCTGTGTAGTTAGCCTCGCTTTGTTTAGTAAAACTGCATGTAAAAGCTTATCAAGTGTTTGCATGGAGCATATTAATATGTAAATTATCACTAAAAATCAGGCCTATACCCATTAAAAAACAAATCAAAGGAGAGAGTCCTTCATGTAAGTTGCGGTGGAGCTGGCGGGATGGAGAACCACATGTCTTTAACTCCATTCAGCAAATCACAGACTTCTTCATTATCCAGGACTCCCCAGCAAGGCAGCCCCAGTAATACTGAGTGATGTTTAAATTAGTTTACAATTTGCCTGCTCTCCAGCTAGGACGGATCTTAAGCGAGCGCGCTCAGAAATGTCAGCCGTGCTCCTAACCACCGTAACAAATTGTTGCCCGTACGCTGAACACCTAATGACTTCAAATTAGCTCCTGTGCGGGTGCCTGACAGTTTGTTACGACTGTTAGCAACATAGCCACCGTATCATGAGCGATAAATTGGTTTCAGCTCTCTCTGGGAGAAGGTGGCTTCATCAATTTGATTAAAAAATTACTGTAGCATAGAAACCACAAAGACAAACTACTTTAGGGGGAGACAAATAAGTTAGGCAAACTGATACGAAGTAGCTGCCGCTGGTGAGTGATCAGTGAAAGGCCAGAAGGGGGCTGTTTGTAGTGATAGAGGAAGGCATATGGGTTTGTTTTTTGCACAACCCTTTAGCTTTATCCTTCCGTTATTTTGGTGCACTGTGATATTAGATTGCTGCTCTTCACAGGGATGTTTTCATCACGATACTGGGAGCCATTCCAGTGTGGGGCCCAGAGCTCCAGGGATACCAACACAGGGGACAATCCTCATCAAACAGAGCAAGAATCGCCTGTCGAGGTCTAATAATACCATCATCTTTCTTCTACTGGTCAATCACTCTGAGTCAATACCAGCAGGGGGAGAGTGAACTTCCTGAGGTGAACAAAGAATAGACTTCCAATTGACAGAATTTTCTCTCTCCTTTGGGCGAGCATGTTTACAATCCAAGCAGACATGAATTTTACATGTAAATAGAAACACGCATGTGTCCTAGCACATAGATTAAATCATAACAGCCTGGGAATAAAAATGGACCAAACACCCAATGTTTCTATACAAAGAAGAGTTTGGGGGTTGTGCTAGGTATTGGAGCTGTTCACATATCTGTAGTCGGAAGGCTTATGTAACTTCTCTTTGGGTGTAATGGAGTCACCTAACAGAGGCAAGCCCAGGGAAATCTGGTATAGGGAATCAGAAATAAACATTAAATCCTGCATAGCCTGGCTACGGGGCAGATTGGCTCTATGGTGCCAAATAAGCCAATTAAAAACCCTTGTGTGTGGCACCCTTTGCCTTGCCCAGGCCCAAAACTCACTTCATAGGAGGTCTGTGAGAAAAATTATCATACCCATGAAAAATTAAACCAGAAATGTCATATCCTTTCCTGTTTGTGTATTTGACTATTTTAGACGATTGTGGAATCACTATTGTGTGTCAGATTAATAAGAGTATGTGTGGTAACTTTACTGTGTGTATATTTGTATGTGTGTAGAGTGGGGGCGAGTAAACAAAGGAGCCAAAAGAAAGAGGAGCCAAAAAACCCCCAACGTCAAAAGTCCCACAAACCCCCCCCCCGGGACCTGCCCACCCCCCACAATTGCAGTAATTTCCCTCTGTGCTTCCTCCCTCTTGCCCTCTTCCTCGCTGCACCCTCCCCTTGTTTAACCTTCTCTACCTTCATCATAATCTATTCTAATCTGCCTCCTCTTTATTTCTCTCCTTATTCACCATCCGGTTACATTCACCTCTGGAGAGGGAGATTGGAATTGGATGTTCGTCTTGGTGGATGGGACTGCCAGAGATTATAAGTAAAAAAAAGACTTTGTTAAGTAGATTAAATGAAATTCCTCATTCTGTCGGCCGATTCTGCACAGAGGCAATAACTGGCACTAAAGGGGCCACTTTTTCCCGTCAAAGTCAGACTGTCCACTCTTATTAATGACTTAATAGCAGCGTTGTTCCCACACGTCATGGCTGGAGCTTATTGTTTAGGCACACAGTTCCTTCCTTTAAATAACAAAAACTGCTCTGAAGGGAATTAAGTATAAAATTAAATAAAAAATAAAAAAACTGCTTACTTGCCCATCTGTCATAACACATATAGAACGATGACCTTGTGTGTACCTGTTTCAGGTTTGTCTTCCATAGAGAAATTACACCTCGGTTCACAGACTCAATTCCTCTCCCTGAACGTTTTGTTTATACTCATAAAGTTTCCATTAAAATTGTGTGGAAATTATCTCATGGTTTTCAGTTCAGTTTGAGAAATGTTTCAGTGTTGAACTGTATATTCTGTAATCTGATGGCCATGTAGGTACTCTAGAAAATTGTGAATGTTTTTGTTAATAGCTGATGTAAATAATACCTTGTATTTATATAGCGCCTTTCTCGACACTCAAAGCGCTTTACAGTGATGAGGGGGAAACTCGTCTCTACCACCACCAATGTGTAGCACCCACCCACAAATTTGTCTCCTTTAGGCAACAAAAATATTTATACAACAAGGGTGAACAATCACCATCCACTGTAACACAAATGCTAATTATGGAGTGAAGCATACCATTATTGTACCTTTTTGACATTTTGGCTTTTTACATGTATTGAAATGTGTCATCAGGCCCCATCTTCTGTAAATGTCTGTTAGATAAATAATAAAGATGGTTCAAAAGATCATGTGATTTATCTCGTGTCGCATTGATAAATGGAAGGAAGTTTCTTGCAAAACAGCAGTAATATTCAGAATGTTTCTTCCTTGTGCACAATTTGGCCAATACTTCATCCTGAATAAAGTGACCCCTGCAGTCAAAACTTACCTGGGATGTGTTTGGCCCATCCAATGTTGACCACCAGCTCGCGGTCAGCCAGGTCACAGAGCGTGGTGAGAGCTTTGATGTCGCTGTCAGGGACAGTGGGATCAGGCATGGCATAAATTTTCTCTGGCTCTGCCACCAGCAAGTGTGACACAATCTTGTTATCTGCAAGGCAGCCAAAGGGGACTGTATTTGAACACCAAGGAGAAAACAAAGAAACAGAATCAAATCATACAATCAGGGAAAACATTTCCATTAACAAAGGCACAGTGACCTAAATTCAATTAACATATGCCCTTCAAAAGCACATTTTACCTTACAAAAAACAGTTAGCCAAACAGTCATAACATACAAAAAATAAAGTCATGTAGAAAAAGTTGATTTGAGAGTGAAATTAAAGAACAAATGTTAACTGAGTCCTGGCCATTGACAGGGGCTCTGTGATAATGCATGCATGATTACTGAATTCTATATGCAGTCACACACATTTATAATTTAGCTATTTTTTCTCATTCAGTAAAAAAGGTCAGATATTGCTAGTCTAAAGAACCTGTCTATGAGAAAGTGGCTTATTCAGGTTTTTCTGCAGTTCCATTTTTATCCCTCTCAATATAGATTTGCAGGTGAACTGTCATTGCTGAGTGACACTCAATATAGTAAAATGAGATGGCGCGACACAAGACCCAAATTCATGGGAAGTCGAATCAGATAATGGAATGGGAATGATCACAAGCGGTTTACTGGAAAATAAATACGGGAAAATAAAAATATATACAGTACCATTCAAAAGTTTGAACACCTACTCATAGAAGGTTTTTTTTCGTTATTTTTACTGTTTTCCACATTTTAGACGTCAAAGACATCAAAACTATGAGATAAAACAAATGAAATTATGCAAAGATGAAAAAAGTGTTAAACAAATCAAAAAAGTATTATATTTTAGATTCTTCAAAGTAGCCACCCTTTGCCTTGATAACAGCTTTGCACATTCTTGCCATTCCCTCAACCAACTTCTGTGGTAAACAGGTTTTCCACAGGTAAACAGGTGATGCTATCATGACTGTATAAAAAGATATCAAAATACTCTTGATATCTTATTTCCAGGTACTCTTACAAGTTATACTATAACCTCTCTGCATTTGAAAGGATCTCTATGGGAATTGGGGGGTGGGACTAGATTAAGCTGTAAATTACATGGGAATAGTATGGAACCCATGGTTGGCTAAATGGCTGTAAGTCATCAAGGGTCTGCGATATCAAACAAGTCTCTAACTATCACTGCTGCCAGATATGCAGTAGATGTGGATGGATCACTTGAAGGGTTGTTTCTCCTGACTTATTTTTCCATAGAGTTCAATAGGAAAATGAGTCAGGAGAAACAACCCTTAAAGTGACCCATCCATATCTACTGCATATCTGGCAGGAGAGTGATGGTTGTGACAATCTCACACTTGTATATATTGTACTGTTATTCATCTATCATATACAAATGAATAAATGAAAGATGTGTTTTTTGGCCGTGTCTCTTGATGCGAGAGTGTGGAGCTCCTTGCTTGTATTTATTCTTTAATTTAATGTTTTGTGTTTTATTTTATTGTAAGTGGTATGGTGAAATGTTATGTAAAGTATACCCAATGTCATTTTGCTGCAGGGCTAAATATGCTCTGCCTCTAGTGTGCGTGTGACATATGGATGGAAAGCAGCTTATAAAGACAGCCGTTAGTAAATTAAAAAGCATTAACTTCCACTTTATTTATAATTTTTTTTAGTATTCTAGTAGCAGACACTGGCCGAGGCCGGGGTGTAGCAGATCAATCAGGGGCAGACCCTCCACTCTAGGGAAGGGATACATGTGAGTGCTATCTCTCAGTAAATCTTATATAATGTTTCCCTAATTACAATCAATGCAACCCAATTTCCAATCCTCATGCCTTTGTTATGTGAAAATAATCAATCAGAAGGCCAAGGCTATGCTTTGCTCTGTTCTGGTTGTCTCGTCTACAGGCTGCTTGATCATATGTTCCAGCTCTTCTTTATGAACGCATGAACATTCTATGCAGTGGCAAGCATCTGATGATGACATATGTGGCATATGGTTTGTAGAGCTTGTAGGGCTTTTACAAGATAGGCCTCACAGCCACCATACGTCTGTAACCCATGCCCTGGGCACACACTGAAAAAGCCGCCAGGAAGAAATAAAAGGACATGCCACTGCCCCATTCACAGGTCCTCTCCTTCTACCTTAGGGTAGCGGACACTTTATGGCGGTGTTCCTGTGGCCATGACGGACCATTATGTCCTGATTATTGTATTCATGATGATCTACTGTAGTTTATCATTTTTTCATACAGCATTGTCATGTTTGGTGTTTTTTTGGAAAGCTCTGTTTATGAGGAACTGTTTGGTGTCATTCATTTTGTGGTATAGTGGGCATTTAATAAAGATCTCAGGATCCTAGTCAAGGTCCTGATTGGTGTGAGATGCAATTCAATTTGCATTCCTCAAGGTTAAGGTGTGACACTTTACAGATAAGACAGGAAAAACAATTTTATGTTTCAGTGAACCTATTGGTAGGCTGGACTCTCATTTGATCCCATTATGAGTTTGGTTGAAGTTTGGGGTATATCTGGGAAAAACTGTAACTCAAGATGTGATTTAGTTGCATGTACTTTCTATTTTCATCTATGTGATTATATGTTACATTTGTCTTGCGTAACTGTACGAATCTGAACTTTATATTTTAGGATAATAAATTAATTTTTTGTCTCAATTTGGTCATCTTCAATCTTTTTAAAAGTTAATTACTTTATGGCCTTGCATGCAGAATCTCTGATAGCTTGCAGTCCATTTCCTGTGTCTTTGTCGGTATATTATACTGTTACAGTGATAATATAGTGCACACACTGTTAGACCACTTCCAGTCCCTGGTATAAAATAGTCCTGTCATGCAATTTATTTATAATACCACAACAAAGGCATAGTGCTTAAATTATGCTGGAGCCACACTGGCACTAGTACAGTCTCTAATGTCTGTAGGCAGCAAAGTTTTTTTTATTTATTGGAGTCAGATATCATATAGGATTATATTATATATTATTATATTTTGGATCATTCCTTAATAAGTTCATTCCTGAAACAGCCGAGGTAAGTGTCAGCATGCCATCCTCCACCCACTTTCTCTTTTAACATAGGGCGGAAAAGTGGCCATTCATGCAAGCTTATCGATAAAATAAACTGCTTAAAATAGAATAAATAGAGTATGTATTTAAAATATAAAAGATGAGAGGATCATGTTCATAAGCATGTTTCATATAGATGGAGCAAGATGATGCAAACCTATTACTGTATTAGGGCAGGAAACAAAAGCAACAACAGAAAGTCTATTCTATTCAAATTAAAATGCATCTAAGTAGTAATGAATTAGGGTCTGGAGCTTGGCTAAAGGGAAAAAAATCCTTGAAATAAGTAAGAAATAAAATATAAACCTGGGACCTACCAGGGATCAACAGGATGAAGGAGAATGTTACTCTTTTCATCATTGCTATGATTTCTCCGCAATAATTATTATGATTATTTCTGCTGCCATGAAAGCGTATTGTATTCCATGAGAATATGCTACCATTAAGTAAAAAGGCTTTAGGGACAAATCTGTTAAGCACTGCATTTCTCTATGTTTACAGAGCAGTCAGACAGCTTGTGAGCCTTGCATTGTGGGTTTGATGTCTTTGCCAGATTGGATTTAATATGGATTAAACCTCTCTCTCTCTCTCTGTCTGTGAAGAAGGAGGGGGGTGGATGTTCAACTGTGGTTTATGATGCCTAATGTTAGTGAAATATAATTTGCTTTGAGTTTTAAAAAAATGTATTATAAAATCGAATAAAAAAGCAGCTGCTTAAATTTAGAGGCACAAATGTGATTATCCTTAATATTCTGCAGATTTATTTTAAAGCTGACTGAGTTTAACATCATAATATTGAAAAATATATTCAGGAATAAATAAGTGAATTGCTCATGCTAGCTTATGCTTTTACTGAATATTGTGTATACTTCATTTTGTGAAGCGTGCTCATTGATGATTGTCTTCACGGTATCTTTAGGTCCTGCTCAGAGGTTAAGTGCACTGAAAAAAATGTTAAAGTTGAGATAATGGACCATTGCTCATTTTCTTAAGCAATGTCCAATTTGAGGTAATGGCCAATGAGGAAAGACTGTGCCTGATGGTTTTCGTTCTTGTTTGAAAATGCACATTAAACTGTTCAGTCATGCCTCTAAAGGCCAAAGAGAAAAGAGAAAAGTATGATATTTTGGAGTGGCTTCAATCAAAAATGTTCCTTGCCCTGGATTCAAACAAATATTTTTTCATTAACTTCAACTCAATTCTAATAAGAAATAAAAGTTTCAATAAAGTTTCAATAATGACATGAACACAGTCAAAGTTAAGCACAAATGTACCTTAAATCCTGGCACTACAATTTGACTATCAAATAAAAGATATTTTTTCCCCCACTACAATCTAAAATGAATGTTGGAGATTACTGTATTTCATATGAAGAAGAAAGAAAAGCACCTTAATGACAGCACGGTGTCATTATCTATTATATCATTGACTTTGAGGAGTCACAGCCTGTGACGGCATGGCAGACAGTATGTATTCTTACATGGCTTTTTTGGTGGTAGGGCCAGCTGCGGGTTCAAATATGGGCTGTTCTCAGCGTCTATCCGGCGCTTGTATTTCTGTCTGCCTCCACGCACTCGGTCAAGTCGCACACCTGTTCAAAAAACAAAAAAAAAGGGGGGGGGGTCACACTTCAGTATAATGCATTCCAACACAGCAGTAATACCTTTTTGGTGACTTTTGGGGATATATTCTGTTAGGGAGGCTGAATAATTGAATTTTTTGATAACTTGTTCTCATTTTCAATTACATCCTGGCCAAGAGGCCTAAATGCACTGTGCAGTGCAGTCTTTACAAGGAGCACAGAGAGCACACAAAAAAGCAATATGAAATATCTGAACAATAATAATAATAATCATCATCATCATATTATATACAAACGTAATAGTATTCATAATATTAACACTATTTTGTAATAATAATAATCATCATCATCATCATCATCAATTCACTGAAACTTCTCAGGAAAATGAAACACTGGGGATTCTGGGCCAATTCCTCAATATGAAATAAAATATTAGAGTTGCAAAGGGAGGGAATTTCACTCACTGTAACAAGCCCATGCTTAAAGGGCCAGTTCGCCATTTTTACACTTGAATTTGGTGTTCCTAGCGCAAAGAGTATAAGTTCCGTGATCTGAGAACGAGCTCTCTGAAGTCCCTGGATTTTACACCCTGTGACGTAGTTGGGTGTAAATCTATTGCAATGAAGAACTACAGCAGTGCCTTGTTTACGCCCCCAGAGGGAGCGCCGAAGCAACACGTCACTAGCTTCGTAACATTGAAGCCTCAGCTCAGATCGACATGGCAGCTGCTTACCTCGAAGAATACATTCTTGATGATGATATTTTAAATGCAATCATTGTCGGAGCCAGAATATACCGAGGAAATACAGCGCAGGGAAGAGGAGGCTATGCAAGCTCTCGCTGCCAGCGACGAAGCTATTCCAGCAGGCGAGGAAGCTAACGTTAGAGAACGAGCACAATCCAATTGGTGGTGTTTATGTGGCTTTTCTTCTCCAATGGACACGGAAAGAGATTTTGTTTGCTGCAATGAATTTGACCACACGCAACTACTACTAATAAATCAATTAATGAAGACAATGTGGGTGTTACACTCCGTGTAACACATGACGAGTTTTTCGAACCACACCTGGAAACTTTCGAGGTTCGAAGAAAAAATGGACAAACCGACCGAATCCAGCTTTACCCGGAGGCAGGATGAGTCAAGAGTAAGTAACGTTACAACTGTAAGGCATGATTGCTATGATCATAACTAAAGTTAGCTAGCTCTGACGATACTGTGGTGGGGGTTTTTCCACACACCACTTGAGTAGACGCCCATTCAACGCGGGGCTGGTTGTGCATGCAAAGCATGCTGGGGAATTTCGGGCTGGGGAAGAAACTGTGACTGGGAGGGAAAAGAGCTGACTTAAGAAAACCCAGCTCTAGGTTTTGGTAACCGATCCTTACCAGTTAGGCTAAGGCCGTTTTTGGTTCTTGTTGATTTTTCGGGCTATACTTGTGAGGGATCTCTATGTCAGAGACACGGAGGGAATATTGGAGGTCCAGATGCGATAGCTGGGAAATCTTAAAGTGTTCCAAAGAACACCACTGAGACGGACAATGATCCGTAGTGGAGAAAAATAAAATAAAAGAACACAAACCTCGCAATAAAAACGAGGAGCTCGATCTCCGAGCAAAACAAAGAAATAAGCAGTAACGCTTATCTAACTCCCGTTTGTGGAGCGAAACAAAAGAAAGAACAGAGAACTGAAAAAACCCCAAAGACTTTGGGTGAGGCACTCGTAGGTTCGAGTAGAAAACAAAAGAAAACGAAAACCTCTGCTCTATAATAAGAGCGTAAAAGAGAACTTGCTTTCTTTCTAAGGTTGTACTGCTAACAAGTCCTGCGTTGATAAGCAAAGCGGTCAATAGCAGCACAACTTCCTATACCCTTTTTACCGGCTGGAATGTTACGTGAAATAACATGGAAGCAACGAGAGAGGCAGGAACCGGGGTATAAATAGTGAGCGGAAATAAATGACAGGTGAACTCACTAATGACGAGGTGAAAGCAAAACCCGTAGCGGAACACAGGAAAATCCGATAGATTACCGGTAAACGACAAAAAAGAATAAAGAGACGCGGAGATAGCAAGATCCATGACAATACTCAACCGATTTGGAAAACAATTTTTGCTTTCAATTACTTGAATCGGCTGTATTCATTAGGAAAGCGCATTCCAGTGGCGAACTGATCTTTTAAACAAAGCTAATAAAGCACAAAAAGTAGAAGAAAACAATAAACAAAGAAAATGGGCTGAACAGGCCCAAGTTCTTTCTGGACAGCAGGTTTCTGCGACATACGATACCATCACTGCCATTGCACAGCACCTTAATCTAGATCAGGGAAAAGTTCTTATAAGTTTGGGTCAATTTCCCTGCAATGCAGCCAAACATATCAAGACCAGGTGGAAGAGACTCTAATCGTGAAGCCATGTCCCCTGTTGCTTCAGTTATTATCCAAATCCCTCCAACATCAGCTTCATCAGAACAGAACTGGTGCCTGTTTGGTGGAACATACAGCAGTGTGCAACAGGCTGACAAATTAAAGAGTTGAGAAGCTGGTGGCAATTTACTCAATCTTGAAACTCATCAAAGATGACACTACACAAATTGAATCTGAGGAGGATTTTCAAGGTCAAGCAAGTCAAAGTTTTTGTTTAACCTTACTTTAGTCAAAATATTAAGTTGTTCCCAATATGTATTAGGTTAAATAAGACCTATCTAATGTTCTGTCTTAGATGGAAGGAAAGTAGTAAATTATATTTTAGTTTATGTTTCCTTATCTAATATGCTTTTTGTTAAACAAACTGTATTTGAAAAATAAAACATACAAATATACAGTATGTGTTCACATTGTGGTAAACCAACATCATGTTTGTTTGATATCTCTTAAAACCCATGGTTTGCAAAGTATTTGTAGTGACCCCTGAAATAGGCCCAATACATTAAAAAGCCTGTTGAAAATCATGAAATAAATAATGCACAAACACAAAATACTCTCAGATGATCTTAACTCTAAGATGCTTTTGGGAAACGGGGCCCTGATAATGTCAATGTGCTCTTGAATGACCAACACTTATATGGGGTGTGGGTGGGATATTTATTGTGGTTCTATGGTAGTTAAAACACATCCTATTGTGTTCAATGAGAGTGATGCCTTTTAGACCTATCTCTCCTTTTAATTAATTGACATACAAAGGAGCCCTAATTTAATTATGCAAACCTCTTCTGGGACAGGTGGTTTCCTTGGAAACCTCTGAAAGGTGGTGTAAGACACATTTTGCATTGCAGAGAACAACAAAACAGTGAGATGACCACTCACATACAATCCATTGGGAAGGTGTGTATCCAGTCACAGTATCAGTGAATCTTTCAAAGACTCCCCACATGCCATATTGTGATGAATCAGCACATTTCGGTCAGTATGTTTTCACAATTTAATGCCAATTTACACACAGGTCCCTGGAAACATTATTGTTATCTCAGTGATAAAAAGTCACCACTGATTCTGTACCAATTTTTTTATTTTAAAACAATAAGCTTAACAATCATGTCTTATTGTTCTAATTTTGCAATCAAATAGGCAGGAAAATAGCATGATAATATGCTTTAATATCATTGAATTTGTAAGATATTGAAGCATTTTCTCAGATATAATATTTTATATAATATATAGATTCAGTATTTTGTTTCCTCAATGCTTCTTAAGTAAACAACCACAAATTCTGATACTTTCACACACAGCTGGACCAAAGCCTGTGTTCACAACCATTTGAGTAGATGGTGTCAAATAAATGTTTGCATTGGTGACATTGCATCCATTCCTTCAGGAAAACTCTAAATATCATGACACAATGCTCACATGTTGACAGCTGTTACTAAAATGAGCTCCAGTGGTAACACAATCTACTCGCAGGCGTGTAGATATAACTACTATACGAGGAAGAAAGATGAACTGTAACCCTTGGGCTGCCTTGGCCCCCTCTGGCAATGCCATCTGCATAAAGTGCACATCTGCAGGCTAATGCTTGTGATGTTTGTTTAACGTTTTATTAAACTAAATACCAACAACGGCCTTTTTATGACTGGTGGTTTCACCGTTAGGCAAAGGTGATGTTGCTGCATGAGCCCACTACATTGCTAACACTTGCAATGAGCTGATGTGACCTTTTTCTCTGTTTTGTATTATAGGGCTTCTAATTTCACCATTTGACTGCTTCTGAGCTATGTGCAACTTCAAAGGCCAGATCAGCCTAGATTTAAGCCACAGAGAGCAGGCCGCTGGGGGGCCACAATAAAGCAGAGGTCAGGGTGGTACCAATGGCCTTGTAACATGGTTTGTGGCTTCCCACAGTAGCTCACAAACATTTAATTAATAGCATAATCATTCTCTTTCAAATCCCAGCTTAGCAATATGTGGTGTCTCAACAATATTCACCGGGAGAGGGTTACTTCCCTGATAACCATAACAATGTGTGCTGTGGAATGACCAAAAAACTAAATATATAAGGGGAACAGACCAGTGTTTCTCGGGTCCTCTCCTAAGCATTCATTAATTATGCATGGGGCAGGAAGAGAAGGGAGTGTGTCCCCCTTTCAAACTGATAAAAGTGTGGCTTGTTGAGCATGCTGGGGCTTTTTGCTCTTGTTTTAAGTAGGGTTGTAAAGTTCCGGGAAAATTTCGAGGTAATTTTGGAAATTTATAGTGTTAATAATATTTTTCATAAATCGTAAGAATATCTTTGGTTTTTTATGTACTGGGCCTATTTGAGGGATCACTGCAAATACTTTTCACACATTATTAGGGAAAAAACCATGGGATTTTAGCAATGTGAGACATGCATGATGTTGGTTTACCACAATGTGAACATGTTTATTTGTATGTTTTTTTCCCCAAATGCAGTTTAAAAAATTAAAAAATTAAAAAATATTTTTAAGAGGTTTAATTTTGCCCATTTTTTGTTTTGTTTTGTACCGTTCTGTTTAAAGCTTTATAAGTCCAGATGTCAACAATGTTACACCAATAATGGCTTAAATTAAAGAAGACTCATGTACCATATAAAACTGATATGTATTACTGCTCAAGTTTCATGAGGCAATTTGAAAAGGTGTACCTTGGTGTCCAAAACTCTATCCAAAATGGATAATTGTGCATCACAGTAATTCAGGAGCGACTCAATATTTTTCAACAGGTAAACTTTTTTGACTCTCTTGAAATATATTTGCATCCATATCATTAGATTATTTCCAACTTTTGCTAAATATTAGTGGAATGGATATAGGTGTCCAAAAACCTACCCAAACCCATGAAAACCCATGCAAACCTATTCAAAGGTAGGCAAAGCTATCCAAACATGATTACAGCTTTATTGTTCATTTGAAGGACATTATTACATCCTATGAGGAGGCACTTAGAGGGGATTGACCCTGAGATAATCCATTTCTTTGATTCCAGTGCCAAAAATGCCCAACACAGCCCCATTCTGGTCATAAAAGGTAATTTATTACCAACCAGTCAGACTTACAAGGTATGAGAACGTACACACTGTCATGGATCATGCCTTTCTTTCCTTATCTCCGCGTTTTGCATTCCTTTTCTCATCTACCTGTAAGTCTATCAGATTTTTCTGTGTTCCGCTACGGGTTTTTCCGTTCGCCTCGGTTATTAGTGAGTTCACCTGTACTGCATTTCCTCTCGCTATTTATACCCCGCTTCCTCCTGTTCTCATTGCTTCCATGTTATTTCACGTAACATTCGAGCCGGTAAAAAAGGTATAGGAAGTTGTGCTGCTATCGACCGCTTTGCTTCTCAACGCGGGACTTGTTAGCAGTACAATTTAGAAAGAAAGCAAAGTTATCTTTTCGCTCTTATTTCAGAGCAGAGGGTTTTCGTTTCTTTGTTTTTCCACTCATACCTACGAGTGCTCTTACCCTAAGTTCTTTTTTGAGTTTTTCTTTTCTTTCTGTTGTTCGCTCCACAAACGGGAGTTAGATAAGTGTTACTGCTTATTTCTTTGTTTTGCTCGGATATCGAGTTCCTCGTTAGATCAGCGTTACTGCTTATTTCTTTGTTTTGCTCGGATATCGAGTTCCTCGTTTCTTTTGCGAGGTTATTTGTGTTCCCCTTATTTTCCCCTTTTCCACTACGGATTATTGTCCGTTTCAGTGGTGTTCATAGGAACACTTTAATATTCCCTATCTGTCGCACCTGGACCTCCAATATTTCCTCCGTGTCTCTGGCACAGAGAACCCCAACAACACACAATTTACAGGGTCATATGAAGTACAATAACTATCTCCTAAACCAGCCCATAGATCACTATGAGTCATTCCATATCAAATCACCCAGTTTGAGAAAACTTTCCAAGGTCACCCTCTCAGATTCCCCTAAAAAAATGCACAGGTGCTCCTATACCAAACGTATGAAGAAATCCCAAATATTAGGTCTGTATCTCTAATAGTTTTGAAACTACAGCCATTTGAAATTTTTATAGATTTTATGCATTTTGCCGAACGAGCCTTTCGGTCCAACTTCCGACATACGTAGCTCCTTTGATATGGCATGTACAGCTTTGAAACTTTGTGACTATGGCTGACTTTTTCTGTACAATCTGTAATCAGATAAGATGTATCTTATGTACTTTTCCTCCTACAAGGCTCTGAAAATGGCAGAAAATTCCAAACGTAACAAAACAACACCCCCTTTGAGAGCTTCTCACTCAAACAGTATGCTAGATAAAGCGCTCAGTTTTTTTTCCTGTCATTTATGACATATTAGGCTTTGTGTATGCAGTAACCATACTTATTACTGTTATAAGAGTGTCAGAATAATCTTTTGAAATGTGCTCAATTTTCATGTCCTCACTTGACCATGTGGGCAGTTAACCATAATTTTCATATTTTTGCCATGTATTTTTATATATCTGAAGATGATCTGACATAAAATCTGGTGTTGTTGCTGAGCTTCCTTCTGGAGTTATTTTTTTAATGCATATAAAATACTCTATATTGTATCAGTCATAGGTGGAGGGTGTGTAAGGCTGGGGACGGAAATGCCTTCCCCTGGCCGGACATGGCAATTCAAATAAAATAAAATAAAATATAAATAATATAAATACAAATGCTAGCGATAGAGAATCCACTAGGCTACTGCCTACTGTGGAGGATGTAGCTATAAGCTGGTCGGCAGCGTGTAGCCGATTGCTACATGGTTAGACTACCTGTAGCCTACTAACATTAGTTGGCAATTATCAACGCGTTGTCCTGTCAGTGAAGCGACAGTCAAGCTGAAGGATCATCACGGACTCACGATGCATTTCTGGACAGACTGTAACACTCTCTGTTAATGTCAATTAAAAATGTTATAAATTTTCTGTGTGTTGCAATGCCGATAGAAAAAAACAAATCACGCACAGGCTATCTTAGCTTAAATAATGAGCGTATCAATATGATCGTCAGGGGTGCTTTAATGCACAGGCTTACATGGGCTAAATTAGCCCAGGGCCTCGACTGATCATGGGCCTCGATTGGCCAGAATATAATGTTGTTATTTGCCAGTGATTGACAAATTCACTTGAAATAATGTTCTTTATTGGTTGTTAATTGGTTGTCTGGTCTGATTTATTTATTTATTTATTCATTCATCCATTCATTTATTAACAAAAAGCAAAAAACATAGGCCTACGCTACCAGTAGTTTGGTCAGATTCATGCAATGGGTTTGCAAAATCATATTTAGGCTACGTCTTTGGTGGCTATACTCCTACTTACATGTGCTGATTTTGCTTGTTATTGTCAGAAGCTAAAATGTTGGAGTTACGAAAGCACGCCAGCGGATCACAAAAACGAAAAGGGAAATTTAAAAAACACATTCGTGAACAGGAGTTGCTAAAAAAATCCCCAAGCCAGAAGCACGTTAGCTTCCTCCGTGAACTGGATTTTACGGACATAATCAAGAACTACTCTGCCAGGAAAACAAGATGAAAGCACTTCTAAGACCATAATTGCTTTATTTTATTAGTTGTCCATTGGTTAGGCCCAATTGGAAATAGTTGTTGCCCTGGTGGTCAATTCAGTTTAAATTAATTTATATTTTCTATCGAACTTTTACTAATGTGTAATGCTTTGACATGGCTTTTTTGCATTGTCTGGTCAGGCCAGGCGAATACTACACAAATCCGAACCAAACCTAGAACCTAAAATTCCTAGGTACCAACTTTTACCACTAGGTGCTGCTATAACAATAACGTTAACCACAGTTCAGTTTAACCGACAATTGCAAGGCTAAGAGACACAGAACATTAGAATATTTATTTTCTTATTTTGGTGAACTCATTAAAAATCTTTTACTGACTATATTTTGTCATAGATACCATCTTTTATCAATGTATTATGGTAAAAAAATAACACAAAAAACTGTTGTTTTACAAAATCTCGCACAGAATTACGTTATAGACTTGTTGCTTTGTCATTTTCGTGGATGGTTTTAAGTCTCCCAATACACGACTACTTTACAAGCAAAGCCTACATGGGCTCTTGTACTCAAAAAACTGTATTTACGGTGAAATTAATGCAAAAATAACCTAGCCTTACCCTGCAGTTGGTTCACCCTCCGCCTATGGTATCAGTGTCACAAAGTGACTCATACAGTGAGCAAAAACTATTTGTTTGCTGAAATATTTACAAAATATTGTCTTTGTCAAATATGCCACTATGCAACATTCAGATGGTTCACATTTACATATGAAAACATTTTCTTTTATCAATAACTTTTTTAACTTTAGATATTAAATTTGTCACTATTATTGTGTTCTTGCTGTGATGTCACTGAAACATGTTGGTACTTGTCTCCTTGAATCTAACATCAGCAAGATGTACATGCTCTTGGGTAAGTATTGCTTAATTAATGAATCCTCACTTGCCCAGACACGTCAGAAAGATTGTACCATTTTTTCCTTATATAAAAGCAAATGAATTTAGGATAATCATAATCACTCAGAGACCAGTGCTTTATCTCAGTATAATCTTGGAAATAGATTGGAAGATGAATGTCATAAAATTACTTATTCAAGAAAACAAGGATTTCTGAAATTCAGTTCATTCTCTGACGAGGAAAAAGCTTTAATTCACGGGAGATCAGGAATTTCAATGGATGAGGATGACAGGATTTCCATCATCAGAAACAATTTTTTTACACGGTATGAAAGCCTTCAACGCTTTTGTGTGGATCCAAAAAGCATTCATAAGAAGAAGATATCTCGTAAGTGCCATTTTAATATCTGATTGTCTAAAAAAAGTTTATTTAATTTTAAGGGCATCAATTGTTAGTTGATGCATTTTTTCTGTTGTGTTACAAAAGTAGGCTTATTTGATCATTTTTAAAACTTAAGATTTAGAAAATCAAACAGTATGCGAGAGCTATATATTTTGGAATTAAACTCGCATAGAATAATATGCGATGCATTTTGCAGGATCCCTCCATTGTGTAAATGAAGATACAGCCAAAGTACTGGGCCTGATACCTGGATCAAGTGTTCAAGTTGCTGGAGGGACCTTAGAGGTGTTGGGAATCAAACGGAAGCTGATTACCAAGCTGATGAAGAAGCTGGACCAAGCACTACCCTTGATTCAGAAGCTTTTCAACCTGCTCGCTGTATAAGTCACTTTGTGACACTGATACAATATTGAGTATTTAATATGCATTAAAAAAAATCATAATTCCAGAGGAACCTCAGCAACAACACCTAATTTTTTGTCATATGAAAAATATGAAAAATATGAAAATGATGGTTAACTGCCCACATGGTCAAATGAGGACATGAAAATAGGCAATTTTGAGAAAATTTTCAAATCGAGCACATTTCAAAAGATCCTGACACTCTTATAACTGTAATACATATGGTTACTGCATACACATGGTCTAATATGTCATAAATGACAGGAAGATCTAGCATACTGTTTGAGCAGGGGCATTTCTAGACTGCTTTGATTGGGAGGACATGAAGAGATCTTGGTGGGGCACAAGGGGGGGACGAAGTAGCGGGGATCTGGGGGTCCTCCCCCAGAAAAATTGAGCCTTTTAAAACTAATTTCCTGCATTTCTACACGACCTCACACAGGGCATTTTCTAAAATAAAATGTTTAACATTTTGAAGATTTTTTTTTTCAAAGCCCTAGATGCTTTCATATAAAACTAAAGCATAGGCTAATCAGTATATTAGTGGATACGATAATTTATTAAATTTTAAACCCATCTCCACCCCCCCTCATCTTATAGGAGGACAACTTTATTTATGACCAATAATACCAAATCATTATCTAATCTTAGAAACAAGTATATTAAAGATGAGCTATATTCCTTCATCATTTCAGTGTCATTGTGCTATTTTCTATTTACATGTGAAACTATGTTACTGTAACTGGCTCATAATTTTCATTTATATTTTAGCCACTCCACTGACTAGCCAACACGCAGCAGTAGGCTAGCTAACACACACACACACACACACACACGGGCGCCGCACACACAAGTGCAGCCAGCTAGTGCAATTCTGCAGAATAGGCTAGATGCAACATGTAATCAATCTATTTAAAATCAAATCTCCCAGACGGAGATTCTCGCCACTATCCTCAGCTCACTGAGTAAGCTAGGCTAGCGAATATTATATCCTAAGCAATGTGTAACAGTTACAGTTATCAAGAAGAGACGGCATAGATTGATCAAAGAAACTGACCTCTTTCAGTCTTTCTCTCTCGTTGCGTCTCCATGTTTTATATGGCCAAACCAACCAATCAGATATTAGAGAAATATATTATTTCAATGTGGCATTTTTATGATTGGCCGAATCATCTGTAGCTCTAATAGCCTACTGACGGCGCTACGGGCACCGACTTCATATTGTCGGATTAAATTTTTTCTGGATTTGGCTTCAAAATGGCCAATAGGAAAGCAGTGCATTTTTTGATGACCAATGACACTATGTCACTTAATTACAGAAAACTATAAACGCTCAAAAAAATTGCTATAACGGGAGTATTCATTGGATGGGCAGACGATTCCTCTGGATGGGCAAGGCTCATCTCTGTAGACACGCCCTTGTGTTTGAATGAGAAGCTCTCAAAAGAGGTTTGGTTTTGTTTAGCCATAATCACAAAGTTTCAAAGCTGTACATGGCATATCACAGGAGCTATGAATGTCGGAAGTTGGACCGAAAGGCTCATTTGGCAAAATGCATAAAATTTATTAAATCAAAGGGCTGTAGTTTCAAAACTATTAGAGATACAGACCTAATATTTTGGATTTCTCCATAAGTTTGGTATAGAAGCACCTGTGAATTTTTTTCAGGAGAATTTGAGAGGGTGACCTGGGACCCTCTGGGTGATTTGATATGGAATGACCCTATACGGGACAGCTAGTGTTATGTTCTGAGATTCTGTCTGTTTTGTATTTTTTACTTGTTTATTTATTCTGATTATGTATTTATGCTTCTGATTATTTGTAGTTTCACTGTTCTGTGTTTTGTATTACTGTCACTCCCTGTCTTCGTCACACTTTTCGGGAGTCTGTGGAGATTTCGGTTTTCTCTGTATTTCCTCTCATGTGCTTCCTTCATTACTAATTACTTAATTGTAAATAATACGAATTAACCAACAACCACGAACATCTTAGAATTAGTGTCTACTAATGACTAACTTGTATATAATACTAATCTACTAACGCCATAGAATCAGGGTTTTCTACTAACTTACTAACGTCTACTTCTTTCCTCGCTGCAGCTGTCTCTCTTTCTGTCTGTTCTATCAATAATTATCTTTCTTTGGTCCTCTTAACTACAGCTGACTCTTGTTTCCACTTTCCTATCTCTTATTGTATGCATTTTCTTATTGGAGTCCATGTCATGTTATCTTTATGTATCTGTTTCCAGTTTGTGTCTTACGTTGTCCCTTGTTATTTTATTATCTGCTCTCATTTTTTCATTACGTGCACCTGTCTGTCATTTGCCCTTCCCGGTTCCTCACACCTGATCCTCATTGTTTCTTGTCTCCCTCAGTGTATTTATACTCTGTGCTTTCAGTCCTTTGTTGCGAGTTCCTCACCGTTTTGTTTATTCTAGCTTTTCGAAATGTCTTCCGAGTTGTCCGTTAGTGTCATTCTGTATCTGTTCCTGAGTTTTTGTTATCCCTCCTTCTTTTCCCTGTTGGTTTTTTTTGTTGTTGTCTTCTTTTTGTTTTCTCTTGTTTTTCCGTTACACCTCCCTGGTTTTGACTCCTGCCTGTGTTCTCGCGACCCTGATTTTGGACCTGATTCCGTGACCACTCTTTGGACTCTTTTTGTACCGTTGCCCTGTCTCTCCGGTGTTCGACCTTGCCTGTTTTATTATGGATTGCTGCTCTGTCCCTCATTAAACTTCAGTTTTTCTACTCCCTGTCTGCTACTGGGTCCCTACATTACATTACATTATAGGCATTTAGCAGACGCTCTTATCCAGAGCGACGTACACAACTTTACATTTATCCATTCATACAGCTGGATATATTCTGAAGCAATGCAGGTTAAGTACCTTGCTCATGGGTACAACGGCAGTGTCCTGCCTGGGAATCGAACCTGTGACCTTTCAGTTACAAGTCCAGCTCCTTAACCATTATACTACACTGCCGCCCGTCCCTATTTCTACCTAACCTAACAGCTAGTTGCCGTGTCATCTGTTTATATCCCTATATTAGTTATGCTGGTACACCCAACATAATAAATGGTTTGACCACACATGGAAGCTTCTACTGTAGTGTAGTATAAATTCATAGCAATGTTACAGTCTAGATTGATAGATTGACAGCCCACCACTATTGCCATTAATGTAATAGATTGAGAGCTCACCACCATTGTCATTACTTATGTTATACAAATCCAAGTCGCCTCAGGCAGGGACTTTTCCCCCCGACTCACCATACTTTATCATTGAGCCTTATTCAGGCTTAGCTTATAGCTAATACCTAATAGGTTGCTAGCTAACTAGGTATAAACCTTTCATTCTGAACTCAGTCTCACTATTGCAAAACTCTGTGACATCATAAACAATCTAACACAACCTAGCTAGCCTTTTTTCAGCTAGCTAGCTATACTACTATGAATACAACACCATAGAACGCACACACTTTGTACACACGGCAACTCTTAACTATGGAATGCATGCTTTCTGCTTCAGATGAAAAGTCATGGATGTAAATCTCATTTGAATCTAGAGGACGACTACACAATTCAGCAGCCTCAAGCACGGAAAATCTTTTTGTCGCTTCGCCATTGAACAAAATAATTTTTTCCATTGAACTTTCGTGCACAAAACCATGGAGACGCAGACGGTTGATGTGTGTTGTTTCAAAATAAGCTTGTGACAGGCACAGCTCTGACAATCGCTCGCAACTGTCCAATGACCTTGTGGTAGGGGGGCGTGGTTTTAGGCGAGGCCGGCAAGAGAGAGAGTGAACTCAGGTGGTTTATGGAACCGGCACAGCTGTCGGCAATCAGGCAATTGGTGACGATTGATTGTGGTATTGTTTGTATCAATTAACCCATTGCCTTGAATGTTCAACAGTGAGCCAGAGAACCTATAAAAAGGAGCCTTCTGGGAGTTGAGAGGAGAGGAATGACTAATGACTGGCGGTTTGTGTGTGTACGTCAAAGAAAGGATACGGAAAATAAAAACCCGTTCTCCTTAACAAGCTTGGGGCTGGACTCTTATTATTCACGCGAGCGGTACGGCTCACTTCGCCACAGACCTATATTGTACCTCTTTGGAAAGCTTAGATTTTTTGGATATTAACCCCTTTGCGAAGATGCCTAGTGACAATGCCGCCGGTGGCATCATTTTGCTCAACTGAGACATTAGTTGCTCCTACAGACAAACTATTAGTGGAAATCACAAAGTCTGTGTTTTAACTTTATTGGGAGACAATTCGTGACAACTCTGCTGAATAGAGAGTTTCTAAGTGTCACTATTTTCCCGTATCAAGTCCATTTAACAAGAACCAGCCCACCCAGTCTATACCCACCCATGCATGACATAGTGGACAATAGCGTTTTTGTGTGAGTTCATAAATATATTTATTCATCATATAAAATTAGAATTCCGTCATAGCAACAAGATAAACCCAACAATAGCCTGATCGTATGCCAAAAACGCAGTGAAAAACCCTGCTCACTCAAATGCAAAATAAACGTGAGATCATTGTCTCATTGTACCACATATTCTACTATGAATATCTGCTACTAAATATGAAATAAATATACAATCCGACCATTGGTTTTACAGATAGAGATGTTCCTTCAGTGGTCATTTATTGTCTAGTACAATCCGTTTGAGAAATATACAACACTTTATACCGCTATTACACTATCTGAAACGTCGACTCGTAATACCCCCTATGGCCTGCAAGCACGTCTCATTTATTACAGTTCTGGTTTAATTGTTGGCTCTTTTATCCAATAGAGTACATTATAACCTTAGCAGCAGTATATGCAATGTCTTATTGGGTGCTTTGAAAAATGTATTGCAGTCCAGCGTAAGAGCAGTTTTTGTCTAGTATTATGCAAGCTCTATAGAAAATGCATTAGGGAGGGAAGTATTCCCTTTCCCTATATTTAAGTATTTTTGCATCTAAAATGCAGTTTGTCTTGCTGGCTACATATGTACATTTATTTTTTAACTCGAGCACTGTCTTTTCAATATGATTGATAGGCCTATTATTATTTTCGCATTTTGAGTGCATTTCACATACTGTAGTGCAATTGTTACATTTATTTTTGATGTAGGCTACCGATTTTCATTGAAGATAGAACATTTGGCAGCATTTTGCAGATGGTGAAATACAATTTTCATGTTATCGTACATAATATAGGCTATGGCGCTTCTTTTTTTTTTTAACTACAAAAAAATGCAATCCTGAGGCTGTAGAGTACAGGGAAAAGTGTATATAATATAGGTGTATATAACACTGTGATATCAATGTTTTTATCTTAAACCATCAGAAGGAGCAAATGTATATGCTTTAAACTAATTTTATACATTTTATGACGAAGATAATTTTATGATGTTTTGCATAGTGGTTTTTGACCAATAGATGCTGTATCTACCCCCCTATACTGATGAAAATATATTAATTCCCACTTGAAAATGATGCAAAAGTGAGTTTTATGAGCCAAAACTGTTGATTTGTAGTATCATCATCATCATTTTTTATTTAGAGCAGTGCACAATAAAGTCATTTGTGGCACTTTATTTTGACTTAAATTGTGAAAATAAACAAATCTAAGTTTGTATTGTAAATGGTACACCTGTCTTGTTTAATTTAAGCCATTTATCAAGTTTATGTGATTCTCACACAGCCCTCAGAAAGCCGCGTAAGCGAGTTTCCACACAGAGATTCAGATGTATAATATAACGTGCTGTGAGAATCCGCATACCTCTGCACACGATGGACACCACACGTACGCAATGTTTGGAGTCCGTGTGATATGGCGACACCATGACAGAAAGACAGAGGTAGAAAATGCTAAACTTAAATAAGATTTACGAATTTTACCCTGAGCGTTCTTTTACTAATTATTTTATTCAGTTTTATACATGTGGCCCCTGGAGTTATAAAGCCTTAAACAGAGCACTCCCTCGATAGGTGAGAATTGATCATATTTGCCATCTGTGCGAAGGGGTTAAGGCTGTCAATCAATTACAATTAATTTCAAGATATTACTACTCCCAATTTGAATTGCGTACTGTTATGCAGACTTACTGTATGTTATGCAGTATTTTTGAAATTTCTCCCGTGTTGAAACTTACACTGTACACCACATATAGGCAGAAAATAACTACATAATCTTAGAAAGGACATATGTGGCTTTAATAATGTAGGTAACATTATGACTTTATTCCATACTTTATGAGAGATCTTCGTAGCAGAAGGAAATGATGTGATGACGACAGAAATTCACTTTAATAAGTGAGCAGGAAAAAAAACTGTTTCATTTACCTATATCCAGGACCTTATGTGTTTTTTATTGTTGCTGTGATAGTGTATGATTTGAAAGAAGAACTGTATCCAACTACTAAATATATTTAAATGTCCAGTATCTTCAACCCAGTGGTGTTGTTTCGGTATGGCAAGATATGGTATAGTTACCCAACAGCCACTTATGAGCCCCAACAATGCACCAGGGAACTTTTACAGCTCATAAGAAAAAGGAACAACACACATTTTCTCAAATGTTGACATTGCCTTGAGAATCTATTTAACTTTGCCTGTGCCTAATGCATTTGAGGAGCGTTCATTTTCTAAACTGTCACTGATAAAGAACAAATTAGATTTCCACCAAGAGAGCCTGATCAATGTAACTCGTAAGTCTTTATAAAGTGACTCGTTAAGCACCCTAGTTTCCAATGATATCATTACACATTTCTTAGCTGGAAAAGAAAGAGCTTCTAAATCGTTAGGCTACCATTCTCTTCATTAAAGCCTATTTGGAGTGTAATGAGTTGCAACTGACTGTGAGCGACACTGTTAAATAATGTCACTGAATTTTAAGGTAAAAGTCTGTTGTAAACAGCTGAAATATAAATAGGCTAATTTTATTATTTACAGTGAAACACCATTATATAATTAGATATACAACCTGCTACTGTATACTTAACATATAGTTACCGTTATTTATACGGTAAAGTTCTGGCAACCCAGTTGTATGTGTGTGTGTGTGGGTAGGCAAGCCCTGGTCTGCATTTGAATAGTCAAAACAATTGCTCCTTTTTCCTTTTCTTGCAACTTTTCCTTGACCTCGCCAGAAAACGTCATGGGGGTCAAGGAAAAGTTGGAAGGAGAGATTTACAAGGAATCTAGCGTAACGGTGGAATTCGAACCTCCTTCTCTACCTTGCGTCGTGGTGCGATGTCCAGTCGCATTGAAGTGACTGTTCAACATAGCGAACTACAACTTCACGAAAAATTACGACAAAAGGCGCATCATTGCCATCTGCATTTCACTTGAACAGTTTTATCTCTGCAAAATCTTGCCTCTTAACAAATCCGGTGAATTGTGTCATTGTTTGTTTACTTTCTATTATACAATCCGACCATTGGTTTTACAGATAGAGATGTTCCTTCAGTGGTCATTTATTGTCTAGTACAATCCGTTTGAGAAATATACAACACTTTATACCACTATTACACTATCTGAAACGTCGACTCGTAATACCCCCTATGGCCTGCAAGCCCGTCTCATTTATTACAGTTCATTCTGGTTTAATTGTTGGCTCTTTTATCCAATAGAGTACATTATAACCTTAGCAGCAGTATATGCAATGTCTTATTGGGTGCTTTGAAAAATTTATTGCAGCCCAGCGTAAGAGCAGTTTTTGTTTTAAGCCAATACTAACCAACAATACTAGCTATTCACATTTAGATTTCTGGCATTTCTCAGATGTTCGCCTTGTTGTTTGAATTCGTTAATTCGGTAGGTTCCGGAAAATGAAAACATTGGCGGTATTGCATTGTGGGGCGCGAATACTACCTTCCTTCTAAAAAGGATAGTCCAGAGCATCCTTTGTGAAAGGAATTGTGAACCACCTTTCGTTCTCAATATAAGACATTGGAATGGTCCTTAGCTGTTAAACTTAACTGGTTAACGTTATTGTTATAGCAGCACCTAGTGGTAAAAGTTGGGACCTAGGAATTTTAGGTTCTAGGTTTGGTTCGGATTTGTGTAGTATTCGTCTGGCCTGGCCAGACAATGCAAAAAGCCATGTCTAAGCATTACACATTAGTAAAAGATGGATAGAAAATACAAATGAATTTAAACTGAATTGACTACCAGGGCAACAACTGGGTTATCAGCCAACTATTTTCAATTGGGCCTAACCAATGGACAATTAATAAAATAAAGCAAGAGCGTCAACAAAAAAATAAGCAATTATGGTCTTAGAAGTGCTTTCATCTTGTTTTCCTGAAGTCCTTGATTATGTCCGTAAAACATAATCAGCCTTGTCTTCCCCAGCCTTACACACCCTCTGCCTATGATTGACGTCAGTGAGACTCTTCAGAGTTTTTAGACAGTTATGAATGGCATTTGGCAATATGGTATTGCACGCACTCATTAATATTTTGAAAGACAGAAAAACTACCATTTATGATATTACCACTCCATGCACCTATAAAGAGTGACTTGCTTACTTATCACCACTGTTACACTGTAATATCGGTGTTTACCAAAGACACATAGCCACACTTTAATTGCATTAAGAAGGGAAACCGTTTTTACAGGTGCTACCAAGCTAGCCTATGTAACGTGGGCCTACTGCAAATCATCTGAAGGAAATTTTACAAAATTATTTTAAAGCCCCAACAATGCACCAGCACATAGACGTGGCATGGCGATGTGATCTATACACTGATGTTTTGGTAGAATGTTTGTGGAATACAATTCCAAGAGTACAAAAAAGAGCACAAATTTGGATTTTTAGCTATGTATAGTTAGCTAATTAGCTAGCTAGCTATGGTATCAATTACCGTTAAACATCCTTTCAAAAACACTCGCTAACAGACACACAACCTAAAACCAATTAATTTTTTATTATTAAACAGGCATGGAGCAATCGAGATACTTATCCCACAGTTTGGCTGCTAGCTCCCGATGTTGCTTATGGTTACATGTGATGGACTTGTAATGATTTCCACTTATACAGAATGTCTCCTTTCAGAACTGAGCTATATATATCACATTTGTATTAATAGTATTACAACTGTTTGTCATATGTAACGATTTATACTTGATTGTCAGGCCCTATTTGAAGAATGGTGGCACATAGAAACTTCACATTTTGCCCGGTAACAGCCAAACTAATGCTGTTGAAGACGATATGTATGTTTCCATGATACTACGCTTTCCTGACATGATACAGTAGGATGTTTGTGATAGCTGCCACTCGGAGGCCTAAGCAAAGGGGTTAAATAAAGAAGCATACAGTGCCAGCCACTATTATTGGCACCCCTGGTAAAGATGAGTGAATTATCAGTGGATAACTTGAAGGGTTTCTTCTCCTGACTTATTTTTCCATAGAGTTCAATAAGAAAAATTGTCAAGAGAAACAACCCTTAAAGTGATCCATCCATATCTACTGCATATCTGGCAGCAGAGTGGTGTTTTGAGGCTCGTTTGATACCTCAGACCCTTGATGACTTACAGCCATTTTACCAACCATGTATTCCATACTGTTCCAGCATAATTTACAGCTAAATCTAGTCCCACCCCACAATTCCCATAGAGATCCATTCAAATGCAGAGACGTTATAGTATCGCTTGTAAGAGTACCAGAAAATAAGATATCAAGAGTCTTTTGATGTTGTTGGGTCACAGACACCAGGAACTCATGGCATGCAAAGGATATGCGACCAAATATTAAAAATTATTAGTTTATTCTATATATAAATGCAGGGGTGCCAATCATTGTGGCACACGTGATTTTGTAAAAAAATATTGTTTCTTCTCATTTTTTCAGTCTGAGATTAAGCTAATTCACCAAATGGTGAATTTTTTATAACCCTTTTCACTTATCTTTACCAGGGGTGCCAATAATAGTGGAGGGCACCTTATATCTATGGTCACTGCACTCACTCAGATGGGCGGGACTCCTGGGGGAGACAACAATCATTGGTCTAAAACGTGTAACGTCTGGTGTCCTGACAGGGAGACAGTCATTTTGATGGAGAATTGACTGCCTTGTCGCTCATCTTCAACATGTTTGTCATCACATATTCATTTTGGAGCGAGCTATGATGTGTCTACTATGAAAAAAAATACTGTTTTGTGAGATGAGAGACAGCAGGGGATGTTGCAGCAGTTAGCATTCATTACGAGGCTTCAGGCCCAGCGTCTCAAAGCATGCAGCCAAACTGTTGGTTAACTATCTGAAATCGATTGCTCCATACCTGCATAGCCTACCATTGTTTAATAATAAAAAATATATATTGGTGTTATGTTGGTGTGTCTGATTGTTAGCGAGTCCATTTCAAAGGCTGTGTAACTGATATGATAGCTAATTAGCTAAACATCCAAATTTGCTATCTTTTTTCCTCTCTTGGAATTGTATTCCATAAACATCCTACCAAAACATCAGTGAATTATGTGGAGTGAACTTCGACATTGCTAACGTACCATGCATTAGTCAAACAGGCTGGTGTATTTTTCATTTGAGGTCTCCATTTTAGGTTGAACATATGTTAACTTTTAAAGCATGTGGGTAACATATTCAAGGTGACAACCAGTCCGTAATCAATCCATCTTCATGCACCAGGGTGGGAAACTGGCTTTATAAAAGTGCATTGTGCCATTTCTTCGCCTGTAAATCAATTCTTATTAAAATTCTTAGGAGAGTAGTTAACCACCATTGATGGTATTAATTTAAATACTCCTTTAAAATTATTTGCAAAAGTCTAGTGTTAACTAGGGTGATACAAATTAAAGTTTAAAATAAAACCAATAATGTATCGGAAAAGAATACGGAGTTTGTGCATTTGTAAATGCAATGTTTGTGATTAGGTTACAGGATGCAGATGAAAGTTTATGCCAGCTACGGTGTAATAAAGTACTCAAGTGAGTACGTCAGTCGTGGGCGGAGTCTGGTTTCGGAAGTAAATTCCCTATGGAAGATTAGAATGGACTTCGGAGACTACCGACTATTTCTTGAAATCTGATTTATAGAATGAGCCGAAACGTTCCTGGATTAGCCTGTGTGGTACAAGGATATAAACCATATATTGCATGTTTCAATTTTTGTTTTTTAAAGTAATGCATTAAGAATTGTAGTTTGACTTGTTGTCCACTTTAACGGACTGCATATCCAGTACTGCAATGCACGGGTGGTTCTCGACCAATAATATATCATCATCTCGTCTGTCTGTTCTGTGGCAGATGGGAGTAGACTACTGCCACTGAAGACTAGCTACCGTTAGCTTGCTAAGTAGAGAAGCCCACCCGGTCAGAAACTATGCTACGGTTAACCACATAAAGCAATTCTAGCTTTGAATCCTTCAAGATAGCTAGCTAACGTTAGAAAAAAGTGTTAAAAAACGGAGCTGTGTGCTACTACTGGCTACCGTTATATGACAACGTCTGGAGACCTGGAGACCTGGAGACAAGGCTGCACGTTCGGAGGGAATTATGGGACGTGGAGTTTTTAAACAGTGCCAGCGCTGGTATTTTCACACAAAAAATACTAAAACGTAAAATTGAGTACTCTATGTACTATGCTTCAGCTAGCGTTTGCACCAGGGTAGGAATTTCACGGCGGCCACGACGGCCATCATTGTCCCTCGCTCTGGCCGTGATGCCCCGAAAATCATATGGCCAACATGGCATTTGTGCCCTGATACTGTCAAAATCTCGTCGGCAGTGATCTCGTAGAACTGCAGCAGTTCTTGCAGCTTGAATTGAATGCGCGCAAGCGTCACATAGCAAGAAAACGGGAGCGAAACTTAAAACAGACGGGGAACCTTAAAAAAGAAGAACAGAGGACTATATGAAGGTACGCAAACTAGCTAGTTATCAATAGAAATAGCTGACTTGTTTAGTGCTTAACTAAATCAATCTTCTCTGTTTTTAATACCACTTAACGTTAACGTAAATTCAAGTTGACAGCTATTTACTAGATTGCTAGTTAGAATCCGATTAGCACTTGTCTGGTTTGCACTTATTACCTAAGATAATTAGCCAATTTTATTATCTGGCTTTCTAACACTGCACTATCACCTTTCCAGAACAATGCCACGATTTAGGAAAATTCTGAAAATAATTTAAAATGTTTGCGGGATTTGAGTGCATGTGACTGGATGACTTTGTCAAACGGTGGGTTCTAAAGCAGTTCCATGGTTCAACTACGGTTGCCAACTCAGGTCGAATTAAAAAAAAAAAAATTTCATACATTTTTCAGATAACTTTAAACTGCTACCTATTTTATCTGCTGAACAGCAATGTTGGAAGATGGCATATTCGATATATTCTAGCTTGCAGATAGCTTGCAGATAGCCTAGCTCAGTGGTTCCCAAACTCGGTCCTGGGGCCTCCCTCTGTATGCTGGTTTTCGTTCCAACCACAATCGCAATCCCAGAACTTTAACAAGCTGTTAATTTTTCCATCCTCAAGTGATGATGAGTCAGATTAAAGACTCTCTCTCTCACACACACAGAGTATTGCATAACATTAACAGGCATCCCAGATAGCAAGGAAACATTGAATCAATGTTGAATTAACATAAGATGAAGCATGATCTCTGATGTTGATTCTGCGTCCAGGTGCTCGTCGAGTTTACGTTGAATCAATGCAATGAAGTAATGTTGAAACAATGTTGATGTTAACAATGGAAATCAACGTAACTGACGTTAAATCAATCTATTATCAATGTAATCTTTCATAGCTAATGATAATATAATTTTATAACTATGTTTTACATTGCTCAAAGTAATTCTTGCTTGAAGTAGTCAAAATCTACAAAAAAATAAAATAAAAAAATTATTTTGAGTTAGGCTACTAAAATAGATAGGCCTAACACATTGACATCAATTTTAAGAATGCAAACCTCGTTATTGATTTTAAGCCTCTTCTTAATGGACACAATAAGTTAAATGCAATAGTAGTTATTGTTGCATGCTGAAAAACGAAAGTTAGTGTTTTAAAAGCTAAACTTGTCTAAAAATAATGTTTGTTTACTGTTCACAATGTGAGTCGTGGTGTGAGCTGCCATGATGATGTGATATCAAGTTCTTCCTCGTCGTGAGGTCGGGGTTGATTTCCCGAACCCTGATTTCAGACATGGAACTCCTAGTTGAAAGGGCGTTTTATAAAATTTTTCCTCGTCGGATATCGGGATTCCGAGTTGGAAATGAATAAACGAATGCAGCATTAGCATCAACTACAAATACGCTTTGCTGTTAAGTCTCTTTTTGTTAATTTTCCTACATCCCCGTAGCAACTTTTAACTTAACCAATTTAACCAAGAAAAAATTAATTAATTTACCACATAACATACACATATACGAGCGTGCTAGCACGTACAGCAGCGACCGCAGAAACAAGCAATGAATAATTCAAACATAATAATATCAACAATATCAACCTAATACATCGGTGTCCAATTACCATCAGAAAGTGAATGTTGATTCCACCATTGAAAATTGGTTGATGACTGATGCTATATCAACACAATATCAATGTTGATTCAATACTTCCTTCCTATCTGGGATATAATATGACAAGACAACTTAAAATGTTTGCGTTTTTAATTGATATTTAAAAAGTGAATAATTTATATTTTTCATGTCATTTGTTTTTTTCTAATTGGAAAGTCAAGTTATTTATTTGTAGGCTCCAAATCCTCTTATTGCACTCAATGGCCTTTGTGCCGTGGTATGTGGCTTTTGTACCCTAAACATTTTTTTAACACCAAAGGCCTTGCCCCTAAAATTACGAAATTCCAAGTGTGCACCAGAGGAGGTTTCTCTAAGACAACAAGTGAAGCAGTGCTTTACCAAAAAAAAGGGGTGAAAAAGAACATGCATATCACGCACAGGCTTTTTCTAATACTGAATCATGGCCCCAACAACTTTGCCTTGTGAAGCTAAAAAAAAAAAAGTGCCTACATTCAAAAATACGCCTTGTATCTTCTTATATAGTTCTGTGCTTGTATCGTGAAAAACAGCGCCACCCTTAGACTTTTAAAAGGAACTTCAGTGAGGCAAAGCAATCGTCTGCTTCACTCTACCATTGAAAATCATTGGATGACTTTATGAAACATGATTGGATAGTTGCGCCTCATTAAAGTATCTAAATCATGCGTGTTCTTGTGCGTTCTCATCCTGATGATTGACATAATGTCTAACCATTCAGAACACAAGTTCAGCTGTCCAGCATAATCATGTTCACCGCCAATTTTGAGTAGACCGTTACTGTGTTACTGAAAGAGAGTGAGAAAGGGAGAGTGGGTGTGGCGTTGTCAGTGGTGATTTGTATTGAAAATACACTGCCTGGCCAAAAAATGTTGCACACTCTAATATTTCGTTGGACCGCCATTAGCATTGATTACGGCGTGCATTCGTCGTGGCATTGTTTCGACAATCACAACATTTATTTTTGTCCAGAGTTGCATTAATTTTAGGCCGAGATCTTGTATTGACGACGGGAGAGTCGAACCACTCCGTAAAGTATATTCCAGCACATCCCAAATACTTTCAATGGGGTTAAGGTCAGGATTCCTCATGCTGCCTGAACCACTCTTTCCCAATTTGAGCCTGATGAATCTTGGCATTGTTGTCCTGGAATATACCCATTGAAGGGATAACCCGGTTCAGTACATTCAGGTACTCAGCTGACTTCATTTTATTGCTGCATAACATTGCTGAGCCTAGAGCTGACCAATTGAAGCAACCCCAGATCATAACACTGCCTCCAGAGGCTTGTACAGTGGGCACTATGCATGACGGGTGTAACGGCAATTTTTTGTTTGGCCAGGCAGTGTAAGTTGCATTTTTATCATTTTGTAGTGTTAATAGCTAGCTAATTGCTAACGTTAGTGATTTAACTAACGTTGGCCTAAACTAGCTCACTTTTTGTAATGTTAGCTTTTGCCATTTTATTTGGCTGCATTTGAAAGAAATGTGAATGTAAACATCCTGGATCGGATTCTGCGGGATTAACGTAACATTATTTTCAATCCTTAAACTGTGAAGAAAGATTGCAAGGCGGATGGGAGACTGAAGTCTCCTATCAATTTTATCTAGTGAGTGGGCTCGGTAAGTCAGACCTTTAACGTTAAATGCTCGTGGTAGCCTACGTCAAGGTGGATTAGTTACTGGCAGCTTGCTAATGGAATTGCATGTATTGCTGGCCATGTATGTTGTTTAAAGGATAGCCTATTATTTTTTATCACAAGTATGTTGCTACAGGAGATGTTCAATGTTTGCGTGAGATGGCTTTCATTATTTAAGCTGCGTAATTTTGAGTGCGGAAAACCGTGACATTCCTGAGAGGTTGATCAATGTGATTCTTGGGTTGCCGTGCGCTGGCATTTAGGGGAATAACGAGAGTGAAAATTCAGATAACAGAGCAGATAGTTGACTGAGCTACCTTCCCGCTATGATGACGTTCAGGCTCCGCGCCTAAAGTCGCCCTATGTGTTCTCTGGAATGTTAAATGGCCTATTCGCACTGGGGTATTAGGCTTCCTGGTGACCTGTTATGATTTAAGAATGATCCCCTGACGAGTTTCATGTGGCGCATTCGCACAAGATAAACACAGTCAGTATTTCTGTCGAATTTACTTATGAAATCCCAGGGATTATCAATTTGTATGGGTACGAATGAAACGTAAGATTTCTATAGGCTACTTCAATATTCTCAATTTTTCTGCACATTTGCACAGCGTATGCAAATTGGTGTGTTGAAGCTGGCTACAGAGTCAAATAGGCTATCAATTCAGTCACGATAAATTAATTACTTTTGGTATAAGAACCGCACTCAAAATGTCAGAATTAGCAATAATAATTTCCACCGCAGCCTCCATCAATCTCAACTTGGAAAGATAAATAAAAACCAAGGAATCCTTGCTGGGAAAAAATCACCCCACTGAGATGCTGATTCACACAGGACTAATATTATCAGATGACCTGTTTTTTGCGAAATATGGTAGGTCATTTACGACGGGGAATTTTGACTTTACAAATTATGTAAATGCAGATTCGCTCGGGATTAAGATCACAGACGACCTCCACAAATCACACGAGGTCCCCAGGTAATACTACAGTGGATAGGATATAAGACGATTCAAAATGATCAGAACAGAACTGCTAATAAATGAGTGTGTACATAACTACTTGTCATTGTATTCTATCTGGTGTTATTAATTTGAGAGAAGGCAGCTCAATTTAAATGGTACAGCTATAGTGATGAGTTGTCAAGCAATTTAAACCTGTTTTAAATGGGCACCAGCTCTTTTCTGCCTACAGCTGGTCAGTTGACGTGGTCATTGTAAATAACTCAAAAATGGCCTAGCTCAACAGGTAAAGCAGGGGTTCGATTTTCACAGGCAGAATAAAAATTGTGGGTTTGCTTCACCAAAAATTCTGGTCAGCAGCCTCCACTGGTGTTCACCCACTAGCCTACAATGCCAGCAACTTTATCTGCAACAGTTTTCAGAACGGGGTTTCATCGGATGCTGCTGGGAAACCATGACAGACAGCTCTCTCACAGTCGAGTTAGTGCCTAGCCAAAAAGATGGTGGTGGTTTGCTCATTTAACAGACTATGGTGACAGCTTGCCACCTTTCGAGCAGCACGAGCGACATTTATAAGTAGTCTTGTCAAAATAATATCTGTGCGTATATGTGATTGATTGACCGTCAATAGTTGTTGGCAATAGCGTTACCTATGTTCGTCCATGTGTGGTGATGCAGTGTGTCTGCCTTTCCTTCCTGAGCTCAGCTGGTATGCTTACTAGCATATCAAATTAGCTGATGTTAGCTGAACATAAATGGAAGATAACTGAACAAACGTTAATTATGTGATGATTTTCACACATTCAATGTGAATAAATAACAGCACAGCCATGGATGAAAATGAAATGTTACATTATAAGACATTAGCTACTTAACACTAGAACCACCAGGATTTGTTATATACCAAAAACCCCCAATGGGTAAAATTTACCCGCACATCCATTTTGAATTGATATTACTAAAACAATGTATTCTATCATTGTAATTGTTTCATGAGGAAATGTCTAAAATCACATAATAACTATGTTTAATTATCTGTCTGTTTTAGTCTATATTTAAAGCTGCATTAACTAATATTTTCTGGATTCATGTAATTTTTTTAAAATCTGCATTTAATATGGCATCAAAAAATCATATAGTGGAATGACATCACCCATTGTCTAAATTTATTGATGCCATAAGGTAACGTGGCTGCTTCCTCAAAACCTTACATTGTAATCAAGGCTCCTGCTCGAAACATTATTGTAGGCTATTTAGCACTGGGTGCTATTGGGTAGGCATATATGAATAAGAAACGGAAAAACAATTTCATTGTCGTGTTAATGATTTACACAGTGGAAGCATATAGTGTTGTAAACTTTATTCGTTCTCATTGTAGGAAACCCAGTTCAGCACCTGATCTTAGCATGCCGATGAGTTTTTCTAAAACTTTGTCATACATGGGAAGACCATGGGTAGGATGGGGAATTATCTGCAAGTGCAGTAGGCATAAATGTATTTGACCGTAATATTTCTTGAAATGAATAAATATATCTAGACAACTCATATCTTGACCTAAATATTTTGAAAGTGGCTGATTTATTTTTTGTTCATATATGTTACAAATATTTCAAATGAGTAAACGATATGAGATTAGATGTAACGTTAGCCTATCATAACACTGATCTGTCACAATTACGTTATGCTATTGATAACCATCTAGCTATCATAGCTCGTACCGTAGGCCTAAGAGTGAATGCAGATCAACACAGCACAAATAATGTAAAGCCAATTCAAGCCAAATATTAAATTGTCCAAAAGAAGCATCGCTTTTGATGCGTTTGTCACACATCCTTCGTTTGCCACAGGAGCTTTAGGGCACATAATGTAGTTGAGTTATTAGCTAGGTAGCCTACAATGAGAATGAATGCATGTCCCAAATGTATTCCTACCTTGGCGCAAGTGCTGTAGCTACATATGCCCATAGTTGACAATGCGGGCATAGCTTGGACAGGTCCCGATCGTCTCCATGTATTTTACGGAGGCTCTGGCCTGCTGTCAAATTATTCGTACAATTCCTCGCCGACCAATGAGACATCGCTCAAATCAGAGACATCCCCTCCATGAGACTCCTCATTCACATCATTCAGCAATGCTAATGCCTCGTCCACATTCATGAATCTTTTTCTTCTGTCCATGTCTATATGTTGTATTTTATTTTATAATAAGCAATAGAGCAGCAATAATGGCAAAATAAACAGCCATAGGCTATATGGTTATACGTTTGAAAAGCAACGCATCTTATAGTGGGTAAGTTTTACCCTCTGGCGCTTATAGGTATAAATGCCTCAAACTTTTTTCTGTTTTTAGCTATAACTTTCTTACATTTAGGAGGTGCTTAATAACTCAATTTTAGGAAAAGTCAATGACAGGGGTACTTTTTTATTGAAACAGAGTTGCATACAATTGAAAATCAAGGTAGGGGTAAATTTTACCCTGTGGTGGTTCTAGTGTTAAGGAAGTTTACCACAAGTTCGTTTTGCAATAGAAAATGGTGGGTTAAGTCTTGTAAACGTGGGCCCCTTCAAAATCACCCGGAAGATTAACCCGGTCACGGTGGTTAATCCTGGTCTATTTTGCGGAGGTTCACCTCACAGCCTCTGGGCGGCGCGCTTGGAGTGTTTTTCCGCCGACTGGCACTCATCTTTCGCACCTGTTTCAGGTGTTTAGCTGGCTACTTAATCGCTGCGCTTTCCAGATCTGGTGCTTTTGTGTCAAACTTGCCACGCTTAAGCCAGGTACCGGTATAGGCTGGGAGACTGCTTTACTTTACGTTTAAAGTAAAGCAGGAACTTCCGTTAGCTTTGAGTGTAGGATTAGATCCTTTGGATCGTCTCTCTTTTTCTTTCTTTATTTTCCTACCTGTCTTCATTGAGGAGTACCTCTGTTTACATTTTTTATGTATTTCTGTTCCCTTCTCTTTTCTGCTTGAGTCTGTGAGCCTGTTTTCGCCCGATTTTCTGGGTAGTTTTGTTTTAGCTATACGCTGGGAGTTATTTCCCTTTTGTGTTTATTTTTTCCTGTTCCGTTTGCAGATCGCTTTCCGTTCCTTTTTTATCTGCATGAGTCTGCTCGACTCTTCGCCCTCTTATCTGGGTTGGTTTTGTTGGCTGATACGCCGAGAGTTATTTCACTTTTTGTGTTAATTTTTCTCCTCTTTCGAATGGTTCCCACGTTTCATGGGTTACTTATTGATCCCCTCACGTTCTCACACTAAAACCATCTCTGCTGCTAGATATGCAGTAGATATGAATGGATCACTTTAAGGGTTGTTTCTCCATAGAGTGCAATTGGAAAATGAGTCAGGAGAAACAACCCTGAAAGTGATCCATCCATATCTACTACATATCTGGCAGCAGAGTGATGGTTTGAGGCTCTGTAACTTTTACATTAACTCAATACCTACATTACAGTACTGTAAGCTTACTTATTACTCAAACTGTTCAGATTCTCAACCATAGATGTACATTCGATAGATGCAGCCCTAACTTGCCGTTTTAAACCCTAATATGTATAATGATGATAACAATGAAGATAATAGATTTATTAATTTAATTTGTTAAAACCACAATAAATCTCCTTTTATAAAATGGGAAACCCACTGTATCTCGGTATCCCATGCATCTCTTTGTGTATCATGTTTATTCAGAACATATTTTGAAAAATAGTAATATCACATTTGATTTGGAACTACTTCTTGCAATTGCCGCATTGTACTCCAACCATTTAACCCCCTGCACTAGATCCAGCAGCAGCCCCATAGAAGAAGAACTCAATGTTGTTGACATCTGGCTTCTCTTTTATTCCAGCACAGATGTAGCCCAGAGAACGGATTTGCAGAAGTGCAGAACTAATTCAGTAAAACCTGAGACAAAACATGGTTTGCAATCTATTTTTTTGTAGACATGTCTGAGTATACAGTGAGTTTCCCATTTTCTAAAAGAAGATTTATCATGGTTTTTGAAGACCTAGGTACTTGCCCCATTGAACCCACCAAGAAACTGTGGATAAAGGGTTAATTTCTCGATAATAAAGTTAACAGGTTGAGGTTGTGCTATGCACGATTATAAATAATCTAAAACAACCTTTCAATAAGGTCCGGGTTGTAAAATGGTAAACCTATCCTTTAAGCAGAAATCTTTATTGAATCCTGGCGATTGTCTTCTGCTTCTGAACAAACTCCTATTATTATTTCTGATTATTTCAGACATGTAATTGGTTGACAGCTCTTCACAGCTCCAGCTATTATGGGGCTCATGAAACCTCATTCACCCATCACTACAGTATGGGGCCTGTGAGGAGGAGGGGATTTGGCTATATGACACCCGTCATATACCTCAGATTACCTCTATTCCAAAATACTAACAGGTGGAATAATAATTATGATATTGAGTGACATTTGTTTCTCCACCCAATGAACGGCTAGAGGCAGAGGCTCTAAAGGAAACACACACCACAAAGTTAATGCAGAAGCTGGATTGGGCAAACAGGAATGGTGATGCAGGAGTGCTTGGTTGCATGCCTTATGTTTCTAAGTTCCCATACCCAGCAAGTCTTTTGTTCATAAAGGACAAAGCACCTTAACTCATTAAATGAGGAGATTGTGTTGACAATTTGCTTTCAGAAAAAGGTGCACCCAGCCCTGCCTGCTGCAACAACAAAATGAAGAAATAATAATATCCCCTTGTTGTTGTGGTTTGTCAGCATTGTTTGGGAACATGCATGGTAATCATTGCTCAGCTTCAAATTGTCCTTTCAATGTAGTTCAGTCACAGTGTAGATTATGGCTTCTAAGCCACAGAGGAAGTCCAGACTGATGCCTGGTTCCACATGGGAAAGTGAAGCCCTCAGCTGCAGGAGAGAGCAGATTACTTTCCCTTAAGATAATAAATAACACAGAGGTTATTGCCTGAAATTTATCTTTTGATTACTTTCACGTGTGAACAGTAACATGGCCATCGCAAGCTTTTATGGATGTCCTCTCTCCACCAGGACAAACGCCCGAGGTGTGGTGGCTTTGTTATCCGGGTGAACAAGAACGGGAAAAGAAGGGTTGGAGAAAAAAATTTAAGAAATTAATTTCATCCTGTTAAATCCCTGGCAGATTACAAGACACTTTACTGTTTTAATTAAGCCAGCAGATAGGCCTAATATTTGACAGAGTTAATACAGGATTCTTCCCCCTGCTCCATTTTAAATCATCCCCCCTTTTTTTACTAGAACCTCACAGACCATAAAAACCTTGTTTTGAATTTCATTGATGTCATGGAATCCTGCAAGGTGTCTACATGAATTTACGAGGAGCAGGGGGTGCATCAGTTTCTGGGATGCTCTATCACTTAAAGGTAGCTAATTAATTGGATGGCCAAGGACCCCACAAACAGAGGCCAAATACAATGCAAAAGAGGGAAACATAACCAGCTTTCATTGCTGCAGCTGCTTAAAATCTATTTGCATGCATGCAATGAAATAACTTCTATATGTTAAAAAACACAAAACAACGAAAAAAGTCTAACAGACACTAATCCCCTTTCACTGTAATTATTCTGTGCGTACAGGGCCGGTATATATACATAGATTTACTAAGACCTGTAGCGGGTGCAAAACATGACCAATGATTGGTGCAAAACAAATTCCATGACCAATCATTGTCATGTTATTGGTTTTGTGTGTGCTAAATGGTTTTGCACCCGCTAGAGGTCTTAGTAAATCAGGCCCATGTGATAAATGTAAAATAATAATATAAGAATCAGAAGTGGACTTTTACAATTGCAAATTAGCAATGTACATTTTTATAATGTTCTGATATAGATGTAGCAAATCCAAGGGGCGAGCACATCCCATTTATGTTGTACTGCATTAAACCTTTTTGCTACAGTTGCCCAAGTGGCTCCAATCTGGTCCACATGGTTACACAACGCCCCTGAGGCAAGTACACTGACAGTCCTATAGAGAGAACTGTTTATTTAGCAGATGATGTATGTTGCTTTATAGCTGGTGTGTGTCCATTCTCTCGCTCTCTCTAAAAAACTGAAAAGAATGAATTCCTTAAGTATTCAGCCGCCTCGACATTGCATAAATTATACCAATATTGTACTTTTCATTGTACTTTAACAGCCATACAGGCAAACCGTTGTTCAAAATTGCTAATCATAAAGTGCACACACATTATGTTTTGATTTGTATTTAAGAATGTTGAACAATATTTTCTTTTAAAAAGTGTGTTAAAATTGTCTTTTTTGGTAACAAAGCCAAGACCAGGTCCCTTCAATACACTGTAATGGCTCTTAATGGGATTTTGGGATGTACAATGGACTTTACATCACAGTACTCAAACAAAGTTTTTCTGATATTGTTAATTCATGGATGGCATTTGAGACCAGTTCTTAAATTTCTCTTATCTTCCACAGTGAAACCAGACAGGCGTTTATAGTTTTCCCCATCCCTAGTCCACAGTTCTCAATCATAGGCTGTGTCTCAAAGCGCATACTCATGCTCCGAGCACGGATAAAGTACCCGTATGCGTGCTCCGTTTGTCCAAAATCTCTAACCGGGAAAATTCCCATAATTCCTTTTGAGAAAAAGGTCAAGAACAAAAATTTCCCATCTTAATAGCGGACCACAGTGGCGAGATCTAGCTTAACAATTTATTTAACTTTAGATATCTTAGTACATATGTAAATTGTAATGAAATTTGTGAGCTATTAAATAATATAACGTAACTAGTTATAATACTAATACTAGTTCGATAATAATGGCGTTAGTAATAGACACAGCGATATTAAAACATGAATATTATTAAATATTTGCAGTAGGCTACATATGATCCAATGTCGCACGAGGTAACTAGCCTACACCCCAGTAGCCTACAGCCAGCTGTGTGAACTGGGAACGTACAAATACAGTAATGTCAATTTATACAGTAACGTTAGCTACTCCGGCACATATACCAAAATCGTATTGTTAATTAATGTTAGATGTCATGTTACGCCAGTAGCCTATTGTACATTGACTAACGTTGTCATAAAATTTCTTCTTACCGTGAAAATTGAAATCGCCCTCTTTGAAAACAAAGAAATAAATAAAAGAAAAAAGCTGCGGTTACTGCATGCAAGTTTTTGCCAAAGCTGCATCATAGCCATCATAGCGCAGAGCTGGTTCAAAACCATAACAGCATGGTCACCCTTTAAAAAAAACTAAATAAAAACCATAAGCTACACATAGCCTAGCCTATGACTATGATAACTGTCTTTGGGACTAAACAGGCCACTTTTTAGTTAATAAAACTCAAAAGTAGCCTAAGCTAAAGATATCCAGTGAGCACAGCTAGACCTACTAGTTCACTATTTATATTATCTTTTTTCTGTATTGTAAGTATAAATATATGAAGTGTTTTTTCATAATTATTGTTTATTTTTGTATTTATTTTTAGTACATTCCAAACTATGCCTTCCTGAAGTGTGTTCGAATCTGACCTTTTGCCGCATGACTCGCTCCCATTGCTTTTGTTACTATACTTTTTTGTATTTTTAAAATGTATTTATTTGGTAGACCTATTTATTCTTTTGTGATTTGAGTGCCTATGCACTGTTGGGGTTCTCCCCTGAATTCTATGACCTAATGATATCAAATGATAGGCTACTTAAAAACAATTAGGTTGAGTGAACAAAGTGGACCCTACAAAGGTTTATAAGTAGCCTACTCTTAAAGAGTATACTTTCTTAAAATAAGTGTAAGATTCCAGATTTATTGAACAGAAACAAGAGGAATGGGAGAGAGTAGGCTAATGCGAAAAAAAAGCACAGGGAAAGTCTAGCCAGGTTCCTCTACAGCAGGGGTGTCCAAACTACGGCCCGCGGGCCAATTGCGGCCCTTGAAGCGTTTTAAAGCGGCCCTCGAAACATTTCAGAAGAATTATTAAATCTGGCCCGCTGCTACAAATGAGAAAAAAAAATGCTGTTGTTTTTTTAACACTAGGGGGCAGCATAGTAAAAGCCCAACTCTAAAAACAGATCAGCAGTTTGCGCCCCCCCCCCCCCAAACAAAAAAATTATCTTATGCATTAGCTAGCCAACGTTCCTGTAGCCTACAAATCGTGTTCTTATCAACATGGCGACTGCAAAGAATCGAAAGGTGGATAGTGAATGTAGGAAATTCCAGCCACGATGGCAAAAGTAATACTTTTTCAGAGTACAGAGGCAAGTGTGTCTGTTTAATTTGCCAGGAATCAGTAGCGGTGATGAAAATAATTTAACGTTAAGAGACATTATGAAACGAAACATGATGCGTCTTTTAAGGCATATACTGGAGCAGCCAGAGAAGAGAAATCAAAGCAGTTGGCGGCAAGCCTATCATTGCAACAAACCCAGTTTTTTTGTGCTAATCAAACGCAGCAGAATGCTACGAGGGCTAGCTACGAGGTGGCTAAGCTAATAGCGAAGTATAGAAAGGCCTTTGTAGAGGGTGATTTTATTAAAAGAGTGCGTCACAAAAATTGTGGAGATTGTATGCCCAGAAAAGAAACGACTTCTGCAATGTTAGTGTTGCGAGAAACACAGTGGGCCGGCAAATCGAGGATTTATCAGCTAACATCAAGGCGCAAATATCAGACAAAGCTCCATTGTTTCTTTTCTATTCAATTGCGTGTGATGAGAGTACCGACACAACAGATTCGGCTCAGCTACTCATTTTTTTGCGGGGGGTTGACGATGATTTTTGCATTACTGAAGAGCTCCTCGACCTTCGGAGCCTGACTGGAACAATGAAAGGAGCTGATATTTTTGAAGCTGTGTCAGTTGCTATTCAAAATCGGAATCTCCCTTGGGACAAGTTGTGTGGAGTTACAACAGATGGTGCTCCAGTCATGATAGGTGAGCGTAACGGAATGGCTTCCCTGGTTTGCAGAAAAGTTCATGAGTCTGGGGGCTAGGCTGTTAAATTGCACTGTATTATACACCAGGAAGCATTATGCGCCACGAAACTGGGCGATGTCATGAATACAGTCGTGAAAACTATTAACATAATTTGTGCGAAAGCACTCAATCACAGAGAATTTCGGGCATTCCTGTCTGAAATGGATACAGAATATGGGGACGTGATCTACCACTCTGATATACTCTCACATATGTGAGCAAACATTTTCCCTGATGACGCTAAACAAGAGCCGTTTGCGATCAAAGATAACAGACAGTCAACCTTTGCGATGTCCTGCGAATCGCATCTACAAACCTCACGCCCGACATCACAGCGATTCTTCAGTCCAAGGCACAACAACACTGTTCTCATTAGAAGTGTCACTGGTGAGTGAAATTCTTAAAATCTCTTCAAGCTCGCCTTTTAATAGGGTATAATACTATTCGCCTAATTTAAATAGAAATCTAAGTGATGTTGGCAACTGTATGCCACATGTCTGAGCGCACTTGTATTTATTTTACACACACGCACACATAGCCTATATATATATATATATATATAATAGCCTGTGGCCCGTGGTAGTCATCATTTTTCTCCATCTGGCCCTCAGTGAAAAAAGTTTGGACACCCCTGCTCTACAGGCTGAGCCACTGAGATACACATCAAGATGGCATACTTCCGCCGCGGTGGTACAGCGGTAAAGAGCGCTGACTTTCAGTCAGCGCAGTTGTACTCCGAGGATCGGGGTTCGCGCCCCGGTCCTGCCATAGCCGAGCGTGGCCGGTGCCCTGTGGAAGCGACAATTGGCGGTCGCTTCCGGGTGGGGGGAGGGGCTCGGAGAGAACCGCTGCGCACAGAAGAACCCAGGGCGTGTCACGGTCAGGAGCTGCGCCCTGTAGAGGACGTAGCGCCCTCCCTAAATATACCGATTGACGGGGTTGTGCAGCGGTGGTTCTCTAGCGGTTGCTACACGGGGGGAATTGAATTAGAATAGGGGTTCAATTGGCTACTAAATTGGGAGAAAAAAGGGAAAAATCAGAAACAAATTTTAAATAAAAAAAAGATGGCATACTTCGGCCTATAGCCTGCTAACATAAATAAACAATAATAATTTTTTTAAAATACTTAGAAATTTATACTAACAAAAATAAAGAGGATATTGAAAGCCTAGCATAGTGTAAACCACTTGTGTTCACTGGATATTTGTAGCCGCCGTGGTGATAGATTTCCCTAACATCTGTCTGAGAATGTAACCAAGCCGTCGATTTTCACACAGTATGACAACGTTAGTTGCCCAGTTTTTTGTTGTTGAACACCTTTTTTAGGTAGGTTTAGGTCAGAGTAGGGAAGCTGTTTTCTGGAAGAAACACTCTTTTTCTGTTGCCTCAGTAGTGAGGGATAGATACTGTGGTTTCAGTTTAGAAGGAGTTTAGCTCCGGCCTGTCCGTTCTGTCCATCCCATCAACCTACCGTTGGTAATGTATTGTGTGTGTTTTCTTAGTTTTTTGTTAAATGTTTTTTATTGTAAATTAGTGTTGGCTCCTTTTTTGTTTGATGGTAATCGTTATGTTATTGTCCACTGCTGTTCCCCGGTTATTATAACACAGGCAGTATTTTGGGATGTAAAACATCCACATAAAGCCCGAAACCTGGGTTTTTTTTGTGCCATTTTTCTTTTTTTCCTCCCGATTTCATCATCAGAAATGCTCCATGCCTGCAAAGAATAAATACACAGACAAAAGCCTAGCTATATGGCATAGCTGCACCATGAAGCCACCTTAGCTTTGTGGTCAGAGTAACAGCCATTCCCTGCTGGAGATCTGTTTTCAAGCCCCTGCCAGGTCCCTCGGCTTAAATTTTATTTTTGACAAAAACAATGTGGACATATTGTGCTTATCACGTATAAGAATGTTCTTTTCCCATGAAAGAATGCATTTTTATTCAAAAAAAATTGAACAATATTAACTGTTCACGGTTTCACTTGTACTTAAACAAGGTGAAAATCAGCCGACATGGTCTGGTAGCCTACAAGCTACCACCAAAAGATTTACAGCAGATAACATTGCGCAATACGGGAAAAAATATCCCATTTGTCAGGCAGAGAAAATAAAGTTTTAATGCAATGGATCATCTGGTTAAGATCACGTTGTTGCATTAATGTAAAAAATAAATAACTTCCATAGGCTACGTGTTTGAATTTGAACCTTATTCTTTGTCTTTCATATTTTTTTAATTACAGTGACCAGGTTTTCATACTCTCGTCTTATTAAAACCATGCTGATTTCACCTGTTATTCCATAACAGAACAGAACGATTTTTAAAGAGAACTAAGAGTCTGATTAGAAACGAAAACAGCACATTACAAAATTAATTTACAATTCATTTTAATGCTATTCTCTGCATGTGCACTTTAACTTCATGAGGAACAGGTCTGTTTCCAGCAGGTCTGTTTCCCCTGCTGTAAATCACACTTTTCACAGTCTTCCTGGGAAAGTGGACTTGGTTTAAAGCATTCTGTTCCTAGTAAAACAGGTTGGTCACATTTCCATAAACAGGACATTATAAAACAAGAGACAATATGTGTGAACCTATGGGTTCCAAACCTGAAAGCTTTAGTGTATTTAGTGTCGTCATTAAGGCTAAATAATGGCATTTGTGTTATTAATCAATATTACAATGCACATAATGAACTTCACATGAAGCTTTAACTTCGAGAACTCCATGAGAACATCATTTTCACAATGCTTCATTGTATAATCAAAATAAATTTGTTAAACAAGCAGGCTAATTTGGCATTGTCTAAGGTGAGACTGAAGCCATGTTCTGGTAGCTTATTCTCAGCTGTTGCAGGTGCTTTTAACTAAATTTAACCGAATATAGCTTATTTTCCAAAAATAACAGCACTGCCGGGAATTACCGGGAACCTGTACCGGTGTTAAACCCTAATGCTAAAGATTATTATTGTGTATATCAAATCACTTCATAATGGTCCGAATAATATTGATCATACTATTGATCCATATAGCCTATTGCTTGCTCGCACTACACACGCATGAGCATGTCTGTTTCACCATCATATAAGCAATCCGACAAAGTGGAAAAGCAGGCTTTTAAGGTGAATGGGATATGACATTTTGATTGGTTTATAGCATATTACGCCCAAGACACACCTATAATTAATGAAGAGACTAAGTTCAGCCCATTTGCATGTTGTGACTGTGCTTAGTGCTCAAAAAACTCACCATCTAACTAGCAAAAGTGGACTTGGAGATTCCCTAAATACACCATGCGTTTAGACCAAGTGCTAAGATCGCCAAGATAGAGCCCTAAAAGTCTTAGTAAATCAGGCCATTAGAATGTACATTCTCTCACAGAGGTGCAATAGTTGTTTCCTGTTATTTTCGCACGTTTTTACTAATTTACTAACTCATCAGCATGGCAAGAGAAAATCCTCGCCTGCTTACATGGATTTTGAGAGTGGGTCAGAAGAACATACCATAGTTACCAAGATACCATAGCATTGATTCTTTCAGAGAATATGCCTTAGGGATATGCATGAGGGACATTTTTTCGATATGCAAGTATTACTGCTTGTGATATTTCAGCATTTTGAGTGCATTTCACATACTGTAGTGTAGCCATCATTGCTATTTCAAACTGTAAATGTCAAATAACAAAACTTGCCTCATGGATGACGACTGTTTAAAACAGTTTACAAAAAAATTACCCTCCCAAAACAATATGTTGATACTTTGTTTTCAAATTAATTTGAGAAACTACACATTTTTAAAATGTCCTATGCTGCTAGAAATTGTTCTAGCAAAACAAAAAAAATAGCAAAAAAAGCTAACCGAAATCTACCCAGGAAAAAACAGGGTGAACTCAAGCACAAGTAAAGTAAAAATCTAGTCCAAACAGGAGACTTAGAAATGCAAAGAAAACACCCTCGGAACGTAACACTAAAACGTCCGATAGAAGGTGAAACAAAAAAAAAAACACCAAAAAGAAAACACAGTCTCGTAGAGAACAGCACGGAAATAAATAGCGCAGAATGCTAACAGAAGGAACACAATCCTATACCTGATAAAAGCTATAAGCAAGTTCCTCGTGAACATAAACACATTAATATCACAAGGTCGCTTAAACCTGGCTATACCTGGCTCAATGTACAAATGAATGACAAAGAAGCATCGAAGAAGCGGAAGTGAGAAACTTAAATACCCCGCAGGTAGAAGCACAGGTGAAACGAATAATGCACGGACCGGAACGTGGAAAAAATCTGATTGCAGCGGAAAAGGAAACAAAACCCACGAACCATGACAAGAGCAAAGGGGGATGAATGAATAAATACAGATCATATTTAGACATAGTAAATAGCCAACATATATTCTATTCAAATATAAATATTCCAGATAAATGAACAATAATAATAATAATAAATTTTATTCATGCTGTGCTTTTCTTAGACCCAAACACTGGATACAGACAATTATTCAAACATTTTTCTTGTAAAATTCTTTTTTTAATAATCTGAATTGCAGATTATTTCCACTATAAATAAAAAAATACTATAAAAAATACTATAAAAATACTAGCAGCTAGCTACTGTGGCCTGTGGTGCCGGTATGAAACTAGCATGCAAATGAAGTTGGTTTAGCTGGATATTATGTTTCTTGTGGCGTGATGTAATGCAATGTACTGACTGAATTGTATCTAGCTTGCTAGCTGGCTACCTAAGACATCGATCAGACCGGCTAATAAACAGCCACATTATTAGCTAGCTTAGCTGGTCGTTGTAGCTAATGTTGTATTGTTGTTTGTTGGTGTAACTTACTAGATGACTAGCCGCGTTGGTGGACTTGTTACTTTATTACACTGATGCAATGTGGGTGTTACATGAAGAGTGGTAGAGAACCGTTTTTAAAGTAGCAATTATATATTCTGGATTTGTCACTAGCTAGCACTAGATAGCCCAGTTTGTGCTGTTCTGTCAGTGTGGCGCTGAACTGTTTTATAGCAGCATGGAAAGAACTGCTCGCGTGAAGATTCCTGGCGGGCATGGTTGTTGAATTTTCAATTAGCATATTCGGTGGTTAGTTTGTCTCCCCTGTGTTAAGTCAATGGGGCAGCATCACCAGATATCGGGGCTGACTGGTCCCAACCAAAACAAACATAGGGAGAGCCTGGTCGGGCATTAATATCTGTCATGCACTATATATTCTTTTGATTTCCCCTACATACCCCCATCACTGTGCCCCTCTCTCCCAGAAAACTGATTTTAAGGACTTAATCATTTCTGCTTCGCAGGAGTGGTAGTGGTACCTCCTTATAAGTGAAAAATATAGGAAATTGCTATTCTTGCAAAGCAGCTGTTCAGCCTCACTGACATAAAACATGTTTACTGCTCTAGTTTACCTTGAACGCTGGGGTAATTCTTTCACTTTGCTCCTGCATGTTCCATTACCGCCTGGCCTAATAAAGACTTCTGTCACTGCTCCAGCTTTTCATCTTACCTCCATCTCCTGGCTGCTCCTCTCTCTCCTCCCTGATAAGGCGCTTTGGCTGTGTACGCTGTAAATGTGCTCATGCTCTGTGTGGTGAAAAAAACTGTGATTCTCTGCTGTGAGCCGGCTAGGCGGACACGCCTCACCACCACCTTCAAAGCCAAACCAGCCTGTTCAGAAGGAATTTTAATCAAGCCGGGAGCTAAGTCCTGAGATTATCGGCTAGGTGTAAAAGGAAATGCATGCGGCAGATCCCTCCAAAGACACTAAGCGCTGTGTATAGGTCACTGAGAGAGAGTGTATTTTTGCCCGTTTTTCTTCCTTCACTGGGCAAAATGTCACTATTGTATTCAATTGCATATTAAGGTTCTGCTGTAGTGACATTCACTTTAGCCTGTAAAGATCTGTATTTCAACTGCAGCTTAAACCTGCAGCCATTTCTAGGACAAATGCAAATGTACAATCATGAGATGGACAAAATTAAAATGATACACTGCATGTATTACTTATATGTATTGTAAATTCAATAGTAGCTGAACAAAATTCCATGTAACTTTAACTAAATTAATCAATTTACATAAGATGAATTGCAATGCATAATGCCCTATTTTTTATTTTACAACAGTCTTCCTTTTTACATACATATTCAAAGCTTTACAGCAAAGAGTTTCAATGTTAAATTTTTCTTTTTTGAAAACAAAGGCATGGTCGTTTATGTGGTATCCGGATCATTGGGGAATATTGGCCAGTATTTTATTCTCTCCTGTTTTAATTAAATCCATACACTGTGATTTGGGAGATCTCAGGCAGTGGCTCACATTGCACCAGGGTCTGGGCCCCAGGAGCGAGACGGCGCAGGAGAAACCGCTCATGCAAGACTAGAACGTGGCCTCCCCATCCCCTGTCGCAGACACAATGAAGAGGGGTTTCTTGTCTTTCTAGGTAACATATTTGTTTTCTGGAGAGCATATGAGTCATGCTCACACAGACAAAGCCTCCAGTCATCTCCATTTTATTTATTTTTTTCCTTTTTAGTTTCTGTTATTAGATGCCCAGCACAATATCACAGTGAGTGCCTGACCTGTTGGGTCCCAGGTTGGTGCTGTGAAAGGGCCACCCTGTTCTGAGAACCAAAGTGGGGCCAGAAATGCTGAAAAGCACCAGTCCCAGAAGGGATGCAAGTGCAAGGGCCGAAATGAGAGCGCGACAGCTGACACCAGTTCCCCGCCCCCAAGCCTCGTGGAGGACTAATTACATTGAGCTCACTGGACAGAGCAGGAACTGGGTAGTACTGATTACAGTTACTAAGTTCCGAGAGGAAGTAAGGACACAAAATGCAAATAAACTTGTGAACCATGGAAGGGGAGGGGCTAAAGATCTCACCATCTCGATTCACAAGTCAACGGGTTCATTTTGTTTAATTTGTAGTTGCTCTCCCAGGGCAGGTTTATACGGAAGCCCTGAAAGGCAAGGTGAGAAAGTTTTTCGTACGTACGAGATAATAAGTCGACTAAGATAAGCTTAGGTTTTAGCCGGAAAAAAATATTTTTTTCACTTTGCCTTTCAGGGCTTCCGTAGGTTTGCACTCTGCAGCAAGGAATCCAGCTGTTTAACTGACATTAATGTCATGTGCTAACTCACATGTGCGACAACATCAAGATTTTGCGTCGTCAATTAAATCAATTACAAATATAAACAAACTGCTAAATTTAGAGATTAAACTCCTCAAGGTGAAGTTATTTCCTGGAGCAATTAATCTTTCTGCAGTGATGTTGATATAATGAGGTAGTTTTATTACTTGCTATTAGACACACTGCGGTACTCACAGATGTTTTTAGTTCTAGTGTCCTTCTTAGGCCACGTGAAAAAGTTGGAATAAATATATGTACGTATATAAAAGATAGGAAATCACCCAACAGGAGAATCCTGGCCTCACCAGGGGACCTGAGTCAGGCCATTTTTATGGTCTCCTCTCATCCCTTTCCAACAAAGAGTGTACTTCATAAAAACCCGTCTTAACAACCTCATTTATTTTCAAGAAAATTAACTCACTTGAGTTAAAATTAACTCACCTGATTAATGATTTTAATCTAAATTAATCAAATTAAGAATTGAAAATTATATTTCTAAAGCCCACAAAAAAGGAAAATAAGAAAAAAAGAACAATTTCCAGTTAACAAATGAGCCTTCAAATATAAAAAAATGACAAAGAGGGGTGTGTGATACTAATGAAATATGTCCGGGCTTCCAGAGCGAGAGAGAGGGAGAATCTTTCCAGAGAGAGAAACTATAAGAGTTATAACAGAGAGTCTGCAAACTATACAGACTTAGCAGGTTATATACAGTCAAGCCGGAAAGTCTGAACACCCCTTTCACCTTCTCCATGTTTTATTACATTACAGACATATTTTACAATAGATTGAGTTAATTTTTTGTCTCAAAGTTTTACACAAAATAGCCCATAATGACAAAGTGAAAACATGTTTTTAGACATTTTTGCAAATGTATTAAAAATCGAAAACTGAAATCTTTCGTTTATATAAGTATTCCTACCCTTTGCTTTAACATATTTTTAAAGTATGATATTTAATATTTGGTCACATATCGCATGCATGCTGTTACTTCCTGAAGTCTGTGACCCATCAACATCAAAAGACTCTCGATATCTTATTCCCAGGTACTGTTACAAGCGATACTATAAGCTCTCTGCATTTGAATGGATCTCTATGGGAATTGGGGGGTGAGACTAGATTCAGCTGTAAATTACACTGGTACATTTGCAAAAATTTCTAAAAACATGTTTTCACTTTGTCATTATGGGCTATTTTGTGTAGAATTTTGAGACAAAAAATGAACTCAATCTATTGTAGAATATGTCTGTAATGTAATAAAACGTGGAGAAGGTGAAAGGGGTGGGCAGACTTTCCGGCTTGACTGTAGATGGGCTTCTGACAGTGAAGTCAAAATTTAAAATGTAATCAGTTCACCTGAAATGACTAACCTCATTAGATATTCATAAGATATATCATACATCAGCCAATGAAGCAGGTTTTATTCAAATTAACAAACAAAAACACAAAAGACAGCTCTGCATCTAAACAGGGATTTAAAAAAGAAGTGGTTTGATGAGGATTGTAATTGAGAAAAAAATTGAGACACCTATCCAATCAAAAACACTGTCAACCATTTAACACAGAACTGCAACAAAATTATGTTGAAACATTGAGAGAACACAAACGGACCATAATTAGTTCATGAGCCAGATCCTCAAATTTTGGCCATCATGCCAACAAATGATGTCATGGTGATTTTTTGGAAGGTCTATGTCCCTAGGCAATTGGTAGCTTGCTATGTGCTATCACTGATTTTTTCATCCCTCCATCATTCTTTTTTTCCTTTCTTTTTCTTCAGTTTTTCAATTCAAATATAAACAGTTAAACAATGTAGAATATGATACTGTCATATACAGCTCTGGAAAAAAAATTTAAACCACTGCAAAATTATCAGTTGTCTCGTTGTTATTTTGGTTCTGTACTTTAGCACTTTGAGTTAGAAAGGATACAATGACAATGAGGTTGAAGTGCAGACTGTCAGCTTTAATTTGAGGGTATTTTCATCCGTTTAGAAATTATAGAACCTTTTGTACATCCCCCATTGTTGGGCATCAAAAAGTATTGGACAGTTTAACATAATGTAGAATAAAGTAATCATTTTTAATATTTGGTCGCATATCCTTTGCATGCCATGACTTCCTGATGTCTGTGACCCAACAATATCAAAATACTCTTGATATCTTATTTTCTGGTACTCCTACAAGCGATACTATAACCTCTCTGCATTTGAATGGATCTCTATGGGAATTGGGGGGTAGAACTAGATTTAGCTGTAAATTACACTGGAACAGTATGGAACACATGGTTGGCTAAATGGCTCTAGGTCATCAAGGGTCTGAGGTATCAAACAAGCCTTAAATCATCACTCTGCTGCCAGAAATACAGTAGATATGGATGGATAACTTATTTTTCCATAAAGTTCAAAAAGACAATTTGTCAGAAGAAACTACCCTTAAAGTGATCCATCCATATCTACTGCATATCTGGTCTCTTAATTTTATCCGGTACCCTGAAATAAATAGAACTTGACCTTTCACCTCTTATGATGTAATAAGGCAATTTTGCAATGCCTCTATAACAAGCTTAATAACTATCTACACTTTTGTCTTGTGCTACCCATAGTAGTGCAAGTTGAAAGAACACAAAATAAGTTTTAAATGGATGCATGATATGTATATGAGCAAAAATAAGGATATTCTTCATAAGAATAATTGCAACTTGAGGCTTAAAAATTTTGATGGAATGCTTGGGGAGTTGCATTGGAATCTATAGACTAATTAAAATTCTAATTAAAGGGAAATTCCACCCAGGGTTTCCCAAAAACATTATAATCAAAAACTTGGGACTCTAAACGACCAAAATCAGTTCTGGGATTGATTGAATGATTTGAGCAACAGACAAACAGAAAATTTGGCCTTACAAAATCACAACATTTGGAAAAACCGTCTTGAAAAACATTGAGGAAATTTCACCTGATAGTCTAAATTAGGAACAAAAACAAATCCAAGAAACGTTGTGAATCGTTGAAGTAACTATCAAAAACTATCAGAACCCTCTTGATTACCAAACTGCAAGGAAAGAATTAGAAGACAACATTAAACACAGCACCCTGTGCCCTGCTCAAATTGTTCAATCTTGTTCTGCAAGCTGGCAGCTTTCCTGATATCTGGAATCATGGGCTTATTGCACCAATATACAATAGTGGAGACAAATCTGACCCTAATAACTACCGAGGCATCTGTGTAGCAGTAATCTGGGGAAGGTTTTTCTGCAGCATTATCAATGGCAGAATGCTGGCCTTCCTTATCGAACACAAAGGGCCTCATCCCCGTATGCACAAATTCATCTTATGTGGTAGGCAAGAACGGTTTTACAGTTTTATGGCATTCACCATTTTTATCTTATTTTGTAAGAATTAGCTAAAAATAAAGGCCTACATTTTATTCCCAGCAACTGGTTTGTTTTCATTTTGATTATTAAAAATAAAATAAGAGTTTGAATTTATAAATCGCATTACCATATTGAAATATTTATTGTAGCCTACACATAAATGAAAAGTAAGCACCCTGCATTTACCTTCCTCAATCAAAAACAATAGCCTCGATTCCATCAACATCCAAGTTACAGGGACCACCTATCGAACTTCGGGCTGAAATACGTTTCTGTTGTTATGCTTTTGTACATTTTTTAAAAAGCATATTTAAATACATTAGGCTACTTATTTTATGTGTATTAGAAGTAGGCATGTTAAATGTATCGTCCTATTTTCAACTGGTTGAGAATGTTCTCCTTGTAATGCGTCAGGCAAGGATAACCACTCCCCTGTCCACACCCCGTAAAGAAATCTGACTGGACACACCTGCTGTTTTTGCGCCATTCCACCATCTATCAAGCACGGTAAACTCAGAGATTATACAACCCTGTTGTGTTAGTTTATCCTGTGTGAGCATATACAATGTGTCATTCAAAGTAGTAAGTGGTAAGTCTTTAATGCCTGATTGCCTAATGATAACAACACTAATCTAATGATGTTTACTGTCACGTTATTTACACGTTGAAGACCCCCTTATGAAAACAATGGCGTGTTCGCAAATTTGAGGTGAGTTTTTAATTCTGTCAGTCAGATTGCTGTGATAGCTAATTCTAAATCATATTTGGGGATTATTATTATCATATTATTATTGGATAAGTCAGTGTCCTTACCATAGCTATCGATACTTGATATACTAAGTTAGCTAGCTTGTGAAAATTAAGTCTCCCAAGATGAGCGTGTATCATGGAGGTAGCTATGGTAACAAACAACAATGTGTGGAAAGTGGGGGCACGGTCTGTCAATCATAGCTAATTGACCGTTCTCATTACCATGCCCAGACAGTTTGGGTGAACTTTTATAGTGGGAAATTTAGGCTTAGAAAAATACGTTTTAAAATACATTTAAATGACTGAGTAATAAAATAATTATGCACATTTGTTTTGTTGTTGCCTAAAAACTGGCAAGTGTCACATTCAACCACCATGTTCATCCTTAAGACTAGTAGAAACTAGGTGGAAATTGACTCTGGAGGGCCAAAGTTAATCCTCTGGGGTCGACCATGTCGCCGGCGACATGGAATCGGTGCTCATACGTTTTATTTAATAACTTGGCTCTCGTTTCGCATAGGAACTTACCGGTGTGAAGTCTAGCCTTGTAACTAGACCAACCAGAGGTTTCTATATCGACGAGCCAATTGGAAGCATTTTTTGTGCAGTGGGATGCAAGCTACCTTGCTACTCATCGTTTCCTACACTAAGGTGATAAACTATAGGCAGATCCTTTTGTAAGTTGTATTTATTGACCGTTTGTGAAATGAAAACGAAAATACTAAGGTTGTTCTGTAATACAAATTTTATGCTTTTGTGGTCATTTTGCCATAAATATAGTCTCCTAAAACAGATCTATGATAAAATACCATACAGGACCAGTTTGTGTTGAAAAAAGATATGCAACACCTGATAGTGCCATATAGGCTTACATATATGTAATAGTAACTATCTGAGGGTACCAAAAAATGGGGAAAATAAACCCCAGAGTGTTAATAGGGTTAAGACTTATCGTCTTCTTTTCGTTTTCCCTACCCCTTTTTTGGCAAGATGCCAGTTTTATGAATGCATCTTCCGGGTAGGACAGCTGGCCCTATATGGCATTTTGGGGGCATTAATTATGCTAATAGAGAATTCATGTGAACTCGCGTTCATTTAAGAACAGGTGAATTGACAATGGTTTGTAATACGGCTGGCCCCGAATATTTGAATATTTGGATATTCGTTCATTAGGTAGACATTCAAATCTCAGTTCAGGATTCAGGTATATAGGTATATATAATATTATTATTATTCTTATTACTAATACTATTTCAATGAAGATGAACTGCACAATAGGCTATATTTAGTCAGAATATCCCAGTAGTATATTTATTCTTGTGTTTGTAATAAAATATGAAAGGTCGCATGATATCCCTCGGTCTAAGACCGCTTCAGTTCACCTGGCGATTAGAACATTGGCGACTGCGAAGATTGGCTGTGTGAAATCACTTCAAACTTACTGATAAGAAAAAAGCAACTGGCATTAACATGGTAGAGGCACAACAAGTCTGAAAAATCATCTGAAATCTGTCTATAATTTATCAGAAAAAAGATATTCTAGTAGGCTAGGCTTGGACCTATACTCTGGCGATGCTAACGTTGTGTTGGCTACCTGCTTACATGCATAGCAGGGTTCGTACGGTTATGAAAAACCTGGAATTTGAAAATGGTTCTATCCAGAAATTCCAGGCCTGAAAAAGTGTTATATAGTGGAAAAAATAATAAAAAAGCTTTGGAAAAGTAATGGAAATTAGTTTCACAAATCTTTTCATGTAGTTATTTTAGCCTACACTCAGTTTAAAATAATTTATATGCTTTTTCAAAGAAAATCATGTAACGTTAAAAATGAGCAGACGTGAGACCTGGAGCCTTCTAGAGTTGCGACAATGAGAGAACGCTCTACCGTTTAATTAAAAAAGCTTTGTGTTCATTTCATAATGACAGAAAATGCTAAAAATACTGTAAATGAAATATTTAGGCTAGTTGAATTTAATGAAAAATACTTTATTGGCAAGATCTGTTTGAGTAACAATAACGCCAAAGTAGCCCAAACAATTATGATATATATCAATTAATATTAGCCTAGTCATTAGCCCAGCATCAGAAATATTTCTTGTAAGATTAAAATGTACATGCATTCTTGTCACTATCTCACTATCAAATGCAACTAAAACATTTGTTGGTCAATTAACATATGACTTGGCTTACGTGCACCCGTTCCTACGCCAAGTCATGGTATAGCTAACTCATGGTATAGCTAACGCTTGTCCCTGCTTCTCTCCTGCACTGGCCTGACTGTGAACATTTTCAGTATTAGGCCTACTCAATGGACTGCTTTGTGATACGACCTAATAAATCTGAAAGTAGGCTAGTGCTCCGCCGCCAATTCTGAATGAGAAGAATGAAAAAGACGAAACACAAGAAAACTGCGCGAGTTACTATGGCGAGGGATCAATTAGTTAATATTCAGCCGAAATTGGCTATAACTTAGCTGACAAATGTCTGGCTAAATCACAAAACTGGACTTTATTCAAAAGAATCGTCATCATGCACAGCCGGTCTGACATTGCATTTTCCCATTGATGTAGAAAAGAAAGCCGTTTAAAAATATTTTTGTCAGCGTTAAATATGTCGAAGCAAAACAGAAACGCATGGCTGTTTTTACATAAACTAAATATAAACTGGAAAGAAAATGAACTTATTTTAAAACGAATGGAGCACCTCCCTCATGTAGGTGAGGCTACGTGATGTAACGGGAGGAAGCAAGCAGCTGATTTAAAAATCTTGGCTAATACACATCTACGGTGGCCCTGGTGAGTTGTCGACATCCCAATTACAGTAGGTCATTCACATTTCTTTGAAATGATAAATTAAAACTTAAAGAAAACCCCAAAATTCTGACGCAGGATTGTTAGCCAATGTTTGTTAAAATGTGCACGACAAAAGGGAAAGCAATATGTGCACTAGCTAGATGCTGCTGCCTACTAAATGTTATGGAATGCTTATCAGCCTAAATAAATTTATAGATGTTTAGTCTTTTGATCAAACTATTATCTGTCATTCATGTTATTCAAGGTATATGGTGTGCTTTGGAATTTTCATGGTTAATATCAATACCAAATTTTACCCTCACCTGACATTGCAGAATATTTGTTCATGAAAATTTGGTTTAAAGTCATTGAGAAGTCACATACATGGAAATTCATTGGTCGAAATGTGTATGAACCCTGGCATAGGCAATGAAAGGTAGACCAGCTTAATAATAATAATGTCCTAATAATGTTCTACTTATTAGCCTATTTAATAAACTTGCTGTAGAATGTTCCCGTCAGCTATTATAGATTTCTTATTGCCAGAGCACTTTTTCAACAGTGTTTGTGTTTTTATTGTAGCCTATCACGCAGCCTGCACCTGTTATTAATCTGTTACCATAGGCTACTGATTTGCTGTTTTATAATGATCGTGTTCAATAAAGTTGAATTGTCGCAACTACAGAAAGAATTAGGCTATACAACGGCGTATGTATAATGAACTGCAACTGTTGTGCTTTGATTACCCGGTATACTTCTATGAAACAACATTAATATTGCGGTTTTTTAAAAACGTGTTTTTATAAGAACAAATATTCGGACATTCATTCGGTAACACCAACGAGCATCCGAAGCCTATGAAATTACATTCAGGTCAGCCCTAGTTTGTAAGAATATTTCTGGAGGTTAAGAGCATTTGGTGAATACGACGTGAAGTCCACGTGCAAACATCTCTCAAGAATGAATATAAGAGAAAGTTAAGAGAAAAATAAGACAATGTTCTTCTGAGGCCCATACATGAGGTCCATTGGCTTTCTACCAAAACACCACACAACTGATCATGTTTACACCCTACACACCATAATTAATCAACACGTATACCAAAAAAAACAAGGGTAATATCTTTGCATGCTTTATTGATTTTAATAAGGAATTTGATTCTATTTGGCAAGTGGGATTATATTATAATATTATCCAAAATGGTGTAGGGGGTAATGTTTATGACATAATCAAATCAATGCATGTCAATAATAAGTGTGGAGTAAAAAACTGGCAATAAAAAAACAGATTTCTTTACTCAAGTACAAGGTGTTTTTCAGGGATGCAACTGGTTGCCATGTCTCTTTAACCACTTCGCGCAGATGGTAAATTTAGTCAATTCTCATCTATTTAGGGGGTGCTCTGTTTAAGGCTTTATAACTCCAGGTGTGAGCATCACATACACTTGGTAAATGGCTTAAATGAAACAAGACAGGTGTACCATTTACAGTACCATTTACAAATCTTTACTTAGATTTGTTTATTTTTTAGAATTGAAGTCAAAATAAAGTGCCACAAATGCAAGCAAAACTTTGTAAAAATGCTAAAAAAAGAAATTATTTAGTTTGCAACAAAATACTGAGAGCTCCATAAGTGAATCAGGTAAATAAACATCGAACAAAAAGTTTGGAGATTTGTGTTTGTGTTTGATTATTTCTGTTGCAACAATGCTTCTTGGCAATACATTTTATACCGTTGGAAAGCCTGTTTATTTCCCTTTTAAATGGTGCCCCATTTGTAAGGAACATGCATTTGTGGGATGAGCAGCACAGTTGAGTATGTGGGTTGCGGCCATGTAAAATTTCACAAATCTTCTCTGCCAATGCCAAACAGCTTACATCTGCACTGGAACCTGAACATGTGGAGGAACGTTATGTTCAGCGATGAGTCCAGATTCTGCCTACGGAAGTTGGATCGTAGGGTCAAAGTGTGGAGAAGACGGGGAGAACGCTATGCTGATTGCTGCACCGATAGAGTAACACCTTTTGGTGGAGGCAGTGTGATGGTGTGGGGCGGCATCTCCATCACTGGAAAAACGAGGCTTGTCATCATTTGATTGATTGATTGATTGAAACCTTTATTTCGACAGGGAAGAACATACTGAGACCAAGTCTCTTTCACAGATGTTCCCTGCTTACAGTCAACATATACAATCATTACAGTAGCAAAGGTACAAAAAGTAGTAAAAAAGTACAGACAATAAGCAAATTAAACAAATTAAACAATAAAACCTGCCTATCACTCTATCCTAATGCAATAAAAACGTGCATATCTCTCTATCCTAATACAATACAACCTGCATATTTCTCTAACCTAATACAGTACAACCTGCTTATTCTCTATCCTAATACAATAAAAACCTACATAACTTTCTATCCTAATACAATAAAAACCAGCAAATCTCTGTAACCTAATATTTCTCTAACCTAAATACAATACAACCTGCTTATCTCTCTATCCTAATACAATAAAAACCTACATAACTTTCTATCCTAAAACAATAAAAACTAGCATATCTCTCTAACCTAATACAATAAAAACCTGTATATCTTTCTATCCTAATACAATACAAACAACAGGAAATGCATAGAACATAGGAAAAAAAGAGGGGGGGGTGGGCTATAGGGTGGGGGGGGGGGGAGGCGGGTGAATACATGCATGTGTGTGCAAGTGTGTATAACTGAGTAGTCCGTGTTTATGTGTGCGTAAGACTGAAGGTTACATTCTGGCACCCAGCAATCTTGACAACTCAAGTCCGCAGAATCTTTTCACGAAACACAGCAAGTCGCCATGGAGATAACCTCGATGTAGCCAGTCCGCAGGTCTTTTCGCGATAACACAGCAGGTTGCCATGGAGATATCCTTGAATGCCCTGTCCAGAAGTAAACAACAGGAGTCCAGGGAAGATAGGTGCGTAGGAACGCCTCTTTGCATGTGAGTCTTCTGGGAGAGGCAATCTCAATGCAGAGAGATATCGAGATGAGATTCTGCAACCAGTGGCAATCCCATATCTCCACAGTCTGGGACCGAACTCCATCCTCCAAGATGACAACGCTCGCCCCCACAGAGCGGGGTTTATCAGAGACTACCTCCAGAATTTGGGAGTAGAGAGAATGGAATGGCCTGCCAACAGTCCTGACCTCAACCCAATTGAACACTTGTGGGATCAGCTTGGGCGTGCTTGTTCGTGCAAAAGAGTGACCAACACAACCACGTTGGCTGACTTGCGACAAATCCTGGTTGAGGAGTGGAATGCCATCCCACAGCAGTGTGTGACCACGCTGGTGACCAGCATGAGGAGGAGGTGCCAGGCTGTTGTGGCTGTGTATGGTTCTTCCACACGCTACTGAGGCTCCTGACTGTTTGTTAAATTAATAAATTGTAAAATTGCCAATATGTCTTTTTTCTTCCTTGTTACTGATAGACTTTAATCATCCAATCCACCAAACAACACCAAACAAGAGTCAGTAGCAACAGCAGAATAAGCTGTTTGGCATTGGCAGAGAAGATTTGGCAAATTTTACATGGGCGCAACCCACATACTCAGCTGTGCTGCTCATCCCACAAATGCATGTTCCTTACAAATAGGGCACCATTTAAAAGGGAAATAAACAGGCTTTCCAACGGTATAAAATGTATTGCCAAGAAGCATTGTTGCAACAGAGAAATAATCTACCAAACACAAATTTCCAAACGTTTTGTTCGATGTTTATATACATTTCCTGGATCATAAACTCCATGTCAACAAGTGTGCGAAATCTGAGGATGATATACAGAAGTACTAAAGGTGATGCTAAATATAGGCAGTGTACCCTGTTTTCCATTAGTGTCTCCAAATCTATCCAAATGACTAAATTGTGTACTGCTCTACATAAAAAAAGAGATATATTTAACTACAAATCAACAGTTTTGGCTCATAAAACTCACTTTTGTATCATTTTCAAGTGGGATATATTTTCATCAGTATAGGGGGGTAGATATCTATGGGACCAAAACCCCTATGCAAAACATGTCATAAAATGAATAAAATTGGTTTTGTCCATTATAAAGAACATACATTTGCTTCTTCTGATGAATTAAGATAAAATATTGATATCACAGTGTTACATACACCTAAATATGTAGCCTAATCATTCACTCTTGTACCTCAATAAAACATAACTTTTTCCTGTACTCTACAGTATGTATACTTTTGCTCAGGGATTGCATTTTTCTGTAGTTTTTTTATATTCCTAGTCATATTGATTAAGGGAAATCTTTACCTTAATCTGCCACATATCAGCGCACAGAAAATTGGAATGAGCAGTTGCCATTGCATAAGTGACAAGTACGCCATAGCCTATATTATGAACGATAACATGAAAATAAAATAGTATTCTACCATATGCAAAATGCTGCCTATTCTGTTCTATTTTCAATGGAAATCGGTAGGCTACATCAAAAATACAATTAACGATTGGACTAGAGTATGTGAAATGTGTTCAAAATGCTAAAATAACAATGAGTCTATCAATCATATTGGAAAACAGTGCTCGAGTGGAAAAATGAACTTACTTAACTTATTATCTGTAGCCAGCGAGACCAACTGCATTTCAGAAACAATATTTTTTAAATATCGGCATGGGGAATTTCCCCTCCCCGATGCGTTATATTTACAGCTTGCGTAATATGAGACCGTGAAAATGAAAACTGGCGTTACGCAGGACGGTAGTAAATAGTATAAAGCCAAGGGCCACCGCGGTGGTACAACGGTAAGAGCGCTGACTTTCAGTCAGTGCAGTTGTACTCCGAGGATCGGGGTTCGCGCCCCGGTCCTGCCAGATCCAAGCGTGGCCGGTGCCCTGTGGGAGCGGCAATTGGCAGCTGCTTCCGGGTGGGGGAGGGGCTCGGAGAGAATCGCTGCGCACAAAAATGGCCCTGGGCGAGTTGGAATCACGGTCAAGAGCTCGAGGAGTCGCGCCCTGTAGAGGACGTGGCGCCCTCCTTCCTACTACCGGCTGACAGGGTTGTATAGCGGTGGTTCTCAAGCGGTTGCTACATGGGGGGAATTGAATTAGAATAGGGGTTCAATTGGCTACTAAATTGGGAAAAAAATTGGGGAAAAATCTGAAAAACTAATTTAAAAAAAATTATAAATAGTATAAAGCACCCCGGAAGACATGGGATATACGTTGCTAAGGTTATAAAGCACTCTGTTGGATAAAAGAGCCGACAATTAAACCAGAACGAACTGTAATGAACGAAACAGGCTTGCAGAGCATGGGGGGTATTACGAGTCGACATATCAGATAGTGTATATTTCTCAAACCGATTGTACCACACAATAAATGACCACTGAATTTTGAAAGGAACATCTCGATGTGTAAAACCAATGGTAGGATTGTATATTAATTTCATATTTAGTTTCATATATTGCTAGTAGAATACATGGTAGAATGAGAGAATACTTTCACATGTTTATTTTACATTTGAGTTAGCAGGGCTTTTCACGGTTTTTCTGGCATACGATCAGGCGATTGTTTGGTTTATCTTGTTGCTATGACAGAATTCTAATTTTATACGATGAATAAATATATTTATGAACTAAAACATAGACGCGATTGTCCACTATGTCACACATGGGTAGGTATAGACTGGGTGGGGGGGTGCTTGTTAAATTAACTTGCTACGGAAAAATAGTAACACTTAGAAACTACGCATTGGCCAGAAATGGTCGCGAATCGTCTACCAATAAAGTTAAAACACACAGTTTGTGTTTTCCACTAATAGTTTGGCTGCAGGAGCAAGGAATGTCAGTTGAGCAAAAATGTCCCGCCGGCGAGACCATCTGAACAAAGGGGTTAATATCTATATTAATGAGCTAGTGGCATTGTTGGAACAATCTGCAAACCCTGGCCTAACCATAAACAACAAGAAAAAAACAGACACACACATAGTGGCTCATTTCCTACACCATGGACTTGAAGCAGTAGAAATATCGGGCCTGCATTCAAACATTAACTGGACACAGGAAGACAGACGTAGGACAGAAAGACATTGGATTAGAAAACTCAACACCATATTCCCAGGAGGATTAAACAAACGCTGGTACAAACTTCAACACAAGAGGGACCAAATTCTTCCTACTTAAAGGCTGCAGTACACTGAATGGCCAGTACAAACTTTTCTTTCCTAAGGGGCCCTCATAAGGGGTAACTTCAGAAATAAAAAAATTTCCTTAACCTAAACAAGAAAACTAGATTTTTGCTATATGCAGATGACTTTGTCCCACCCACAGAACATTGGCTACAGCAAACACTGGATCTGCTAGAGCAATACTTTCACAACTGGGCCCTGACAGTAAACTTAAAACAAATCTAAAATAATGATATTCCAAAAGAAACCCAGATCTCAGGGGAAAAAATCACAAAATCACATTTTAGCAAAAAAAAAAAATTCTGGAAAACACTGGCCTTCAAAATGCTACACCCTAATTACCAATTGGTCTCATTCACTTCTCACCTGTTCAAACTCAATTGGCAAAACACTTCAATCATGTGTCAGAGCATAAAAAATTCCTCAGGTGACCTCTACTGTGTTGGGGTAAAAATGGAGCAGCATGGAGAACAGAGAGGAAGAGTGATAGCAAGAGGAGGAGGAGGTGGAGGAGATGGAGTTGGTGGTGGTGTCCGAGTACGAGGAGGAGGAGGAAGAAGAAGAAGGATGAGGAAGAGGAAGGGGAAGCCAAGGCAAGCCAATATTTCTAATGAAATCCGCACAACTTTGGTTGACTATGTATTCAATCATGGCCTAATAATGACCAAAGCTGGGCAGCAAGTCCAGCCGAATTTGAGCCGCTTTACGGTAGCCTCAGTTATCCGGGCATTTAGAGATGAGAATAGGTAAGTAACCACTTCAGTAGTCTTCTATACTCTCTACAGTAATTACAGTAATGTAAGTTTATGGTTTCTATGGATATCTACAGTGCTTAGAGAAATGTATAGTGTAATGTTGTTTTGTCTTACATTTATGAAATATGTGTAGCCTATACTGTATACTTTTCACAGAATAGAAAGACGAGCAGCAAGAGGTGGCAGAGGCCGGAAATTTACAGATGAGCCAGAGACCACCGTAATCAACATGGTGTTGGCTAATAATGCCATTACACTGAGGGAAAGTAAAGACAGTCATACTAAACAATGTCCTCTTCCCAAACATTGACCAGGTCAGCCTGCTCACAATAGATTGTGTCCTGAAGAAACACCAGCTTTGAATGAAACAGATATATTGCGTATCGTTTGAGCGCAACGCTGACAGAGTGAAGGAGCTACATTACCAATATGTGCAAGTGAGTACAGCAGGTGACTGTAACTGACCACATCTTTTCAGTACTCTGTATAGACATGTCACTATGCACCTCAGTGAACCCCAAGAAGAGTGCTAGCACTGCTTTACAATCACAAATTAGAGTAAATCAAATAATTAAGCAAACAAAATATGTGGAACATCGGAATAATCAAACCAAAAAACAATCTTAATTGCTATTTGGCCCTAAATTCTAAATACAATTTGGCAGAGAGAGAGAGAGAGACCACTGTTGGGAACTGTGCAAAAATACCTTCAATTAAATAAAGGAGAATTGCACTGGGCATATTGTGCTGGGCCTCAGGGTTTGCAAAAGGCACTGACTGATGTTGAAAAAAAACAAAAAAAAACATTTTCTTTAAATGGGCACATCAGTGCTAACCTGTCGAATAGTCTTCTGACTTAATAGACACAGTGATGAGCAGAAACTGGTTTCTGTGTGGGACTGTTTCTGAGAGCCAATATTTGGATTTGTCCTGATTGAATCACAGTTGGATATATTTAGATTCAGATGTCTATGCAATTCAGATGTATATGACAGGAGAATTGGGGCAGAGAACCATTGGCATGCTTGTGCTTTTGCATTTAAAAAAAAGTGAGACTTCAAAAAACCAGTTTATGGATAGTTGAACTGCCCTACTGCCATAGCAAAGTGTACCAACTTTGTCTTTCAAATTCATAACACAAATAACATGTCATAAATATCCTCTGAAGGTGAGTAGTACTCATTGCAGTAAAATAGTTAACACTAACAATTAACGCTCTTCCAACAATGAAGAAAGGACCAATTTGTCCTCAACATAAAGCTAAGCAGACCTCCTAATCCGCCTGTTTCTCCTCTATATATTTGGTGCATAAATACACACTCATTGTGCCATAGAATTCACTGCAATGGTTTTATGATAATAGAACCAGTTATACTGGCTGGATTTGGACAGCACTATTCTTCTGCCCTGACTTCAAGTAAAATCACCAGGTGTTATCTTCTCACCGGCAGAGCCTCCCTATTGTTGATTCAATAATACGAGAGGTCTCTTATCAGTGTTAGGGGTGACTGATTGGCAGGCCGATATGTTTAGACAATGCCCAGTATTTAACTGAATTCAGAGGGGCCCGGTCATACCCATGTTGAGCAGAATAATGGAGAATTAAACATGTACAATGGAAAAAATGTGTCTGTGCTTGCACCACACTGTGTTTATTTTACGTGTTTAAAAAAGTGCTAGGCTTTATATCTTCATGTCTCACAGCTCCAAGTTTTGGTTTTGTTTCTTTTAAATACAGTACTATATGTACACCAATGTACATCTAGAAAACAACAAACAAACGAACATAATAGTATAATAACTTTTAAGGAAAAGTTGTTTTCAATTGGTTTGATATATTAAAATTACTTACATAATAATAGATTTTGTCTAAATGTCTAAACATTATCAAACACAAGTACAGACTTCTAATCATCATATCAGAAAGTCTGCTTGACTGGTGGTGGTGATGCGGGATGAACTGCAGATTAATGTGAACCATGCTACCTTAAATTGTATTCGTTTTCAACAAAACAATGTTTACAACCATCACCCAATACAGGGAGGAACAAGTGGGGGAAGTGCAGGAGAAGGAGAGAAAAGAAAAAAGGAGAAACGGAGGGAGAGAAAGCATGCGGCCAGCGCCATGTGATCAAAACGAAGCGATTTATGCTTTCATCCCGACTGACGGCCGATTAAATTAAAACAGATCAGCGGTGCAGTCTGTGGGCAGGTGGCTGTCGGCTGGCGTCGGCCTCAGAGCGATTAAATTGCTGCTGAGATGGAGGGCCTTCCTTTCCTGTAGCCACGCTTACAGATCAAACAGTGACAAATGAGATGTTACTGCTCTTGTAAAGCAAGGCTACAATCTGTCAAAGTACAACATAATTTGTGACCTGACGTGGCACCCTCTCTTTTTTGACGTTTGAGCGTGGCCGGTAAGTGGCGCGGGTGAGTCTACTTATGACAACTATGGCTGCTTCCCATCCCACCAACACCCCGACACTTCCAGTCCATTCCCAAACCCCCAGTCCCAAACTGGCATGTCCCATGCAGCTGTTGATGGGATGATATTTATGAAATTACTGTGCCATTAATGTTAATTATCATCATTGAGATGTTAATAATTTACAATCCCAGGTTATCTTTTCTAAAATTGTAAAATATGAAACCAGCTTTACAGGTTGCCTGTGTTCAGATTGGTAACCTTCTAAACCCACTTTGTGATGTATTGCTCTATCAAATGACTGCCTTAACCACTTAAACCAGTGATTGTGATTCACAATGTAGAGGTGGCTGTGCATAATAGTTTTTAGTTTATATTTTTTGGCCACGCCTTATTGAAAATCTTCTTTCCTTGAGTTGAGAACCTGCTGAAGACGACAGGTATGAGGCATGCATTTTAAAAATGGGGAAAGCGATGATTACTTGAGGGGAAATCTGGAACCTTCAGCCAAGGGAGCGCTACTTAGTGAGCTGTATGACTGCATTAACAAGGCTTCTCTCTGCCTCAACAATTCCTCTGCACTAAGTGATCTAATTAAACCCTCATCACTCCTGTGCCTCAGAATGGTCACTGTCAGTGTCACGTGCACACTGAACGCATTTCACACTCAACTGTTTTACATGCTATCTTCTGTCAAACCTGATGGGGAACATTGAACAGTGATGGGGGCAATAGTTGACCATTGTGGAAATAACCACATGTGCATGTGCTTATATTTAATGTTCTTATTAGTGATACATTGTCTAAATATATGTAGTAATACTTTTTTATCTTAAATGTTTTATTTGGCCAACTCTCTTATAAAATATCATTCAGAATGGGCATTGTGGCCTATTTGCATAGTTGACTAATGTGGTGTTATAGTTAAGCATCTCTGAATCTGAAAGATGGTGTTCACTTTTGCATTACGATTCACCTTTGGAATTTTAAGATGTCTTAGGTCAACAAACAAGGTGTTCCGCAGGAATGGTTTCTGAATTACACACATGCATTTCTGCATATTATTATAGGTATGTCATGGTTTGTGGGTTTTTATTTTATTTTCCGTTGCGGTTCTCGTCCTTATTTCCCGATTGAGAATCTATCAGATTTTTTCCACGTTCCATTCCGAGGTTTGCTTTCCCTCATCATTGTTTTCACCTGTGCCTCTACCTGCGGGGTATTTACGTTCCTCACTTCCGCTTCCCCGGTGCTTCTTTGTCATTCGACATTGCATTGAGCCAGGTATAGCCAGGTACTAGCGACCTTGTGATATTAAACGCTGTAAATGCAAGTTTCCTGTCTTTTCTTTCTTTGCATTTATTTTGTTATTCCCTTTATTGGTCCTCACTCGTGAGTGACTTGTTTCTGATCCCCCTACCTTCGCGTTTGATTATCTGCCACTAAAATCCATTACAAGGTAGAGTACATTACATTACATTGCAATCACTTTGCAGACTTTACATTGATCCAGAGCAATGTACAGTTGTGAGAACATCAGTGTTATTCTCAGGAATACAAAAATGAAGTAACGCTAAGAAGACACAAAGGCCCATTTAAAATGAAATAAGTGTAACATTACATTACTTATTGAAATAAGTGTAACCAAACAAACTATTTGTATTGTAACTAAAGACAATTCCACTAGACGAATAGCCTATCTTTACACAACTATAACTATTACATTATCCAAAAAGAAATCAATTAAAGAAAGAGAAAAAGAAAGGTTATTTAAATGGAATCAAGAAAGCTATGGTACAGTCTGAAGAGGTGAGTCTTCAGTCTGCATAGGAAGATGGGCAGGGTTTCCGCTGTTCTGCAAGACACCCAGACATAGTAGAACAGAGGGGCCTGGGAGGAGTGCAGGGTCTGATTATCTTTTGAAAATATACTGGTGCTGTCCCTCTAGCTGGCCGATAGGCTAGCACTAAGGTTTTGAATTTGAGGCAAGCTGATATACGCGGGTTGCCAGTGGAGGGTGTTGAAAAAGGGACTGGCATGGCTGAGTCTGTGGAGGTTGTAGATCTGAGGAGCAGCAGCATTCTGGATGAAATGCAGAGGTCTGATCGCAGATGTAGGGAGGCTAGCAAGGACGGAGTTGCAGTAGTCCAGGCAGGAGATGACAGTTGTGTGTCATCAGTGTAGGAATGATAAGACAGGCCATGAGAATAAATGACAGAGTCAAGAAACTTGGTAAAGAGAAAGAAGAGGACAGAACTAAGGATTGACCCCTGGGGGACACCTATTAATTGTTCCAGATGTCTCAAAATTGCACCGCCCCATGCAACCTGGAAGGAGAGACAGTCCAGTTAGGAAGCAAAAAAAGCTGTGCTGCAAATCCCCAAAATTGTCAGGGAAGACAGCAGGAGTTGGTGGTCAACCATGTCAAATGCTGCAGAGAGGTCCAGGAGGATGAGAAAAGACAAAAGAAAAGCTGCATTTGCAGCATGGAACTCCTCACTGACTGCAAGGAGAGCAGTCTCAGTTGAATGGTCAGCCCTGAAGCTAGACTGGTGAGGGTCTAGAAGATTGTTCTGTGAAAACAGCACATCCAAGAGTTTTGGAGAGAAGGGGGAGAAAAAAGAAAGGATGGTAATTCTGGATGAGGATGGGTGTCTTGAGCAGGGGCTGCCCAAGCTTGTTTGAAGACAGCAGGGACTCATCCAGTGGATAAGGATAAGCTCACCAGAGAGGAGAGTACAAAGTCACGTTCTCCTTCTATAGGGCCTCATTGATTCTGGCCAGTAGGAGCAAAATCCAGTTCAGAAGCAATAAGTACAGAATTAATCCAACAGCATATCAGCCAATGTACCACAGCTTTCTTGATAGAGAACAGAACACTCATGGCAGAACACTCAGTACAAGGTGGATTTGAAGTTCTAGAACTGTTCGACAAACACTGCAAGGCAAAGGTGGCTGTATTCTTCATTATTTAAAGCAGATGCAGGATAACTCTAAAATGGGCCACTAAAACCAGCAAATGTAGGTTTTACACTCCTGTACCAATGGTAATTCCTTTTCTGCATCTTCCTGCTGGTTGCGTTCAAGTGTCAGTTGAGCAGTTTAAAATTGTCATGGCGATCTTAGAAATGTTCTCAGTACATTTGAGTAGTCTCAAAAACATGGGGTTCATTGCAATCGCTTATTTTCATGCCTTGCGTCCTTTCATCGCTTGTTAGCTCCGCCCAATGGAGGACTTGAGGAAAGAATGCAAGGATCAGATACCAGGACGGAGGAATCGAGGCAACATGCATTAGGCAAATGGAACGTCCTTGCTCAATCAAGCGTCGGCATCAAATTATGCTTACGTGCTTAACTATAATCCTCTTTTGGCCTCTTTTTCATGAATACACATGGGTTTTGTTAGTTATAGGAAATGAGTGTCATTATGGATTAGTGCTTTATAATAAATGGAAAGGAACGATAAAATTGCATTTGCGTAGGGGTGTGCCTGCGACGTGACAGATCTGGAGAGTGGTGGATAATTTACATACGTCATGCGTTCCAAGAAAAGGCTTCAGCTTTTTATAGTGCTTTCTTCCGAGGAGCATTTTGGGGTTTGGAATGTCCTTAAAGATGGCAAACCTCGATCGATTTCCGGGTCAAGCGAGGAGAAGAGGACGGATAAAATAAGCGATTGGAATCCACCCTCAGTCTAAATTTCCTCAGCCTTGCTGTTCACAAATCTTTTGAAAATCAATAACTGATACTTAGTATCTGTACAACAGATCAGCTGTTAGTGCACATTACGTGGAGGAAAGGGGTGTCGCCGAAGCTATTTAGACTGGTAGCTGCTAACTGCCCCCCTATCTTCTCAGTGCTAACACTAAGCTTTTTAACGCAGAACAGTTTGGGTCGACTTTACTTGTGATTCATTGAAATCATCACCTGCAGTAAATTTTACAAAATCACAATCCAGTCAAAATTTAGTTAATACCAGAATCGCATTCCCAAAGATAAAATCTACCATTCACTGAAATCTTTCAATTCTAATCGTTGTGTAAATTTGTCAAATTTTGTTAAATATTGGGACTAGTTAGTCCATCAGACATAAATAGAGACACAGGGCAACAGTGGGTTATAGATTTTTGTGGGATAAACACAGCCAAAGTCATTGCAATGTGCAGGTGACTGTTTGAAAACGGGATATTATTGGAGTTTCATCCGCAGCGTGCAAATGTTATTTCTCCACGTTAACCCCTCTCGCATCTTAACCCCTTCCGCCGTACCATGTTGCACAGGCAAAAGAAACCCCAGACCCCCCACTACTTTGTTCCACCCTTGTGCATCACTAACATCTCTTGATGCACCCCAATCAAAGCAGTCAACAAACGGGCCTGACCTAACTGTTGGGAGTCCCAAACAAATCTTTTGCATGTTCAAACATTTCCATCATTTCTCACTGTGGCCCCTATCTGTTGTTGACTTCCATCAGCCTATCATCTCTCCCATCATGAATTAAAAGCATATTTATCTATATTCACTAGCTACCTATCTAGCTTGATTCACAGAATGAGAATGTGTGCAATCACCTGCAACGTGTTTATATTTTAATGCACATACCATCCCGACTTGATACAATGATGAGGATGTACAATGAACAGTGGCCAAATTAATTTAATTCAGTCTGAAAAAAACCGGAAATGATCTTCTTCTATGGAGTAGAAACAATGTAACATGTTCTGGGGCTCATGGATACTGTAGTATTTGAAATACCAAAGTAACAAAAAACACGATTTCTCCTAAACATTAGTTGAATGTTTAGAGAAAGATATTTTAATGTGCATTATAATAAAAAATACATCTCCATAAATAATTTTTCCAGACATAGACAAGTCTTTGTCTGTGTAGTGACATGTTGACGACCCCTGTTCATCAGGTTTAACTAAATAAACAGCAGGAATTAAAGTGGAGAAGGCGCTCCAGTTTCCAGAGCACCTACAGTTGTGGTCTGATATAAAAACATTTATGTAAATGAATTTTTAAACAACGGTTTGTGCTTTTAGGTGGGTAAGTGAACAGATGAAATGGAAATAGCTGTATTGAGATGCCCCCTTGAGATTTGATTGAGGTCTGATTTGATTGAAGAGTCTGAGGGATCAAACAAGCCCCAAACCATCACTCTGCAGCCAGATATGTAGTAGATATGGATGGATTACTTTAAGGGTTGTTTCTCCTTCCTATTGAACTCTATGAAAAAATAAGTCAGGAGAAACAACCCTTCAAGTGATAGTACGGATGGCAGTAGATATGGATCGATAACTTGAAGGGTTTCTTCTCCTGACTTATTTTTCCAGAGAGTTCAATAGGAAAATTTATCATGAGAAACAACCCTTAAAGTGATCCATGCATATCTACTGCATATCTGTCAGCAGAGCAATGATTTGAGGCATATTAGATACCTCAGACCTTTGATGACTTACAGCCATTTAGCCAACCATGGGTTCATACTATTCCCATGTAATTTACAGCTTAATCTAGTCCCACCCCCCAATTCCCATAGAGATCCATTCAAATGCAGAGAGATTATAGTATCGCCTGTAGGAGTACCTAAAAATAAGATATCAAGAGAGTCTTTTGATATCCCTTTTATACTCAGTCATGATAGCATCAGCTGTTTACCTGCAGAATGTTCCAAACAGATGTTTTTTTTTAACTTCCCAGTGGTTTTTTTGCCCCTGTCCCAGTGGAACGTGTTGCCAGAGGTGGAACATAACTAAGTAAAAATACTTACTGTACTTAAGTATGTTTTTCACGTATCTGTATTTTACTTGAGTATTTATTTTGTATGGGACTTTTCACTTTTATTCACTATATTTTAAATGAAAAAATCAGTACTTTCAACTTACTACATTTCTAAAACAGTGTCGTTACTCTTTGCTTACAGCATTTTTGAAAAGAAACATTTTCGTCCATTCGTTTTCATTTATTTAAATGCAAAGGAAGCGTAATAATTCTTAATAATTCTAATGCGCATAATTCCTTCTCTGACCGTTGCTAGGCTACTCATTGCTGAATCTCTTGTAGCTGAAAAGAGTGCAGACAGGGACCATCATTTGTGGCAGTGCAGAGAAATATTTAATCGTATATGGTTGAAGCCATTCACCATCCACGGCCTTATTTAGGTGAACTGTTGAAAATGCTTGGTACAAAAAAATTATTCCTACAAATTACCCTGTCTCCTGTGCCTGCTAAAACAGCACAAGATCCTCTCGTTCAAGAATTTGTCTTCGGAATTCGGAGGTAATTTCTTAACTAACATGAGGCGCACTAGCTTGCTACACTATGGATGTTTTTTTTTTATAGCCAGATAACATAGATCAGTATATCCACAATTTCACCAATTAGGAGCCTATTGATTCACCTCAGTCTTTAATTTGATAAAAGAAATGTTTCTTGCCTCTCTTTTTGTAATTATTAGCAATATAGCACAATAAGAATATTGGACTTTTATTATTCATGACATGCATAGCTATTGCTAGGATAATGTGGCTTAAGAGGGTAAATAATCCCTCTAAATGTGACAAACAGCTAATTAAGAACAATTGACAGCTTGTTAAAATTCCGGTTAGAAACGAAATTCTGGTTGGAACGAAAACCAGCATACAGTGGTCCCCCAGGACCGAGTTTGAGAACCACTGACATAGATGACTGTAACATTCTATTTTCAAATGTTATTTATGACATCATAACATATTACCTATATCCCCAAATACCTCGCCTCGGATGACTACTTTTACTTTTGATACTTAAGTACATTTAAGCGCATTGAAACCTTTATTTCGACAGGGAAGAACATACTGAGACCAAGTCTCTTTCACAGATGTGCCCTGCTTACAGTCAACATATACAATCATTACATGTACTTATACACTTTGACTTAAGTATACATTTCCAAGTGGTACTTTAACTTTTACCTGAGTTTTTTTTAATGTGGGTATTTGCACTTTTACTTACGTAAGAGATTTGTGTACTTGTTCCACCTCTGCGTGTTGCAGGCATCAAATTCGGAATTAGCGCATATTTACAAAAATGAATAAAGTTGATAAGGTAAAACATGAAATATCTTTTCTTTGTACTCTTTTCAATAAAATATATGTAAAATAGAATTTACAAATCACTGCTTTCATGTGCATTTTACATCCCGACTTTTTTAGAATTGTGGTTTGTAATAATTATACATTTTATTCATGTTGTGCTTTTCATAGTTAGTTAGTTAGTTAGTTTATTTGATCATCTTTAACAGTAACATATACCATACATCACCAATACACATGCATCAACAAAAAAGACTATTTCAGGTGATCAAAAGGAAAAAGGCAGAAGCTGAAAGCTTATGAATGCCTATCCTATTCCCTAAAGTGGTTATTTAAAATAAATCCTTGAAGTATACAACAAACAAACAGGAGCATGTCATTGGAACTACCAGGATCCATACACGCTGTTTTACACTTCATACATTATCTATACTTTCTGTTATACTACCACTTTCATCATTATTTCAATTATTTCAACAATTTTCCTCACCACAACAAAGTTCACCAATATTGCCATCTATACCATCATTTCAAAGATCATAGTTTAATGAAATAATGATTTATACCATACTGTATTGTACTACAGTATATCATACTATATTATACCAAAACACATTATATTCCCATATTATTTATAATTTTTTTATTTTAATTTTTTTATTTTATTGTAATTATATTATACTACATTATGTTACATCATATCATACTATTATATTATAATATATTATATCATATTCCATTATATTATATTATGTTTTATTATTTTTTAATTTAATTTAATTACATTATATCATATTATATTATTCTATATTATACTACACCATATCATATTATTTTACATTATATCATAATATACTATATTTGGCCAGGATTTCATATTTGAGCCGTTTTTTAAATTGTACAATATTTATGCTATGTTTCACCTCCTCAGTCAAACCATTCCAGATCTTTACCCCACAGACAGAAACGCACTTACTCTTCCGAGTGGTGCTAGTGCTGGGTTGTTGGAAGTTTAGGTCCCACCTTAGCTCATAACCCCCCTCCCTATCCCTGAACATTCTCAGAATACACCTAGGGAGTAGTTTTTTCCTTACCTTAAACATAAATTGAGCTGTTTTAAATTCCACTAAGTCTAATAATTTCATTGTGTGAGATTTTAAGAAAAGGCTGTTTGTGTGTTCGTAAAAACCTACCTTATGAACTATTCTCATTGCTCTTTTTTGTAATATGTATATGGGTTGAAGGTTAGTTCTATATGTATTTCCCCACACCTCCACACCATAAGTCAAATAAGGTGATACAAGTGTATTGTAAAGAGTGAATAGTGATTTATAATTTAATATATCCATTGTTTTGCCTATAATGCCAACACTCCTTGCCACTTTAGACCGTATATATTTTATGTGTGGTTTCCAACTGAAAGTGTGGTCAATTATCACTCCCAAAAATATGTTCTCATAAACTCTTTCTAATTCTACATTATTTATCTTTAGCTGTACCAGTGTATTCATTGGTATTTTTTTATTTCCGAAAATCATGAATTTTGTTTTTTTCAGATTAAGTGATAATTTATTAATATCAAACCAGAATTTCAATTTTTCGAGTTCCGCTGAGACCTCCTCCAACAACTGATGTAGGTTCTCACCAGCACAAAAGATGTTTGTATCGTCGGCAAAAACAACATAATTCAAGATACTTGAAACCCTACAGATGTCATTAATATATAGTATAAATAGTTTAGGACCTAGTATGGAGCCTTGCGGTACCCCGCAAGTGATAAGTGAGATAGATGATCTATACTTACCCATCTGAACATACTGTTGTCTGTTTTCAATGTAGCTTTTAACCCAATTTAGCCCTACCCCTCTAATACCATATTTTTCCAATTTCTTTAATAATATATTATGGTCAATTGTATCAAATGCCTTCTTTAAATCTATAAAAATACCTAGTGCATATTTATTATTGTCCATTGATGAAGTCAATTTTTCAGTTAACTCCATCAATGCCATGGTAGTTGACCGACCCGAACGAAATCCATATTGGCTATCTATTAGTATATTATGTTTATCTATAAAATTGTCCAGCCGTGCTGCAAATATTTTTTAAAGAATTTTTGAGAATTGTGATAGTAATGAGATTGGCCTGTAATTTGTGAAGAGGTGTTTATCTCCCGCTTTGAAAACAGGGATCACCTTAGCTGTTTTCATTTGTCTAGGAAATGAGCCAGTTTTTAAAGATAGATTACAGATATATGTTAAAGGGTCTGCTATTGTAATAATAATATTTTTTATAAGTGTCATATCAATTCCATTTCCATCAGTAGATATTTTATTTTTGAGCTTGTGGACAATATCAATTATTTCCTTATTATCTGTGTTGTGTAGAAAGATTGTGGCTGGAATCCTATTATCTGATATCTGAGCAATATCACCCCCTAGGGGAGGGTTTATTTCATTAGCCAGATTTGGCCCAACACTCACAAAGAAGTTGTTGAACCCCTCTACAACCTCATTCATGTCTGTGATTGTTCTCTTATTTTCAATAAAATGATCTATGTAATTTGTATTTGTTTTATTTCTAATAATATTATTCAATATATTCCATGTACCCTTGATATTATTTTTATTCTTATCTAATAGTTTATTATAATATTCTTTCTTACATCTCCTAATAATATCCATTAATTTGTTTTTATATATTTTATATCTAGTTTCTTTGTCTCGGGTTCTATATTTAATAAAATCTCTATATTGTTTATTCTTTTTCCTACGGGCATTCATCAACCCCCTAGTCATCCACGGTTTATCCACTGTATTTGAGCTTTTTCTATATTCTATTACTGGACAGTTTTTATCATATAATAGTAGGAATATATCTAAGAAATTATCATATGCTATATCTACGTCCTCAGCTTCATAAACGTCTTTCCATTCTTGAGATAATAAATCTCTCTGGAATGCATTAAGGGCATCCTCTGTTCTCACTCTTTGATATGTTGTTACATTATCATCCTTCTTCATATTATAGTCACAATCGTAGATTGCGAAGACTGGCAGATGGTCGCTAATATCATTCATAAGTATTCCACTCAATATATTGTTCTCCATATTATTAGTATATATATTATCTATTATAGTCGCTGAATGTGATGTTATTCTAGTTGGTTTTGTTATAATAGGATATAAACTCATACTATACATTGCAGCTGTAAATTCATCTATTAATAAATTATTATTAGCATTCAGAATATCTATATTATAATCACCACAGATATAAGCAACCCTCTGCTCAGTCCTCGCAAACATCCCCTCCATAAAGTTCTTAAAAGACTCAATGCTGTAATCTGGAGCTCTATAAACACAGCTGACAAGAATATTTTTCTTTTTTTCCATTACGATCTCTACAGTGACACATTCACACACATCTTCAATGGCAGTTGTCATCTTTTCCACAATCCTGTGTTTTAATCTGCTATCAACATAGAGAGCCGTCCCCCCTCCCCTCTTATTTAATCTATTTTTAAATATGAACCCATAACCCTCCATCTCAAAATCCACCCCCCTCTCCAAATTAAGCCACGTTTCTGAAACAGCAATAACATTGAATGGTGTGGTAAACTTTCTTAGGTAGTCTTTAATCTCTTTAAAATTTGCATATAGACTCCTGCCATTGAAGTGTATGAATGATATACAATTGTCTAACTTTATGTTGTTATTAAACTGATCATCAGTATAGTAACGACAATTGTTATTTACATTAATATAGAAATTACTCACAGGGTCTATATCATGATTCAAGTCATGCATATGCAACAATCAAGAATTTAGAGGTAAAGCAGACCTGCGTCTGCGAGTCCGCGCGCCCGCGCACGCACGCACGCACACACACACACATTTCCACTCGAAGAGAGAGAGGTTGAAAGAGAGAGAGACAGAGAGAGAGAGAGACAGAAAGAGAGAGAGACAGAGAGATACAGCGCGAGAGCGCACGCACCACAGCATTAAGTTCATACAATCTTTCCAGACGAAAAAAAGGGGGAAAAAAGCCACAGTCCCGAATGTCATGCTATCGAGTGAAATAAAAAATAAAAAATAAAAGTAGTCATTCCATGACAACAAGAGCAATCCATGCAGTCCAATACTCCGTATATGATACCACCATACATAAAGTCGTCTGGAGTTTATGAAAGCAACTCCTCGAGGAATCAAAACTGCCATCCACCCGGGAATAATGCAATATAGAAAGAACAAAAAAGCATGCGATCCAAACAAAAATAGCTCATGCAAAAACCATAGCCCCCCGTATGGGTATAATGGTCTTTTGTAGGTAAATATAAAGGAATTAAAGAAACAATAATCCGCCATGCGTGCAAAAAATAATCCATATTCATGCATAGTCATCGGTAAGGCAGGCGAAGTCATTGTCAGAATTTAACATTATCCTAGCCTCCTTTAGCCAGGGCCAGCAAGCCTACCGGCTGTTAGCTTATCTATACTTGTTCAATTCATTCATCTCTCTTACCACTGGGTGCACTGGATGCAGACAATTGTTCAAACAAAGTAATTTTTCTGAATCACAGATTATTTCCACTATAAATTATTGTCCTTTCAGTTTGATATGGCACATACAGTTTCATTGACCACATTCCCTTGACATGGTAAGATAAAAAAAACACAGGGATTGCGTTTGCATTAAATAATTTAGGAAAGTTTGGATAGCATTGCTTTGGAATAGTGCTAGTTTACTTAGTGTGAGCTACGATAGACAATATTGTTAGTTGTAACTTGGCCACATTTTGATATCAATACTTTTAAAGGCAGGCCTAGTTTTTGCAAGTTGAAATTAAGGACTTACAGACAGTGCTTTGTAGGCTATGCCTGAGTAATGTGGCATTTTTTTAACGTTGTTTTTGTTGAGATATCACTTATTTTTGTAATGTGTTTGGTAGCTAACTAATGATGATAATGCATGAAGAGTTTGCAGTAATTTTAAGTGCATGGTGGTAAATTGTCTATTTTAAAGAGTTGTATCACCTACATGCTAGACGAAGCCTAGTAACTCACACATAGCCTACAAAGCACTATTTTGTAGCTAACAAAATAATGTGTTTTTTTTGTGTACCTGCAGTAGCATAGTAAAAGTAACCAAATAAATAAATAAAACTTTACTGAGGCTGTAACCAGGACGATCAAAGTCAGGCACAGTAAACACAATTGGATATGGAATTCATGTGCAATCCTACCATGGATTTAAGCGTAGATATGTCCCTTTCAAGATTCCGTGGTCATTTATTGTCTTGGACAATCCGTTGGAAAAATACACAGCGCATTTGAACACGATTACACAACCTAAACTAGCTCTGCGTAAAACCCACTTCCTGATTGGTCCGTTGTGACGCTATCAATTTTATTCTGGTTTGATCGACGATGGTTTTATCCAATAGAAGGCACGATAAACTTCCCCAAAAGTAATTTACATGTGTAATTGAAAGCTTGGATTAACTATTTAAGGGCGAGCGTAACTGCAATACTTGTTATATCACGACAATTTTACGCAGGCATGCGCAGATGACGCATTTGGTTTGACGCATTTGGTATGACGCAATTGGTATTACGCAATAAAACTGCGCGCACCTTTGAAGTGACTTTTTAGCAGTTTTCCTCCGAAGTCGGTCAGAAGAGGACAGCAACAGAGATTCTTCTAATCCCTGTAGCATAGATTCTGTGGAAGAGGTGCCTATCAATATGGGGAAGATATCCTCCTCGACATGTAAGTATTACTGCTTGTAATATTTTGATTATATACATTCGTTTTTCCACTGCGTGCTATATTTTCGTTATTTTTGTATTTGCATCGGTAGTAATAGACCACTGTTAACCACTGCTAATAATGCTGAACATATTTGAAAGCACACTTTTTCAGACTCCACCTTGAATAACTACATGTATAAGGTCAATTATATAGTACGTTCTTTCCGTTTATTTTTTATTTTCTATTTGGTTTAGCTATCTCATAGCTTAGAATGTATAGCTGACTGTATTCGGTTGATGACTAGCGATAGCTCCTACGTTGTGAGAAAGTAGCGCTTTCGTGACTTAGAATGTATAGCTGACTGTATTCGGTTGATGACTAGCGATATAGAATGTATAGCTGACTGTATTCGGTTGATGACTAGCGATAGCTCCTACGTTGTGAGAAAGTAGCGCTTTCGTGACTTAGAATGTATAGCTGACTGTATTCGGTTGATGACTAGCGATAGCTTCTACGTTGTGAGAAAGTAGCGCTTTCTTGACTTTGCTTTGTAGATTGTGTCTATGACCTTCAATATGCACTTATTGTACGTCGCTTTGGATAAACGCGTCTGCCAAATAACTGTAATGTAATGATACTATTGTGTTCGTGCCGTTCGCGTAGTGGCTCGTGGTGGCCTGCTTTGTTAGAATTCATAGCATTCACAATGAAATTGAGTATTTTAGCGCTGTTCTGTTTGGTTGCTCAGTCGTACGTTATATTTTATGCCTCGATTTGCCGTGAAGCTAGAACATTGGCAGTGTTTTCCGATATTATTTTATTGTATTGTAATTTATTTGTGCATAATGTACTCTATGGGGTATTAGTATATCCATGGGTGATGCTTTTCACTTAGGGAATGGAAAATATGTATTCAAATTTACTGTGTCCAGATGTGTGCAAGATGAATGTAAAATAAATAAATAAAATAAATAAGCAACAGTTGTGAAACACACTACAGAGTAATGCCATCCTAGAGCATGCAACAAAATATAACATAATGTAGCATACAGAAGAAAGTGTTTACTGAAGTACAAGAGTGAATGATTTCATATTTAGCTGTGTGTACCACAGTGTTATAATGCTTCTGCATTATGTAATTTGTTCCTATAACATGCTTGACCCTCCACCTCTGCCACTCCAGCAGTGCCCTCTACTGTTCAGAGTGAAGCCACTGCAGGACCAGATCCTTACAGCATCCTTACGAAGGCACCGCACAGGATGAAGCAGTATATGAAGGATAATGGTGAAAAAATGGCACACTTGGCATCAAACACTGAACTGAAACTGTGCAATATCAATGTTTTCATCCATTAAGTGATCGTAAGGGAAAATGTATATGCTTTATAAAGGACAAAAGGCTTTTTAATAATTTCTTGGAGAGGTTTTGGGTAGGTTATTGGACACCTAGATATCCACCCCCCTGTACTGATCCAAAATAATTCCCACATGAAAATGATAAAAAGGTGAGTTAAATGAGTCAAAACGGTTGATTTGCACTGAAATGTATGATTAGTTTAAGATTTACAGCTATTCACATTTTAGCCAATTTGGATAGGTTTGGAGACCCTGGGTACATCAGGCTACACTGCTTACATTTTGTGTCATAGATCTTTAGTAGTTCTGTATATCACCCTGCGATTATTGAATGCTTGTGGACAAGGAGTTTATGATCCAGGAAATGTGTAGTTTTACCTGTTTCATTTATGTAGCTCTCAGTATTTTGAAGAAATATATATTTTGTTGCATTTTTTGCAAAGTTTTGCTTGCATTTCCGGCACTTTATTTTGACTTAAATTATGAAAATAAACAAATCAAAGTTTGTACAAAAAATGGTACACCGGGTTTGTTTCATTTAAGCCATTTACCAAGTTTATGTGATGCTCACACCTGGAGTTATAAAGCCTTAAACAGAGTACCCCCAAGATTGACCAAATATGCCATTTGCACCAAGAGGTTAAAATCTTTGCCAAAAAGAGTGTCAAAGCTTCGGTCTCCACAGTGAGTCAGACATGACCGCAAGAGCACAACATAAGTAGGCTCCACAAAAACAGACGTTTTTAGTTTTTTACATTAATGCAACAACGCGATGTTAACCGGATGATATTGTGCGTTAGAACTTTATTGTCTGTGCCTGAGAAATTTAATATTTGTTCCTGTACCGCGTAAATGTTAACCTGCGGTAAACCTTTTGTTTGTTAGCGAGTAGACTAACGTTACGACGACCAGACCATGTGGGGTGACTTTCACCTCTTTTTAAATACAAGTGAAATAGTGAACAGTTAATACTGTTCAATTCTTTCGCATTTGCAAGAAAACTATGTGCTTTAATGTGAATATAACATTCTTGTATGAGAACTATACATGTGCACTGTTTTAGTCGAAAATTAAATGACACTCTGGTACCTGGTGGGGAATCAAACCCGGATCTCTCACATGGTAAGGCTCGACGCTTACCACTACACCAAAGCTTCTTGGATACTTGTTTATGATATACAGTCAAGCCGGAAAGTCAGCACACCCCTTTCACCTTCTCCACATTTTATTACGTTACAGACTTTTACTACAATAGATTGAGTTCATTTTTTGCCTCAAACATCTATACACAATAACCAATAATGACGAAGTGAAAACAGGTTTTTAGAAAATATGCAATTTTATTTTACTGACAAAAATAGGTTATTTAGGGGTTACATATTTGTAAACACCCTTAGCCTAATACTTGGTTGCTGCACCTTTGGCAGTGATTACAGCTTCGAGGCGTCTTGGGAAAGAAGCTACGAGCTTGGCACTCTTGTTTCTGGATATTTTTGCCCATTCCTCTTGGCATATCCTTACAAGCTCCGTCAGGTTAGATGGGGAGCGTCGGTACACAGCCATTTTCAGCTCTTTCCACAGATTGGATTCAGGTCTGGGCTCTGGCTGGGCCACTCAAGGACATGCACAGACTTTCTCAGAAGCCACTCCTTTGTTCTCTTGGCTGTGTGCTTCGGGTCGTTGTCATGTTGGAAGATAAACCTTCACTCCAGTCTGAGGTCCAGAGCGCTCTGGAGCAGGTTTTCTTCAAGGATCTCTGTGTACTTAGCTGCATTCATCTTTCCCTCTATCAGGACTAGTCGCCGCGGGGGAACGGTCCCGCTGCTGAAAAACATCCCCACATCATGATGCTGCCATGCTTCACTGTAGGGATGGTATTAGCCAGGTGTGACGCTTGGTATTCAGGCCAAAAAGTTCAATTTTGGTTTCATCAGACCAGAGAAACTTGATTCACATGGTTTGAGAGTCCTCTAGGTGCCTTTTGGAAAACGCCAAACGGGCTGTGATGTGCCTTTTACTAAGGAGGGGCTTCCGTCTGGCCACTCTACCATAAAGGCCTGATTGGTGGAGTGATTTAGCTGTAAATGACACTGGAACAGTATGGAACACATGGTTGGCCAAATGGCTATAAGTCATCAAGGGTCTGACATCAAACATCAAACAAGCCTTAAACCATCACATTTCATTTGTGTGAGCTAAGATAGCCAGTATTGTTTGTTGTAACTTGGGCTCATTTTGATATTAATACTTTGAACAGCAGGCCTAGACTAGGTTACTTTTATTATAGACAGTGCTTTGTACGCTCAAGTAACTTGGCATTTTTGTACGTTGAGATACAGTATTTACAAAGCACAACATTGCATGCATTTTACAGTGCCCTCCACAATTATTGGCACTCCTGGTAAAGGTGAGTTAAGAGTTTTTAAAAATGTATCGTTTGGTGAATTAGCTTAATATCACACTGAAAAAATTAGAAAAATCCAACCTTTAATTGAAGTAAATTTATTCTGAGAAAAAAAAATCCCTCATCAAGAAATAATTATTTTTAACTAAACCATGTGTGCCACAATTATTGGCACCCCTGCATTTAATACTTTGTACAACCTCCCTTTGCCAATAAAACAGCACTGCTGGCAGGATGGCCAAGCCGTCCGTGATGAAATGCACGAGAAAATGCCATCTACAAATTGGGGTCAAAGGAACATGTTTGGTCGTGTCAGTGACTTTTGAGCATAAAAACCCATCAAACTCTACCAACGTTGCTCTGATGGTAAAGACACTGTCTTACCGTACCAGACGCACCACTGAAACCCGGATGGACTTCGCTACGTTTCCCAACTCGCATCTCGCCTGATCACCGCGACAGAGTTGGCCTGCCACTGTCCACGAAATAAATCAAGCTGGTTTAACAGTTGTTTTGAGGTCATATTTCTTCAGACTGTTCCTCTACTATCTCCCTTGCGGCACGGGCCCAAGTGGAGATCTGTGCACGTCCACGTCGCCCTGACAGGAACCTCATCGCGAGTCTCCCAGGAGTCCATGCACTTGCCGGGACCTTGGACCAGCTTACACATCACTCACGGAATCGGGACTGGCTTTGTTACCGTTAGGTATTGAAATGCATTTTATTTAGCACTGACATCAATTGATAGACTAGCATAAAACTTGTAATACCTATTTGAGGTCATTTTACTGCTGGTTTCTATTGCTGTATTTTGTTTTGCCATGTGTTTTTGTTGGGAATAGCCAATTTCCCTGACCTTATAGTTTTACACTGGTAAAATTTTATATTCATGAGACTGATAAAACGAGCTAACCACAAAATATAGTTTAGCGTATCATTAACTAACACAAACTAACCCTCGTTAATGGACTGTTAGCTTCTATATTTAACCATCACGTAATTATAATTTCCTCTGATTAAGATTAAGTCATAGAATATTATCCCTCATATTATACAAAGTATTGTTTCTGTTATTCATAATTGTAGCCAATAAAACATATGTCATTTTTCCAAGCCGTTGTCGTGTCTATGTCATTTCATAAATTGGGCTCTGACAAATAGAATTCTAATTTTGTGCTGAACTTAATGATGATGAAGAAAGCACAGAGCTCACCAACATGCCTTGCTGACGCAATTGCTATTAGAAATGGCATCTTAAAAGAAAGCCACTTAAAGCTGGTCATATCGAGAGGCTTGTAGGGATAACCCGTAAGCACTCGCAAAACCAAAAGAGGGATCCCAGGAGGTAGCCACCAGATACCTCATGGACCAGCTGACAAGGTGATGCATGCTGGACATAGCAGCAGCATAAACCTTTAGAGTACTGGCTGCCCTGTCGCGATCAAGCCGGGACTGCTGAAGCAATCTAGCAATGCACGTGGTCTGCGCATTGCTGTGAGCACCTGTGCAGAATAACTGCCACATATACCCCTGGGCGGCTGTGGCTCAGGAGGTAGCGTGGCGTCCGCTGATCACAGGGTTGGCGGTTCGATCCCCGGCTCCTCCTGTCCACATGTCGAAGTGTCCTTGGGCAAGACACTGAACCCCAAATTGCTCCCAATGAGCAGGCTAGCACCTTGCATGGCAGCTGCCGCCATTGGTGTGTGAATGTGTGTGTGAATGGGTGAATGAGAGGCCATTGTAAAGCGCTTTGGATAAAGGCGCTATATAACTGCAGTCCATTTACCATTTAGTCCCTCCTCGTGGAGGGGGCTCTAGAGTTAAGAAATGTCCACAGGATAGGGGAACCAGTTAGAAGGGTCGGGCTCCGCAGTGGCTAAACCCTGTTTGCTATGCAGACCCTGTGCAAGGTTGCCTTGACCAGAGGCAATGACGGAAAAGCGTACAGTAGGCCGGTCGGAAAGCAAACGTTCCACCAGGAAAGCAAATTGCCAATCCGCACCACCCTGGCAGCCACGTTATATGACCTACAGAGCAGATCATCAGTTGCTCTGTACTGTGGTCTTGGGCATCTGCCCGCACTGCCTCCTCTGGAGATACCACAAACGCCACGATGCAGGGCCGATTCTGAGAAAATAGGGTGTTGGAAGCCGCTGTGGAAAGTGCCTCAACCCCCTCAAGTTTGGATCCATGCTCGGATCCTCCTCCGCTGGAGGCCCCTCAGGGGTACCATGCTGGGGAGTTGTTCAACTTTAATACGGGTTTCCAGCCTAGCAGCCAGCTGCTGAAACTGCAGCGTGACTTCTGCAGAGAGGTTATTGCCCCTGCCAGCCTTGCCCTTTTTACATGATGGGCCATCAGTGATGGTAACACCCTTGCGTTTAGGGGCACACGCTCGCAGATTGGGAAAAATCTCACTGGGGTGCAACCACATCAGAGTAGATTTAGAATCAGCAAACAATTCTTGCAGCACTTACTTCAATCAACAGAGTACACTCGCTCACAGATTGGGAAATTCTCACTGGGGTTATAACAATACTTCTGAAGTACAAATAACCAAGAAAGGAATGCAAACATTCCTAAGATGTAATAAACGCAGCAGCACCAAGTGCCCAACAGCACTATATGATATACGAAAACAATTAGCCTAGTTTAGAATTAGCAATTACAAACGATACCCTGTATCTTAGTAGCAATGCTACCAGCGGTTTACCGCATGCAAGTGCTATCACAGCCTTTGGAGGACGGCAAAAACCGTATCTCCGACTGTAGTCACAAGGCGCAGGGGATAGCACAATATAAAAACAAGTTTGTTCACCTCTCCACTCTAGTATTGGCGAGAAGAAGAGGACTTCCGCATTGATGCGCCTCCATTTATAGGAAGGAATTACATCATCACTGGAGGTCATGTCCATGACAAATGGTTTGTATCATGCATCTGGCAACAAGAAGGTAATTCGTAGGTTGACAACTCTAATGGTCGGAGGAACAAAATAAAATTATTGTTAGCCACCAGTTAACCAGTGCTTGTTTTAAAATGTCATAGGCCTAATTGTTTTAAAATGCTCAATTAAAATTTACTTCTCCGGGTTCTATGTGACCCATTGCATTCAATCTAGACCTACATCCGCAACCACCGTCCGTGTGCCTTTATTCAAATTTTTTAAACGGACGATAATTATCATTATCATTTCTAATGTGCTTGTGGTAGGGGGGCGTGGTTTTAGGCGCTGCCGGCAAGAGAGAGAATGAACTCGGGTGGTTTATGGAACCGGCACAGCTGTCGGTAATCAGGCAACCGTATGACTGTTTTGTTTGATGTAAATAACGAAACACGAGTGAGAACCGAAAAATAAAAATGGTGCTCGATACTCACTTCACCACAGTGCTGTTGACATGTTTTGAGATTTTAGTATTTAGCTAATTGCATTTGTTCAGGAGAAACCTTTTTAAAATGTTTCCTTGTTTTAAAATGCTCCATTTCACGTTCCTATATTTAACAATGTGCCGTATGATGTGCTTGTATTTATGGTTTTGTTATAGCCTAATAAAACATGCACATTATAAACACATGTGTCCGTCCCATCTTTTTACTTATTTGTTGCACGTAATCTCAATGTAGCGTTCTGTTTGAGCGCTGACTTATTGTTTGTATTGACAGAATCCGATTCGGTCACGTTCGTATGCATGCGAAGTGTCATTTTGAGACCGTTTTAGCTTATAGAAGTGAATGGAGAGCGACAAATACCCTATTCTGAATTATCGCCCCAGGGGAGCCCAAAGCAACTAATGAACATATTTCGCCACCATTTGGACTCATATCATGGCCAGGTAACTACACATCCCAAAGTTCTACCAAAGTTCAGTTGTGCTTTAAGAAGTACAGTTTCAGTACTGTAGTGCTGTCGAAAGCCAGACTGGAATTTTTCACAAATATTGTTATTTTCTATTGCTGTTAACAGCTTAGATACAGCTTTCTATAATATTTTTAAAAATAAAAGGGAGCTTTAAAATAGGTCTAGTTATCTAGTACAGAGTCATCAAGATTAGGGGATTTAAAATAATCAGGAACCCATCCAGTGCTAAGAGAGCAATTTAAAATGGATAGCAGGTCTTGACCAATCGCCCCAATAACTTCTTTAAAAAGTCGAATGGGTATGAGGTCGCGAGAACACAGGCAGAAGTCAAAACCGGGAAATCAAGGAAGCAGAAAAATAAACCAAAAAAAACAGACAAGGAAAACAAACACAAATACTAACAGAAACTCGGAAACAAAGACTCGGGGAAAAACAACAAAAACTCACAACAAAGAACTGACTGCACAAGGTATAAATACAATGAGGGAAACAAGAAACAATGAGGATCAGGTGTGAGGAACCGGGGAAGGGCAATTGACAGACAGGTGCACGTAATAAAACAATGAGGAAAGCGATAATAAACTAATAAGGGAACACATAATATACAGACCGGATTCACACATAACACAGACTTGAACATGAACTGGGCAAGTTAATACAATAAGAGAATGGAAAGAGGAAATGAGAGTCAGCTGTAGTTAATAGAGAAACAAAAAATATATAATTAGTGATAGAACAGGTAGAACTAGAGACAGCTGCAGTGAGGAAAGATGACATTAGTAAATTAGTAGATTAGTAGAAAACCCTGATTCTATGGCGTTAGTAGATTAGTATTATATACAAGTTAGTCATTAGTAGATTAGTAGACCCTAATTCTAAGATGTTAGTGGTTGTTAGTTAATTAGTATTATTTACAATTAAGTGATTAGTAATTAAGGAAGGAATGAGAGAGGAAATACAGAGAAAACCGAAATCCCCAGACTCCTGAAACGTGTGACGAAGACAGGGATGACAGAAATACAAAACACAGAACAGTGAAACCACAAATAATAATAAACATAAATACATGAATGAAAATGAAAATAAAAATACAAAACAAACAGAACTCAAACAGATCTCAGAACATAACAATATCATGAGCCAGCCAAGTCTCTGTTTACATTAAAAAATCCAGGGTGCAAAAGGTGATGAAATCATTTATGGTAAAAGTCTTGTTTGACATTACATTGAGAAGTTCCATCTTCACTTTCTGTAGTTTAAAATCAACGAATACCTTCGACACACCAGAAGTGCTGATTTTTATAAGATTATTTTGGCACCTGCCCCGAGTATGCTGAGATTTATAAGATGTTCTACAACAACAAACAACAGGTTGAATTTGCCGAAGCGGGAGATAAATTGACAATGAACGATGGTGCAATTCTCATTAAAAACAGGTGTAACTATAAGGGCATTGGTTGCGTTGCCCTGTAATAAAACAGTCGACTGAAGAGCAGATGCATAAAACCCATTACAAGTACCTAGTCAAATGAGTTTACATGCATCCTGGAGATTTGCGGACAATACTCTTGTGCATTTCTACTAGGGTGAAGACCATCTCTAGCAAATAGTCTTGGCCTTTCCCAAAAACAGTTACATCCGCCAAGTTACGGCTTAGTGGGGTATGCCCCATACCTATACAGCACAGATAGTTTGCCACTTATCAGGGTTTCTTACAGAAGTAAGCACAATGACCACAGACTCTCAGCCCTTAAAAACATGAACTTCTGTACTTCTGTACAGCATTCAGATACAACTTCACACATCCACACAAAAAAAACCCAAACTTGGGTTATTTTGCCGGTTTTTATTCTTCTTCTTTTTCTAAGTTTTTTTTCCAATTCTTCAAATTTTTCCTGCCTATATACCCAATAGTGGTCCCACAAGTTTCTGTATGTTTTGCCAGAGACATTTGAATGTCAGCCACCTGGTCAGGAAGGTAGGACAAGCTACTACGAAGTTAATCCAAATGCCTTATTATAACGTCCATTGCAGTACAGAAAATTAACTAAACCTGGACATATGCAGAACAGTAGCTTACCAGGAAAAAACATCCATGTTTGTGCAGCTACGTTATGGCCTTCTGTTATCTGTGCATGACTATGACACAGGAGTTCCCTCATTCAAGCCTCGGTAAGGATTTATTATTATTTTTTCTTCTTCATTTTACTTTTAACTAGGCTAGTGCAGTTACGCAACAGGCCAATTATTTTGTTAGCTACACTGTTCTTGTCTTTTGATAACTGTCCACAACCAAGTTGCGCACAATCGAATCGCCGATTACCGGCACCAGTAGCCTACATTACAGTGTCAGTTTCCAGAGAGTACAAGCAGCGCAGCCTAGGGCAAATGTCGCCGTTTGGTTTTCCTTCTCTTTGTGACCCATACCCTAGCTTGGGTCTGGAGTGTGGAAGAGGCAGGGATGACAGGACAGACGGACTGTGTATGAGACAGTGTTACATTGTTCAGAACACAGTCAATTTCCCTTTCTGAGTCTTTGATGTCTTTAAAAACAATGATCCTTTCCTCCAACATTGAGATCTTGGAAATTAGCTCCTTGATAAGTCCACATTTGTCACATTCAAAGTTTTCCAACAATCCACTTTCATCCACGAATAAAACCATTCCACATGAGATACAGGAGAGGGCTTTATCCTTTTCTCCAAGAGGGTAGCCCATCGTGCAGATAGCAGCATATAGGATCACAGGCCTGTCTGTGGATCAGCCCTGAGGCTGTAGTCTGGTAGAAACATGCAGATTTGTATCGCAACTCAGCTTACAGAACCTGTGATTCCTAAGAGGCTTCCCATCCAAGTACTATACATGCCTCAGATCGTATCTTTCTCAGTTGGCGCATTCGATAAGAGACTCTCAGCTCCCGGTCGGATGATGAGTACGGGGCCTCTGCTAGTGGTCTCCAGCCGGCAAAGACTAATCGTGCGCGGGTTAAAATAAAAGTAAAATAATAAATAAATAAACTATTTAAAATAAATAAAAGTTTAAAAGAACAAGAAAAACAAAGAAAGTGTTAAGAACTTAAAGCTTAGTAGAACTAGAACTTAAAAACTTAAAAAACACCAAACCAATTGTATCAAAAAAAGTTTTCAACATACAAAAATGCCAAATTACTCATGCATACAAGACACTATCTATAAGTCATCAATTAAAACTTGGAAAATCTAGCCGTTAAAAGTATTGACATCAAAATAAGGCCAAGTTACAACAAACAATATTGGCTATGTTAGCTCACACAAATGAAACAAGCTGTATTGCAAATAAATGCTACCCAATGTTTCCGAAATTATTTCATGTAACTTGGCCCTGTTTTTTCATCCTGCCATCTGAAGAGAATGTGGTCACAAATCAAAGTGTGAAATTACAAAAATTGGCTCATGGAAGACGGCTTAATTTAGGTGAATGTTTCGACAAAAAAAATTCACTCCAGAAAGAATACGTGTATACTTGGTTGTCCACTTAATTTTACAAAATGTGTTTTATATTGAGTTTTATATTGACATTTAAAATAAATATCTATTGTAAAATAGATACAGTAGATAATTAGATAGACTGAATTATCCCCATGGGTAAATTTTTATAGGAGCGTATAACATTCACATTTACAAACAGACATTTATACCAAGAAACATACAATCATTTACACTAGAAATTAGCTGAAACTGAAGTTAGTATGCTAGCTAGCCATGCAGCGGGTTTAATGAAGGTGTGTAGCTAGCCAGCAGTACAAATTAAATACAAACAAGTACCTATGTAGCTGGCTACATCAAGAGTAATGTTAACAGTGACAAATTGAATCAGAGGTTGTATGGCCTGCCTTGTTGTCATCAGCAGCCCTGGATCATTTGGTGCTCTGGGCAAGACTACAAATGGGCTGCCCTCCCCACCGATACGTTCTTCCTCCCTAGCTAGTCTTTAACCCCATGCAGAAATATTGATGTAATAATAGTTAGTGACTCCTTCAATAGCTACTGTTACTCCCACAAAAATTTAATTTTCATGATGACATGACATAACTTTACCTTTTTCTCTATTCTTCTTGGCTTACTTTCTTTCTTTATTTTTAAATAAGCCAAAATTGGCTTTGTCCTTTTCAATTTCTTGCTCATGAACACGATTCATCACCTATAGTGCGTGGACCCTGAAAAGTGCCAAACTCTTTTAGGTATGGGGCATGCCCCACCAAGCCGTAACTTGGCAGATGGTATACCTGCCATCCAAATACATGGATATAATAATATACATAATGCAACCTTCTATTAGAAAATCTCAAGTCAGCACTGTTTGAACACATCACTGTGTTTTAAATGGAACCGGCCTGAGGTGATTTCTTATCTTTTGCAAAATATCATTGCTCTTCACCAAAATCATGCTACAGTACGCTTGCTAGAACTCACGTTGTTCATATATCATGCAATGCTCTCTAATGACTCCTATTTTACTAAGAATGTCACATTAAGCCAAATTTGAGAGACTGATTGATAAGTTTCCCTGACCTACCAGTGAGTTGTGCAGAATGGGTCCAGAGCTACCTTGTGGGAAAATATGCCTCAATTAAGTAATGTGCCATCATTGAGGATACCCCTGCCTTTCATCAGGGAGGGAGGGGGGGGGGGGGTCTCAGAGAAGCTGCCCCCACGTGTGAAATGGGACAGGCCTCCAGCTGCCCCCTTGCCTACCAAGAAGTGGTTCTGGGGGATAGAAAACCACCTAAAGTCAGTAGCATGTGAAATACTGCTGGCTGCCTTCCAAACACACGCTCATCCTGATTCAGATTCAGACTGGGAACCCCAGCAATCCCCATCAGGTTATACAATTACTGAAAATTTTAATTTATTTCTGGAGAGTAAGCACCAGGGAAGGGAAGGGAAGAAAAGGGGGTGGTGTAGCATTCATATGGTCCGATGGCTCTGTTATGCTGTGGGGGGCATTTTCCTGGCATGGTTTAGGCCCACTTGTCCCCTTAGAGGGAAGGTTCACTGCAAATCAATACACTGCAAATAAGTTATTCTGAATGATCACCTTTATCCTATGATTGAACATTTCTATCCTGATGGGAGTGGTCTCTTCCAGGATGACAATGCCCCCAAGGGGCCAAAACCGGGCTTTCGTTTTGATGCTCACTTCCTGGTTGGGCTCGGAGCGGCCATAGTGCCGTTGCTCACTAGCGCCACTGCGGTTGGCTCCAGTATAAGTCTTTCACCATGTAAGTAAATGGCAGCAATGTGGTCAAAATACTAAGTCAATAACTTTTTCCCACAAGAAAATGTAGTCGCAATAGTTGCTTTTCCTTCGTCTAATGCCTCTCCATTTGCCGATTTTTTAAATTATTGTGTTATTTGGACAGGGTATTAACATTTGTTCAGGACCAATCAGGGACAGGTTATGTCACAGGGGTCACTGGTTCTATATACTGGTTATATCTATGGTCACTGCACTCACTCGGAGTGGCGGGACCAGAAGAGTGAAACAACATTCATTAATCTAAAACGAGTAACGCCAGGCTGGGGTCTTGGGACAAGACAGGCTGTATTTTTGAGTGGAAGGCGAGTCAATGGAGAAGATACCATAGTAGCCTACCCTGAACAAGCTGTTGTTTTGTGGACAGAGTTTGTAACATAATAAATTGACTGCCTTGTCGCTCATCTTCAACATGTTTGTCATCACATATTCATTTTGGAGTGAGCTATGATGTGTTTACGATGAAAAAAAATACTGTTTTGTGAGAGACAGCAGGGGATTGCAGCAGTTACATTGGCAGTAATTTACAACACTACAGGCCTAGGGTCTCGGAGCAAGCAGCAAAACTGTGGGTTAAGTATCTGAAATCGATTTCTCCATACCTGTATAGCCTTGTCAATTTTGATATTAATTTAGCTAAACCCCTACCCCCCCTCGTTCGCAATCGCCCTACTCCCCTGCCATTACCATTGCTTAGCAATGCTGGGTTAGCTAGTTAGCAAGCTAATGATAGCTCATGGCAAGTCGCTTTAACATTTAGCTAGCAAGTTAACGATAGCTTATGGCAAGTCATTTTAATTTAAGTTAGCTATTCAACTTCCTTAAAGTCCTCCTAATAGCCGTCCAATGGCCTAACTGGCTGGCCATATAAGTTAGTTAGCTACGGTGATTGCCTAGCTAACGTTACTAGCCAGCTGCTCCAACTAGCTAGGTCCTAAGAGCAGCTAACGTTAGTTAAACTAGAACGTTTTATTTTGCTTACAAAATAAACATAGCCACAAACGGCAGCTAGCCATAGACTGTAACTATTGGGTATTCACATTTTTAAATAAGTGGACAGGGTATTTTGAACAATAGCCTAACATTATTAGGCGGCTAAGTTATTTGGTTGTTTAGATACGGTCTATGGAACTAGCAAAACCGGACATTTCTACGCCTGGATAGATTTATTTAAGGTCCCAAAATGAAGAAAATGTGCAGGGAATAGAGCCAAAGTGTTATCGGTATGTTTGTACTGACTCAATACAGGGATTTTTAAAATAAAACCAACAATTTATCGGGAAAAAAGAATACGGCTTGTGCTTTTGTAAATGTTTGCAATGTTTGTGATTAGGCTACAGGATGCAGATGAAAGTTAATGTAATGTACTATGCTTTAGCTTGCGTGTGCACCCACTAACCTACAATGACGACTTTATCTGGAACAGTTTTCAGAACGGGGTTTCATCGAATGCTGTGGGAAAGCCTGACAGACAGCTCTGTCACAGTCGAGTTAGCGGTTAGCCAAAAAGACGGTGGTGGTTTGCTAATTTAACAGACCATGGTGACAGCTTGCTATCTTTCTAGCGGCACTAAGGACATTTATAATAAATGTAGTCTTGTCAAAATAACATCTGTGCGTATCTGTGATTGATTGACCGTCAATAGTTGTTGGCAATAACGTTACCCTATGTCCGTCCATGATGTGTGGTGATGCAGTGCGTCTAGCTTGGCTACCGAGCTCAGCTGGTATGTTATCTAGCTAATCAAATTAGCTGATGTTAGCTGAATATAAATTGAAGATGACTGAATGAATGTTAATTATGCACATTTATTATACACATTTAATGTGAATAAATAACACAGTAAAATCGAGGATGAAAATTAAATGTTATATTATAAAACATTAACTAAAGAAGTTTACCGCAAATTTGTTTTGCAATAGAAAATGGTGGGTTTGGTCAAAGGGGAACTGATGATTTGTCCTGCTCTAATAGCAAAAGTGGGAACCGCGGAATTAATATATTTTTTGAAACGTTAACCATGAAGATTGCGTTTCCTAAACAAACTGAATGATATGGGAAACAAAACCGTCAGTAGCCTAATATTATGCTTACACGCGTAACTAAAAAAAGTAATTTCTACTCTCAGAAGTCATCAGAATGAACCATTTCAGTGAACAAGTGAACCGGCGCTGAGAACCTGTGCATCAGTCTTTCAGGCACGGAGGTGCCCACCCATAATTAATGATGTCTTCTATCTCCATTTGGAATACGATATTACCACTTTCTGTGGGGCTTTACCATTGCCTGGTAATTAGGTATAGCCGAACACATGGTTGGCTAAATGGCTCTCAAGTCATCAAGAGTTTGACGTTTCAAACAAGCCTTAAATAATCACTCTGCTGCCAGAAATACAGTAGATATGGATGGATAACTTGAAGTGTTTCTTCTCCTGACTTATTTTTCCATAGAGTTCAATAGAAAAATAGAAGTAGAAACAACCCTTAAAGTGATCCATCCATATCTACTGCATATCTGGCAGCAGAGTGAGGGTTTGAGGCTCGTTTGATATGGAGGTAGATTTGTGTCTTTATTATGCAATCAAACAGAATAGGTTTGCAATCAAAAAAAAGATTTGAGAGCAAAAGTATCAATACAAATCCAAAAGTTTTGTTTGCAAATCCAAAAGTTTTGTTTGCAAATCCAAAAGTTTTATTTGCAAATCGAAATGTTTTGTTTGCTACTTCATCCAGTTAATTTTGTGTCTTTATTATTGAATTAAAAAAAAAATGGTTGCAATCAAAATATAGTTTTGAGAGCAAAAGTATTGGCACCGCAAACAAAAATGTAAAAATAAATTTGTTTGTTTGTCTGCAATTTTTTTTTTTTCTTTTGCAAATCTTTTTTTTGTTTGTTTGCAAATCTTTTTTTTGTTTGTTTGCAAAAAAAAATTTTGCTTGCAAATTTTTTGTTTGTTTGCAAAAAAATTTTTTGCTTGCAAATCTTTTTTTTGCTTGCAAATCTTTTTTTTGCTTGCGAATCTTTTTTTTGCTTGCGAATCTTTTTTTTGAAAAGAAAAACCTCGTGGGCGGGACCTACACTGAAATATGTAAGACACGTCTCTATAGGACAAATTAGCGTGACGTCACAACAGCAAATAACTTACTTCCGGGTGGATAATGGCTCTGCGGCTCTGCTCGTATAGCAGGCAGTGTTTATGTGTCATTTAACCAAGGTACGAACACGTAAAGTCAATGTTGGAATATAAAAATAATTTGTGAAAACTCAACGAAATTGTTTTATTTATATGATTGACATGATGTGGTCTATGGTCTAGCTAGCTAATGTAACTAACGTTAGCTGTCAGCACCCCCCTAACGTTGTAGCTAACCAACATCATGAACATGAATAACCAGTGCAAACTAGCTAGCTAGCGTTATTGGAAACCCTACTACTGTAACGTTACCAACTAAACAAGTTAGCTAGCTACACAACAGGCAAGGTCGGATTTAACGTTTAATCGTTTCATGTTTGTAACGTTATCATCCCATCGTTTCTGAGCGTCTGGTGTTTATTAGCTAACGTTAGCTGTCAACGACGTTTGTGAAGGACATGAGCAATACAATCAGAAGTTCCCCCCATGTTTCTGACACTTTGAAACTTATGTCGGGCGTCTCTTGTCTTGTTTCCACTTGCACATTCGACCCGTTCCAGAGCCAACGCAACCCAAATGCGAGACGTACAGCGCGGCTCAAATTGCTTTTCCATTAATCCGAGCTGGTTCTCCGCCAGAGATTCGTTATGTATCGTTGCTAGGTAACGCGACACAGCTGTTCCAAAGTACCTTGCTAATGTTAGCTATTATAACATGGCGAACTACGAGTTGGGTTTGTTTGTGTTGGTGTTGTGGAATATGTTGCTTCAAAAGCAACAACGTATCCGTCAGCGCAGACATATGTTATCACAAAAGGCCTCCCTCCCAGTCGTTATTTATGTGGATTGATCTTCGCTAAACACATTCAATTGTTTAAACCAGCAGAGTCCGCGATCGTTGGATCGGTTCAAAATAGGCATAGAAAATAGTTTCGTACCGGATCGGATTCTTTTTTTCAATTAACATTTATTTATTCTCGTTTCTGAGCGATGAATTCAGCTGCTGCTGAACCGACTCGTCTGCCCAAATCATTAAAAGGGCCTGGACTTCCTCGAAACCCCACGGGTTGTTTATTTTTTCCATTTTTTTGTTGTTATTAAACAGCCGACAAAATGAGTAAGCGCGTCTTCTTCGGCTACGTTGCTGTGGTGAATCACCATAGCAACGCACTGGCAGCTCCATTATATTCGAGCCAGCACCAGAGGACAAATCGGGCCGTTTTTGGAGTGGGTCTCGTTGGCGCGGCTCGAATTTGAACTAATGGAAATGCTCAGAAGTCGAGCCAGCGCGGCTCTGGAACGGGTCGAATGTGCAAGTGGAAACAAGACATCTGTGTCCACAAACTACTCTATTTTACCAAAATGTGTATAAAATGCTATACAATTCTGTTTTGGACACGGTCTTATACAAATTAACTATAACCTGTTTTTATTTTATGTTTTATAGCCAACCAGTGACAGTAACGTTGAGTTGTTAGTTTGATTCAGCAAGCATAAGTTATTCAAGTTCAAATTAAAGTCCTGATCTAACAAAGCAAAGTCAAACCAGTAATACTGTAACGTTAGTGTTCTGCTTTACAGAAGAAACTGTGCACTGTTCGTTATTTGTTTTTACAATTCAGATTTTAACTTGTGTTTTTACTGTAACGTTAACGTTATACGACAAATCAGAATGTTTGTAAACAGAGGTTGCTACGATACTTCCGGGTGGCCACTCAGCACTTCAAAACCGACTAAACCAGTCGGAGCTGTGTAGAAACAGTTAGCTAACGTACTCTATGCCGAAACCGTGTTGTGTTTGGGGCTGTAATGCCAAATGTAATCAGGCACACCGTGGGTTGGGCTTTTTCCGATTCCCCGCTTTAAAGTCTAAATCGACCCAACGGAACCTGTGGATTCAGAGACTTAAAAGAGAGGATACCCCAGATCAATACAGTCCGTTTGGCTAGCTAGTGAAGGTAACCATATAGCTCGCTAGCTAACGTTAGCTACTTGTTAACGCTAACTTAGATGAAAATACGGTGTTAGCGAACTTAGCTAACGTTAACGTTAGCTGCTTCCCTCAGAAAAAAATAGTAGGTAATTCCAGCTATGAACGAACTATCTATCAATCAATAAAACAATGTTTGGCTATCTGTCTGTTGTACTTGTAACGTTAGCTTGCCAGCTAAGAATCCAGAGGTTGAGTTGTCAATAACGTTAACGTTACAGTAAAAACACAAGTTAAAATCTGAATTGTAAAAACAAATAACGAACAGTGCACAGTTTCTTCTGTAAAGCAGAACACTAACGTTACAGTATTACTGGTTTGACTTTGCTTTGTTAGATCAGGACTTGAATTTGAACTTGAATAACGATTAAACGTTAAATCCGACCTTGCCTGTTGTGTAGCTAGCTAACTTGTTTAGTTGGTAACGTTACAGTAGTAGGGTTTCCAATAACGCTAGCTAGCTAGTTTGCACTGGTTATTCATGTTCATGATGTTGGTTAGCTACAACGTTAGGGGGGTGCTGACAGCTAACGTTAGTTACATTAGCTAGCTAGACCATAGACCACATCATGTCAATCATATAAATAAAACAATTTCGTTGAGTTTTCACAAATTATTTTTATATTCCAACATTGACTTTACGTGTTCGTACCTTGGTTAAATGACACATAAACACTGCCTGCTATACGAGCAGAGCCGCAGAGCCATTATCCACCCGGAAGTAAGTTATTTGCTGTTGTGACGTCACGCTAATTTGTCCTATAGAGACGTGTCTTACATATTTCAGTGTAGGTCCCGCCCACGAGGTTTTTCTTTTCAAAAAAAAGATTCGCAAGCAAAAAAAAGATTTGCAAGCAAAAAAATGTTTTGCAAACAAACAAAAAATTTGCAAGCAAAAAATTTTTTTGCAAACAAACAAAAAAAAGATTTGCAAAAGAAAAGAAAAAAATTGCAAACAAATTTATTTTTACTTGCAATAAAACATTTTTGTTTGCGGTGCCAATACTTTTGCTCTCAAAACTATATTTTGATTGCAACCATTTTTTTTTAAATTCAATAATAAAGACACAAAATTAACTGGATGAAGTAGCAAGCAAAACTTTTGGATTTGCAAATAAAAGTTTTAGAATTGCAAACAAAACATTTCGATTTGCAAATAAAACTTTTGGATTTGCAAACAAAACTTTTGGATTTGCAAACAAAACTTTTGGATTTGTATTGATACTTTTGCTCTCAAATCTTTTTTTTGATTGCAAACCTATTCTGTTTGATTGCATAATAAAGACACAAATCTACCTCCATAGTTTGATACGTCAGACCCTTGATGATTTAGAGCCATTTAGCCAACCATGTGTTCCATACTGTTCCACTGTAATTTACAGCTAAATCTAGTGCCACCCCCAAATTCCCAGAGATCCATTCAAATGCAGAGACGTTATAGTATCGCTTGTAGGAGTACCAGAAAATAAGATATAAAGAGTCTTTTTATGTTGTTGGGTCACAAATACAGACATCAGGAAGTCATGGCATGCAAAGGGGAGTCCCTCTAGGGGGGTCTGGGGGCATGCTACCCCGTGAGAAAATGAGATGAGATGGTGTGGTTCATTCTGATGACTTCTGAGGTTAGAATTTTTTTTTTTCAACAATTACATTGCTGTCATGGATGCATCTTGCCAGCCTTACAGGGATAGTTGGCATTTTTTAGACCCAGGTCCGCTGAGCTACTTATCACAAATTATTTCATAAATTGGGGAACGTATAGGGCTCAAGACCTCCTGACTCAAGTACACGGAGCTCCATCTCTGTTAGCCTTTAGCTTTGTTATCCAAATTACATTGATTTAATGGGGGCTTACAGACACCCCCTGACAGTTACTTAAAGGGGTAGGAAACACTAAAACATATTTTTTGAGATGTTAACTAATATCTAGGCATTGCCTCAGATGGAAGAGAACAATAGTATGCATTGCATCTACAATTTTGGGCAAAATGTTTAATTTCAGTATTTTAGCCGTTACATCGCCTATTCTTCTCCTTCCGGGGGTTGAAAATAAAAAATGGGCTACGTCATTGAAAATGACGTTGAAGTGTACTTTTTGTACACTTGCGCGTAATCAGTTTTGCACTTTGTTACCGCCCCCAATATAAATACATTCCTGAGAAGGCGTGGCCAATGGCTATATCCATTTGACAAGCAATATCGTTGTAGCCTGCAGTTAGTCTCTTTCAATGTATTAGCATTTTTCCAATTATGCTAGTTATTAACTATTGTAAGTTCGTTTTTTCAATTCCAATAGTTTCAATTTACAAGCAATGACTGATGGGTCGCAAGTGTGCTTTCTCTGGGTGCAAGAGCATCAGCGGATTAACGTTAACAGTTACACTATGCCCAGGTTGAATTGGGGTATGCCAGCCAAAGGAATGCGGAAACGTTACCAAGCCCGACTGATATTTCTGTCCCTCCAAATGCGGTAAATTAAATTAAATGCAGCCTACGGCGTCTTGTTGGCTTGCTAACGTGATGGTTATCTTGTAGCCTCAAAGATATTTACTTGAGTTGTTTTCGTATCGTTAACCATAGTTAACTGGCCGGTGATATTTCACTGCCTTTTGGGTATAAGCTATAACGTTAGGTTTGATACTGCATTGTCAATCTTACTGGCCTGGGGTCTGCTTCAGGATTGAAGCAGGAGTTACGTTTGATGGATAACCGTTAACTGCACTATCTGGAACCCCCCCATGGCTGGAACATGTATTTACTGAAATAAAAATGGTACAAGGTACAAAGGGATAATGCTGTGCTTATGTTAATTTATGTCTTAGTTAAGTTATTTGGATAGCTAGATAGCTAGTAAACGTGCATTTGTAGATGGCTAGGATAACGTAGGTACAAAAAAAAGCCAAAAGCCGTTCAGTTTCACTTGACATTCATTAGCCTACGTGTTGTATTTTTTCATGTTTGTATAATCTGCAGGTAACGTTAGGTCAGAATGAATATTTGCTGACAAACGTTAACTTATTGGGCAGAACATCGATTTGAACAGACTGTGAAGTCTCCCGTAGCGTAGCCTATATCAGCTAACAGCCGTTTAGTTTCACTTGGCATTCGTTTACGTATTTTATTGTCATGTTCGTGTAGCATAGCTACGTTAGATGTAACGTTATAGATGGCTAAAAAAACGAGTTAGTTTGAGAATGGAGTGATGGTGTGACGTGATACTTCGTATTTACAGAGTAACATGAGGTATTAATTACGTATTTTAGTTATTCATTGTTCATTTATTTATTTTATTCATTAAGTAGTTTGTGTACTGGCAGGTTAGACTTCTTATGTGCTAACAATACTGGGCATAACATCGATTTAAACAGAATGAGAGTCGAGTTCACAAGTGGGATAAAAGATAATTAGCTAGACTACCACTCAAACTTCTCTCTACGGCTCAAACTGATAGGACTCCGGACCATTTTCTTCTTCATACTCCTGGTCGGTGGAAAGCCCAGAGCATTCCGGAGGGGAGATGTCCTCCACCTCGAAGTGACTGATTGACTGATATCACCGAATTATTCAGCGATTGATACAGACTCAGTTTCACTCGCAATCTTTTCCCTTGTGGGCGTGTCTTCAAGTGGCGATAGCCTCTCTCCTCGCTCTCGCCCCTCCCCCTCTGCTGCTGCTTTCCACGCCCATTTAATTGCATTTTTCGAATTTGTGGTGTGGGCGGAGAGAGAATAACTAACCCTTTAATAATCATTGTATGAACAAACATATGAGGAAGTGTTTATTTAAGTTTGGTTTGTTAATAGTGTCTTTGTTCAGTAGCTGTCAGGGGATGTCTGTAAGCCCCCATTAAATCAATGTTATTTGGTAACAATGCTAACGGCTAACAGAGGTATGAAATTAGTAGCTCAGCGGACCTGGCTCTAAAAAATGCGAACTATTTTTTTTAAAGTTAAAATGTGTAAGCGATTGCTATACACTACACATTTGTTTTAATTTATTATAAAGCACTTTAATCCATAACACTCTATGCATGAAAAAATAGGCTAAAACACATTATAATTACACACGTAAACATAATATTTCTGACGTTTTTCTTTCGCATATCATTCAGTTTGTTTACTTTGAAACACAACCTTCAATGCTTAACATTAACCCATGTCCTTTCAAAAATATATATACATTTAGCTGTATGTACTGTAGCCGATGCAATATGCCATGTTTAGCCTATATGTTCATACAGTTGAATGCATCCAGCAAAAAATTTATTATAAAACTGTTGGCTCTACTATAAATTGGTACACCCCTCCCCTCTAGGGGGGGTCTGGGGGCATGCCCCTCTGGAGAAAAATGAAAAATTTGTGAATTTTAACAGTCATCAATCTGGTGCACTTTGAGAGGAAAATTAAGAGGCTGGCTAGATCCGTGAAGAATTGTGTGCTTTTGTAAACAGTCCAATTATAAACCCATGCAGTTTTATCAACTTGTGAGACGCTTGATCCTACACTTGTGCCATCAAATAAATTAAATAGAAGTCACATTTGTAGTACTGGTTTATTTAAAGTGTTTGGAATCACATTCCAATGTTGCAGTAACGATATATGGCACTGCATGCAACGTCAGATTTAGAGGCCATTCAACTTCACAGTCAGGATACAGCTTTGCTAACTTGACGCTGGAAATAATGTTTTAAACCACATTGACATCTATGTAGCTAGCAAATAGATAATTACTGCAAATGATGTCTCCTCAAAATGAATTCTGGACTGACGGCTTAGCAAAGCAGTAGCAATCTTTTATGTTTATTATGAGAGTAAGAAAAGTTTGCCTTCATTCAGTAGTGAAACAAATTAGATTCCAGGCCACCACAGTTTAGTTGCCAGCCTTCAACTAAAATGTGTAAGCGATTGCTATACACTACACATTTGCCGCAGGCAGGCACACCCAATCCAATCTTACCGTTCCTTTTCATTTAGCCTATTAGAGTAGATTCAAAGTACAATGAAATAGAAATAGTAGTTTGTAACGTTATCAACTTCTTGACTGTATTTAAAAAAATCTATTTATTGCTTCCTTGGTGTAGGAAAGTATACATTTCTTTCAAAAACATAAAAATGTGTACACTGAGTGTACAAATATACAGTGCCCTCCATAAGGTTTGGGACAGAGATCTTTTTTTTCTTGATTTGGCTCGGTACTCCACAATCTATAATTTGTAATCAAACATTTCACGTGCAGATTCTCAGATTTTATTAAAGGGTATTTTTATATATTTTGGTTTCACCATGTAGAAAATTGACAGCGTTTAAGGACACCATAATGTTTGGGACATATTAATGTTGTTATGTAAATTAAAGTATCAGAAATATAGTAAGAATGCACACCCATAAAGAAGTGCTGATTACCGGTCCATTGAATCAAATAGAAAATTATGAGAATCGCACACTCATAATTTGCCAGCATACCTTCATCATCAGGGTGTAGTGCACACCCTGTTGAAGGCATACTGCTGAAACATGTTGGTTATTTCAAATAAATATTTTTTATTGCATGGCGATAAGTGAGCGATGAACGTAGTCATGTTTAGTACTTTGTCATATATCCTTTGCATGCAACGACTGCTTGAAGTCTGTGACCATAGACATCAGCAGGTGCTGAGTATATTCTGTGGTGATGCTCTGCCAGGCCTGTGCTGCAGTCATCTTCAACTCCTGCTTGTTTCGGGGGCTAGTTGCCTTAAGTTAACTGTTCAGAATATGAAACGCATGTTAAATTGGATTCAGATCAGATGACTGACTTGACCTGTCGTGAATTTTCCAGTTTTTGGCTTTGAAAAACTGTTGCTTTAACAGTATGTTTTGGTTCATTATCTTGCTGTAGGGTAATGACTTTGGACGCATTTGCTTGAACTTGGGGAGATAACTTTTCCATACAGTTCAGAATTAATTCTGCTGCTGCTATCAGCAGGTACAACATCAATTTTTAAAAAAGTGAGCCAGTATCTGTGGCAGCTATACATGCACAAACCATAACCACCACCATGTTTCACAAATGAGGGGGGATGCTTTGGATCTTGGGTAGTTCTGTGATGTGTTTAGTAGTGGTGAATCTTATGCAAAGGTAAAGGGGGATCAGAACAAGTCACCCACACAGGTGAGGACCACTAAGGGAGTAATTACTAATAAGTAGAACGAAAAAAAGGAAATAATTCCTAGTAGCTAAAACAGCCAAATGATAATCAACCCAGGAAAATAGGGCGGACTCGTATAATACGAGTGAGAACACAAAACTAAGTTTCCCGAGCTCAATACTAGAGCTAATACGGAAAACTACAAAAGAAACCTTCGGCGGGTAACACTAAGATGGCTGTTAGAAGGTGAAACAAAAACGAAACCACCAAAGAAAAACTGTCTCAGTGAGAAACGGAGAAAAATAGCACAGTGACGCTAACGGGAGGAAATATCACAAGGTCGCTTGTACCTGGCTCAATGTAATAAGGAATGTCAAGGAAGCACCGGGGAAGCGGAAGTGAGCTTAAATACCCCACAGGTAGTAGCATAGGTGAAATGAATAATAAGCGAGGTGAAACAAAACCCCGGAACGGAACGTGGAAAAAATACGATAGATTCTCAATCGGAGACAAAGGAGAACTGCAGCGGAAAAGGAAAAAATAACCCACAAACCATGACAAGTTCCTTTTGGCCTCCATACTTTGCTCTTGCCATCACTGAGATACAAGTTAATCTGTCCACAAGACCTCTTTTAGGTACTTCTTAGCAAATTGTAACCTGGCCATCCTATTTTTGCAGCTAACTAGTGGCTTGCATCTTGCAGTGTATCCTCTGTAGTAAGTCTTCTGTAGACAGTAGTTAATGACACATCCATACCTGCCTCCTGAAGAGTGTTTCTGATCTGTTGGACAGGTTTTGGGTTTTTGTTTTTCATTAATGTGAGAATTCTTCTGTCATTAACTGTATAGGTCTTTCTTAGTCTACCAGGTGCTTTGCAATTACTGAGCTCACCAGTGCTCATTCTTCTTAATGATGTTCCAACCAGTTGATTTTGGTAAGCTGATGGTTTGGCTAATGTCTCTGACAGTTTTTTTCTTATTTCTCAGCATCATAATGGCTCTCTTGACTTTCATTGGCACAACCGTGGTCCTCACCTCTCTTATACCTGCAATAAGGAAGCAACTGAATACACCTGACTAATTAGAAACACCCGTGAAGCCATTTGTCCCAAACATTATGCTGCCCTGAAATGGGGGGGGGGGGTGTACAGTGGGGTGCAAAAATTTCGGCACCCCTGGTCAAAATGCCATTTACAATTAATATCTAAGTGAACAGAAGCTAACCTGACCTCTAAATGGTACGTTAAACATGACACATTTCTTCAAATTTTAAAGCAGGATTACTCTTTTTATAAAAAAAATTTACAGATTCAGAATAATAAAAAAAGGAAAAAGGCCCTGTGCAAAGGTTTGGGAACCCTTTTGGATTATTCTTGGATTGTTACTTTAAAAAAATATGATTACTAAGGCCCAGGCCCAGGTGATGTACTCGTTATGGCTTCAATGGGTCAGGTGAATAATTTCAGGGCTGAAATGTTTATTCTGAAGTAACTTCTAAAGCATCCGACTGCGGTGGCTGTTCTGCCTGGTGTTAACAACCACGGGGTCCTCTAAACAGTTGTCCAAGGACGTCAGATTCAAGATAGTTAATTTCCAGAAGGCTGAAAAAAACTCCTTCAACATTTAAAACTACCTATTTCCACTGTCAGAAACATTATCAGAAAATGGAAGATAAATGGAACAGTTGAAGTCAAGGCAAGATCTGAAAGACTAAGAATCATTTCAGATAGAATTGCCCGACGCCTGGTGAGAAATGCTCAGAAGAACCCACACATCACTGCAAAAAAGAGTAGCAGATGCAGGTCTAGTTGTTCACAGGACAACAATACAACATACTTTAAACAACAAAGACCTATGTGGCAGTAGCCAGAAAGAGGCCTTTAAACATCTGAAGTATGTAAAAGAAAACCTTGAGAAGCCTGAAACATTTTGGAACATTGTGCTTTGGACTGACAAAGCCACAATGGAACTTTTTGGCCACAACCAAAGAAGGTATGTTTAAAAGAGAAGATTTGGAGAGAAGAACACCTTGCCAACTGTTAAGCATGGACGTGGATCCATTATGCTTTGGGGTTGTGTGGCAGTGGGGGAACTATTGCGCGAGTGGAAGGAAGAATGGATTCCACCAAATATCAAGAAATTATGGAGGCTAATGATCGAAGGTCAGTCCAAACATTGAAGTTTAAGAGAGATTGGGTATTCCAGGAAGACAATGATCCAAAGCATACCTCAAAATCAACCACGAAGCACCTCCAGGAAAGACGGATAAATGTTTTGGAATGGCCACCGCCATTGGTCCCCAGACTTGAATATTATTGAAAATCTATGGAGAGACCTCAAACATGCCGTGCATGCAAAGAGGCCGAAGAATATTTCTGAGCTAGAGGTGTTCTGCCAGGAAGAATGGGAAAAAATTCCAAAAGCAAGAATTGAAATATTCTTAGCTGGCTACAGGGAGCATTTGCAAGCTGTTGCCCGAGGAGGAGTTACAAAGTACTAACTGACATGGTTCCCAAACTTTTACACAGGGCCGTTTTCCTTTTTTATAATTTTGAAAATGTAAAAAAAAGTAATTGCTTTAAAATAAAATGTGTCGTTTAACTTTGTACCATTTGGAGGTCAGGTTAGCTTCTGTTCACTTAGATATGAATTGTAAAAGGCATTTTGACCAGGGGTGCCCACATTTTTGCACCCCACTGTAGGCATAAAAAGTGCCGTAATTCATATGTGGTGAAACCAAAATGTACAAAGATACCCTTTACCCTAAGACCTCGCGTCCACATGCGTGGACATCACATTTTGGGTTGTATAACCATAATACTTAATTTTGCCACATACGTGGACACCTACACTGCCATCTAGTGGTGTCAGAAGAGTACAACACACTACAGGGGATTTTGAAAATGGCTGCAACCACAGAGGAAAGTTCAGATGGGACCTCCCGACCCAAACGTCGACTAGGTAAAAAATACAATCAAATTTCATGGCTTATTCTTGTTCAGATATGCATAGAAGTGTTGTAAGTTTGCCATGGCATGCTAATTTTACAAAAGTTAGTAACAGTAACGATCTACTATGCAGCTAAACATGATGTCCACGTATGTGGACAGACGGACTTAGTTTTGTTGAAAATGTTAATATGGTTAGCATGTTAGCAACAAAATGATAGCAACAAATGTGAGTGAAGATTTTGGTAGCAAACAATACATTACAACAGTACAAACAGATATAGCATGTTTTATGAATAAATCTACATGGATTTGTATTAGATTTTTCTCATGATTTTATTTCCAGAGCATATTTCTCTGTCAAGAGCAGAGCGGATACTGGGGGCAATTGTTGGAGACAACTCAGAGGTGGAAGATTTGTCTGACATCGATGATGCCGTGGGGGATGTTGATTATCAACCCCCACGACGGGAGCCAAGCAGCAGTGAGGAGGACAGTAGTGGGGATGAGGACCCCATTCCACAGCCCACTGAACCCAGCAGGGGACGTAAACGTCTCCGTGATGAAAATGATGGTGAGCCAAGACCCAGTGGATATTTGTTTCACTGGATGTTTTTCCCTTGTTCCGAAAGTACAGTACCGTATTAACAGTAGCCAGCTGTTGGCTAAAGCCAGATCCGTGAAGTGCATTAGCATCCACAATGTCCACTTCTTAGTACGGACGCTCATGCGTAACTAGTAACTCATCATCCGGTCTACCAAGTCAACCCCACCCAGTCACGTACACCTCCTTCATCATTCGTTCCACACCTAGGAAAACATATAGACATATAGACACAGCACCATTCAATGTTTGTAGCAAGATGCTAATTTACAACATCTGTCAACAGGTTCACGCACTCACAGACGTCACCGTCGGACTCAGCCCGTTGAGGCTGATGGCTCAAACGATGGCCCTGAAGAGCCAACACCAGGACCAAGCTATCAAGGACAGTCCAAGAAAGGTAACTGGTGTAACTTACTTTGCAATAAGGCCTATTTTTAATTGATTTTTAATTGATTATCTTATTCTGGTTCCGCAGGACGTGGAATGCGCTGGAGGGCTACTCCGTTGACGCCAAACCTAGCCCAGTTTGAGCATGAGGAGGAAACCGAGCAGGACAGAGAAGGCTGGACCCCACTGGACTATGTAGAACAGTATATGGATAAAGATTTGATGCAAATTATTGTAGATTGCTCTAATGCTACGTCACTGGGTAGAAGTGGGCAGCTACTAAACACATCAGTTGACGAGATGTATAATTTTTTTTGTGCCTGTATTTTGATGTCCTGCGTCCCATACCCACAAATTAGAATGTACTGGTCCAAAGCCTTGAGATTCCCTGCCATCACTGAAAGATTCACACGCGACAGATTTTTCAGACTGAGGCGATCACTAAAGGTGCTCATTGATGATGACGTTCCAGAAGACCTGAGGGAGAGTGACAGATTCTGGAAAGTGAGGCCTTTTCTGGATCGTATTCTGAAAGGCTGCAGGTCTCAGGCTCAACCTGAATGTGTCTCTATTGACGAGCAGATGATCCCATTTACCGGAGCCTGTCCGTGTCGGCAATATCTGCCAATGATGCCAAACCCAGTTGGCATGAAGAACTTTGTTTGCGCTACAGCAGATGGCATTGTGCTGGACTTTGACGTGTACCAAGGCGCAAAAGCACTGTTTGAGCAGGTCGAAGAACCAGAGGATCTGGGTTTGAGAAGCTTGGTCATCGCTCGTCTGTGTCAAACTCTGCATCCTGGTACAAAAGTGTACTGTGACCGGTTCTTCACAACCATCCAATGTGTGGAGCGAATGATGGAGAAGGAGGTGTACGTGACTGGTACAGTTATGAAGAATCGGATCGCTGCAGCACTGCAGAAGCTACCAACTGACAAGGCGATGAAAAAGGCCGGAAGAGGTACCTCAGCAGAAGTTACCACTGAAGATGGAAAGATGTGCGTCGTGAAGTGGTATGACAATAAACCGGTATTGATGATGTCTGTTGTTCATGCTACACAGCCAGAAGACACCTGCAAGCGATGGGACAAGAAACTGAAACGATATGTGACCATCTCGCGACCAAGCATTATCCGTGAATACAACTCCAAGATGGGTGGGGTTGACTTGGTAGACCGGATGATGAGTTACTATTACATGAGCGTCCGTACTAAGAAGTGGACATTGCAGATGCTAATGCACTTCACGGATCTGGCTTTAGCCAACAGCTGGCTACTGTACCGCAAAGATCTTAATGCATGTGGTACACCAAAGAAGAGCATCATGCAGTTCCTTGAGTTCCGTATGGAAGTGGCTAAGACCTTCTTGGCCCAACTGCATGACAATGGAGAAGACGACGCCGACCTTTCAGAACTGGCAGACGACGCAGACCTTTCAGAACAAGGGAAAAAACGTCCAGTGAAGGCAGTGCCCCATATCTCAGTCCGCAGGAGGGCTAATGCACATCTTCCAGAGGTGGTCAACCTGAAGAATGCAGCGCGCTGCAGAGCGACGGGCTGCTCTGGGAAAACTCGCATGCAGTGTGTGACATGCAAGGTGTTCCTGTGCTTGCAAGCGGATCGCAACTGTTACACAGCCTTTCACACATAGGTGTGAACATGTTCCTACAGAAAAAAAGGGCATTCCTAACAAAACTAGGAATGCCCTTTTTTTCTGTAGGAAAAAATGACAAGGCTTTTGGACATTTTTATGGGTTCAAGCAGCTTGCTGCGGAATTGTTTTTGCTTTTGTTTTTCCATAGCCATGTTCAGAAATGGAAATGAAAAGTTTTTAAATGTTTTACATGTTTTATACTTTGTTACAGACATATGATGTCTTCCTGCAACTGATTGCAGCACTTCAAACAAGCCATATTGTAAATGTGACTGTGCCGAAAGGGCAAAATTGTTGTTTTTTGCACTGTGATGTTCAAAGCATGTTCAAAAACATGTTCATATGTGTTATGAATAAATGCAAAAGCAGTCAGGAAAAGAACTGCTCTGTTCAGGGTGAAAATAAAGAGTTTTGCACTTTATTACACAATGGTGACTTTATTGTGTTCTATCGAAATTCAGACCGAGTGTCCCCATATGTGGACATCATTTTTCTCAAAAACTACATCATGTAAAAAGATTATGCTTAGTTTTTATAGTTATCAGGTCCCAATAAGCCCAAATAGCAAAGAGAAATTTAAAATGCATACCAAACAAGAGCACGGGTCTCAGGAGGTTAAAATAAAATGTGTCGTTTAACTTTGTACCATTTAGAGCAGTGTTTTTCAACCTTTTTTGAGCCAAGGCACATTTTTTACATTAAAAAAATCCTGAGTCACACCACCAACCCAAAGTGTTACTAATTAAGTGAAGTTGGATCATTTTCCACGGCACACCTGACGATCTCTCACGGCACACTAGTGTGCCGCGGCACAGTGGTTGAAAATCACTGATTTAGAGGTCAGGTTAGCTTCTGTTCACTTAGATATTAATTGTAAAAGGCATTTTGACAAGGGGTGCCCACATTTTTGCACCCCACTGTAGGCATAAAAAGTGCCGTAATTCATATGTGGTGAAACCAAAATGTATAAAGATACCCTTTAATAAAAGCTAAGAATGTGCACTTTAACCACGTGAATTGCTTGATTCTAATAAATCTAAAATTGTGGAGCACAGAGCCAATTAAGAAAACAAATATGTGTCCAAAACATTATGGAGGGCACTGTATATATATGTGTGTGTGTGTGTGTGAGGGTTAGGAAAGTATGGGGTGTAAGTACATCAGCACATTTGTGAAACGTTGCCTTCTGCCGCTATGTGAAATGCATCTGTCCTTTCCATTTCTCCACACAATTACCAGTAGTTAATGCTCTCATTATGTGTGTTGTTTCAGACTGTGCCAGAGGGGATATCCTAACTATGGGTTGGGGGGAGGGGGGTGATCATGTGCTTTAAACCACAAATACACCAGTATAAACAGTGTTGAGCAGAAAAATGCTCTCAGAAAGCTGCATAAGCTAGTTTCCACGCAGAAATTCAGATGTATAACATAAGAAAACCTGCATAGCTCTGCACACGCTGGACACCATGTGTACACAGTGTTTGGAGACAGTGTGATATGGCGACACCGAATTGCACCGAAATACAGCAGATTTCCGACTTTCTCCCTGAGCGCTCTTTTACGCATTCTTTTACACACATTCTGTGGACCCTGGGTGGGGAAAGAGTGAGCAGTGTTGTGAAAGAAAAGCAGTGAGACACTGTGAATGCAGTTTGGGCTGTAGACCCTTGACCTTAGAGGTAATGTGTTGGGTCTCTGGTAAGAACAAAAACAAAGCAAGGCAGCTGTCCCTTCAACGCATGTTCCCAAGAGAAATAAAAACTAAAAGGCAGCATACAATGTATCCCTCACCTGGTAAGATATCCCATAAATCTGGCTAGAATTATGTAGAGAAAATGTGTACTATTTCAAATTAATTATTTGGCATGATCTGACCCACAAACATACAGTAGGCTACATTAGGCTAGGATAGATTGTAAAAATGCTATATGTAGGCTATTTTCTAGGTCAAAATACTTCAAATTTTTATCTGCAGTTATTTATTCATCCCCCTTTCTCTATTGTAAATTATGGTTCTTGGTATAAATGTCTGTGAATTGTAGAGAAATCTGTAGCAGCAGCGAACATTTTAAAACCTGTACATTTTCTAAAGTAAACTTGACAACAAAGTATAAACATATCTTGTGTGTAATTATTCGTCAACTGTTTAAAACATTAATTGGAATGATATGTTGTTCCAATTTTTGTTATTTGACATTTAAAGTTTGAATGACCACAATCCCTTAACATGCTAAGACCAAAAAGCACAGGGCCAAGTTGCATTAATTAATTTAGGAAAGTTTGGATAGCATTGCTTTGGAATAGAGGTAGTTTAATTAGTGTAATTAGGCACACTTGGCATAAGACCATAATGTAGCTGCACATACATGGATGTTTTTTTCCCCCCGGTAGGCTACTGTCCTGCCTATTAGTGTGTTCCATGTAGCCTACCTTGGAAATTTGTAATTACAACCTTCCGACCAGGAAAAATACGCTGGAACAGCCTGTTAACTCGGAATAACAAGTGGGAAACTTGAGTATCATTTCACAGCTCCGAGTTGCCGAGTAGGAGGAAAGTGACATCATTCAAAGTGGATGAATCTGTATTTTAATTTAATTAGTGGTAGTTTCAATGTTTATGCGTGCCCACATCCTTCACTTTGTAACACGCATAGGAAATATAGCCAATCTACGTGGTTACAGCCTAAACAGTTTGCATAAGTAAAATATGGAAATACATTTTTAAAATAGGCCTATTAGTTATATAAAAATACATGTAACGTTAGGCTATTTAACACTGGCTTGCCGTATGCGTTTTTCTCTTCCTGTATGTGAAAAAGTAGCTCTTTTGGCGCTAGCGACAGCTTCTTGTCTTCAGCAATGGTTGCTATGAAGTGACAACTTGAACCCATTTTCTTTTACAGTCTATGACTGGAACGCTCCAAGCTCATAACTCCGAGCTTCCATGTCTGGGCTATGAGCTGCCGAGTTCATAATGAACACAGCGTAATAGTGATGGGAGGTTCTCTTTTTTACTAACTCGAGTTTGTATGAGTCACTCACCAAAGAGAGTCGGGTTTTGGAGTCACTCGAGTCATCCTGAATGGGATACAGTAATTTAATAGTGCGGCGACTTTGAGACTTTACAAATGTTAAAGGAACAAATGGATCAAATTCTGATAGTGAAACAAGTTATTTCGCGGGGGTTGTGACGCTCAAAAAGAAAAAAATCCATCGTTTTATAGCCGCTCCTTTTCCCATGATTTTGTGCAAGAAAACTGCTTTAAGGACCTGGAAGTTGTAATTGCATGGTTTGACCATGGGCTGGGCGAGCAAGTGAGTGAGTGATTAGTGCAGCCAGACCTTCAGCTCAGGGCAGGGAGAGCGAGTACGGAGTTGAAACAAGCGCCAAAAAGTGGTTGCTTTCTCACAGGGCTAGGTTAATACAGTGATTTACTTGATGCATTTCCACAAATACAGTTAATATAAGAGTGGTACAATAGTTTAACATGTTGTCTCGCATCGTCTTCGCAGTTCGAATTAGCAAGTAGCAGGTATGTCAGTGGCGAGTCAGTGAACAAGTTAGTGGAGGAGAGGACTTGTCACTCCTGAGTCAGTAAAAAGAGTCATTCGTTTCGAACGATTCGTTCAAACTCGCACATCACAACTAAAAATCCCGGCTTCGGGGCACACTTTGTCACTCCTGAGTCAGTAAAAAGAATCGTTCGTTTCATAAGTCCAGCACAACAATTTCCGGCAGTGTAACGTTACCTGCGGGAAATATTTTGCTACCGGACCGTGTCGGTTTAGTTAAATTTTCTGTACTGCAATGAACGTATAAGGCATTTTGATTTGCTTTGTAGTAGCCTAGCTTGTAGCTGCTTCCTGACTAGCAGCTGTTTCTCTGGCTAAACTAATGTTGGCTAACAAAAGCTTTATTGGACAACACATATTTCCCAGGAATCTTAGCCAGAGAGAAGAAAATAGCTACTAATAAGAAATTAGCCTACCACGGTTGATTATTCTGATTATTATTATAATTAAAAGTGTTTGCAGTAGGTTACATTGGGTACGTTCACATGCACAGCAATATCCGATTACTGGAAGCGATCAGCTTACGCCAGTATTTAACTTATCGTGTTCACATGGACATAAGAAATGTGATTACTCCAAAAGCCGCGTTTACATGATTCTCTCCATAATCGACTCTGTGGAAAACGTAAATAACTACTCCAAAAATGAACCTAAGTAGGCTATTATTATAATAGATAGCTAGTCATTATTATAGCTAGTTATTTATAGCTAATTGCTAGTAGTGGCTGATTTATATTATTCTACTAGCTAGCTTTACCGATCTCTAAATCTGGCCAATTTCCCACTAATTTCAGTTATTTCATGTGCTAGCCAGCTAGCTAGTACAAATAAAAGCATGTAACACTGAACAATATATTTTCACCGGTGAAATACTAATGTAATAAATTCTGGAAGTGAGATGCTGAACGAACCCCAGGAATAGCAAATGTTGACGGGTGGCCATAACATTACTGCATAACTGGGCCGTCTCAAGGGTGGGCGGGGCTCGGGGCGAGTCAACCTACGTGGGGCAAAGCTGTTAACGTGATGACAACATAGCCAACCCGTCATAGGCTTAAATAGTATCTACAGGTGCAGCTCAAAAAAATTTTATATCGTGAAAAAGTTCTATATTTTTTGTCACTCATGTCAGAAAGTGAAACTCATATTCTATAGATTCATTACACATAGAGTGAAATATTTCAAGCCTTTATTTCTTGTAATTTTGATGATTATGGCTTACAGCTAATGAAAACCCAAATTCAGTGTCTCAGAAAATTAGAATATTACATAAGATCAATAAAAAAGGATATTGTAAACAGAAATGTCAGCCTTCTGAAATGTATGTTAATTTCTATGCACTCAATACTTGGTTGGGGCTCCTTTTGCATGAATTACTGCATCAATGCGGCGTGGCATGGAGGCGATCAGCCTGTGGCACTGCTGAGGTGTAATGGAAGCCCAGGTTTCTTTGATAGCGGCCTTCAGGTCGTCTGCATTGTTGGGTCTGGTGTCTCTCATCTTCCTCTTGACAATACCCCATAGATTCTCTATGGGGTTCAGGTCAGGCGAGTTTGCTGGCCAGTCAAGCACAGTAATACCATAGTCATTGAACCAGCTTTTGGTACTTTTGGCAGTGTGGGCAGGTGCCAAGTCCTGCTGGAAAATTAAATCAGCATCTCCATAAAGCTTGTCAGCAGAAGGAAGCATGAAGTGCTCTAAAATTTCCTGGAGATGGCTGCGTTGACTGTGGACTTCAGAAAACACAGTGGACCAACACCAGCAGATGACATGGCACCCCAAATCATCACTGACTGTGGAAACTTCACACTGGATTCTGTGCCTCTCCACTCTTCCTCCAGACTCTGGGACCTTGATTTCCAAATGAAATTTACTTTAATCTGAAAAGAGGACTTTGGACCACTGAGCAACAGTCCAGTTCTTTTTCTCCTTAGCCCAGGTAATACGCTTCTGACGTTGTCTCTGGTTCAGGAGTGGCTTGACACGAGGAATGCGACATTTGTAGCCCATGTCCTGGATGCGTGGTGGCTCTTGATGCACTGACTCCAGCCTCAGTCCACTCTTTGTGAAGCTCCCCCAAATTCTTGAATGGATTTTGCTTGACAATCCTCTCAAGGCTGCGGTTATCCCTATTGCTTGTGCACCTTTTCCTACCACACTTTTTCCTTCCACTCAACTTTCTATGAATATGCTTGGATACAGCACTTTGTGAACAACCAGCTTCTTTAGCAATGACCTTTTGTGGCTTACCCTCCTTGTGGAGGGTGTCAATGACTGTCTTCTGGACATCTGTCAAGTCAGCAGTCTTCCCCATGATTGTGTAGCCTACTGAACCAGACTGAGAGACCATTTAAAGGCTCAGGAAACCTTTGCAGGTGTTTTGAGTTAATTAGCTGATTAGAGTGTGACACCATGAGTTTCCAATATTTCACTTTTTCACAATATTAAAATTTTCTGAGACACTGAATATGGGTTTTCATTAGCTGTAAGCCATAATCATCAAAATTACAAGAAATAAAGGCTTGAAATATTTCACTCTATGTGTAATGAATCTATATAATATATGAGTTTCACATTCTGAAATGAGTGACAAAAAATATTGAACTTTTTCACGATATTCAAATTTTTTTAGCTGCACCTGTATTATATAACTATGAACGAAGAATTTACAGGCTACGACGTCACGCAAACCAACCATATACAACCAACCAATTGAAAAATTAGTAGGCTATGCCATTACTCTGCCCTTGAATTAAAATATTGTAATTAAGATTTTGCCACACTTTTGCTTAATTTCTCCAATTAAAATGAAAACAATAATACTGTGGGTTGTGGTACGAGCTATGAACCATGAATTGTAGATTGTTCTATTGATTGAGGTGGACCATAAAGTAATTGAAAAAGTTCACGATGTTGAACACTAGTGTTTTCATTGTAAAGAGAGGTAAAAAGCAGGCAGAGGGTGGGATATATAAATAAAAGTTTATAAATACTGACAGCATATTAAGAGATGCGTTGCAGCAAGTCGCACCTACCAGAATTAGATTCAGCATTTTTGTACGCATATTTTTCTGGATGATTCTAATCATTATTTCCATTATAGTAGGCCTACGTTTATGACAATGTTTGTGAAGACATATGTGTTTGACGTGTTAAAGTGATGGTCAAGGGATTCTAAAAACTCCAAATAACCACAACATATCACATCGGGATGTATCCATTACACACCCACCAAATATCTTTTCAAGAAAATGTGAATAGGTATATTAATATACATCTCAAAGTCAGCTAATAAACAGTCTTGAAAGGACTCCAGATTGTAGGGGTGTGGTCTAAATCCACGCCCTCAACCTGAGTGCCATCGACATCATCCAGCCCTACATGTTTGAAACACAGAACTGTTCTTATACAGTTCTGTGGTTTGAATCCGGCGAGGAATTAATGCAATCAATTCAAAGTAAAATACAATGCGGCTGCTATCAATAGATACATATCACACGCAAACTCACAATCAAAGTTAACTTAACTTAAACGCTAAGCAGAGTATTGCAACCATTTGATCTAACGTTAGTCTATTTAAAGCAAGCTGAATTACAAGGTGACGTTTCAACACATGCATGTTCCACACAAATCATTAAATAATGGTAGAATAATGGTTAATGGTTCTCGTCGTATTTTTGTTACTGTAACCAGCCACTGAACAATGAGACAAAACCATTTCCAAGGCATGGTTTATTTAGCAAAATCTTAACTATGTATTATTTTCGATATATTATCTGACGAATGAGCAGTGCACCAAGTAAAAACGACGTGCGAGTGATTAGTTCGTTTCCATGCTGACCTGTGCAAGGAGCAAGCTAATGTTACTAGCTCGCACCATGGAGGGATGGATAAAAAGGTGAAAGATTTGGAGAGGGATAAAATTGGTATAGGGATAAGGAGAGCGGGAAAAAATAAACAATTTCTAACTATTCCAAATCCAAATGCTGATAATGCAGACAACTATTGTCAAGGGCAAACAAAACAAGTGTTTGGTTCAGACTTCAGACAGACAGGATTTCTTCGTGGAACAGGACGGTTTCATTCGCCTCAAACTATGGGAGGAGTTATGTAATGAGATCAAAGTATGTATTGGTTGAGTTTTGATGTCTACGTCACCATGGACCCATTTCAACTCCACCCTTTTTTTCAGCATACAGGAATAAAGACATATAGATTGCACTTTATTTGTGCTCAATACATACCTTAATAGCCATAAATAACGTGGTTATAAGCATATTACGGATTTTCCTTGACCATCACTTTAACATGATATCCCACCCTCTGCCTGCCTTTTGCCTCTCTTTACAATGAAAAAGATAGTGTTCAGCACCACCACAATCAATAGGACAATCTACAATTTGTGGTTCATAGCTATGGTCGTTCCACAATCCACTTTTTAAATGTTAAATGGAAAAATTGAGCAAAATAAAAGCAAAGTGCATTTTGTGTAATGTTAGCTTGAGGGCATTCACGTGAAGGGGAGTTGAAATCTGCAGGGCAGTCGAAAAACAGCCTACCTACTCTTTCTCCTCCACGTTTTTCAAACCTTTCAATTTTACATTTAATTAATCTCTTTTCTTTTTCTTGTTTCTTTTTTATGCTCCCGAGCTTTAGCACACATTATGAATTTGTCTCTGTCTCTCCTGTTTGAGCTTGCCAGTTCGCCAGTTGCCACCCGACTCTGGAAAAAAACAACTTTAAGCGAACTTGAAAATATCATAACTGCACGTAGCTATGCAGCGTCGGGACGTAAGCCTATAGCTACTTCCCACATAACGTCAACTTTCCAAAACACCATTTAGGCTAAATGCATTTCCATGTGTCTGGGTGTGGTGTCTGGGTGTGCTTCACAAAGATATATAGGCTATTTTAGATGATGATTATTTTATAAAAAAAGAAATGGTTGTTATTAAAATGTATTTCCCCTCTTACCGCGGGGCCCTGTCAATGCAGGGCCTGGGGCAGTCGCACCGGTTGCCCCCACCCCCCAAAAGACGGCCATGACTGCCATTGTGTCTGGTGACTTTCACTGTTTCACTTGTTTAAGTAACTTAGGCTACAAGTGAACAGTTAATATTGTAAACATGTCTTTGCCTTTGCAATAACAATACCTCCTTTAATGTGGGAAAAACATTATTGTATGAGAAAACCATAACATGTGCACAGTTTTAGTCCAAAATTAAATGACCCTTCGGTACCTGGCAGGGGATTGAACCCAGATCTCTCACATGGAAAGGCTAGACGCATACCACTACATACTATGTGATATATAGGGCATTTGTCATACTCTGACTAGTCAGAATAGGATCAAGAAGCTTTGTGATTGGCAGATGAGATGTTGTTATCCAATGGGGAGAATTATTGTTTGAGAGTATGGATAATGTTAATGACAAATTCAGCAGGAAAAATGAGAAGAAGAAGAATTGGAAGAAGAGGAAGGAGAAAAACCGGCAAAATGACCCAAGTTTGGGGCTTTATTGTGTGGATGTGTGAAGTTGTATCTGAATTCTGTGTGGTTACATGAGGTAAGAACGTAGAGAAGTTAATGTTTTTAAGGGCTGAGAGTTTGTGGTCATTGTGTTTATTTCTGTAGGAAACCATGAAAAATGAAACTCTCGGTGCTGTATAGGTATGGGGCATGCCCCGCCAAGCCGTAACTTGACGGATGGCATACCTGCCATCCCAATCTCTAACAATCTGGCATAATCTTTTTAATTAATAATCTTTACAGTGTATCTGAAGAACATTTCCTTTTGTGTGGCTTCAGTATTGTGACAGCTACCTGTGAAAGGTGCAAGTAGCTGTTTTGCAATTGAGACACAACCAATTTCTGTTCCCATTGTTTTTACAGATAAAAGAGTCTAAAGTCTTGTCTTGCCTTATTTTAGGCAAAAAGGTGCAGACATGGTTGCACGTGAGAACATGTCAGACAGATTTCTACAGAATATATTTCCCATGTTTATACTAACTGTAAAATCATACTCCTCACACAGCTCTCCTTAGTACCACTACTTCTATTGCTAAATACATTTCTACAGTAGTTCTTGTGTTCCACTAAGAACTTATAGCACTGATATATTTTTAGAAGCAGGTATGCCTCATTACTGAGGTTGAAGAGAGATGAAATGGCATAATTTTGTGTGCACTACAGTGTATCGTAGAGCAAGATATCTTGGTTGTGATGTTTCTGAAAGAGATGATCTGGAGAGCTATCTGAGAAAATGGCAGCCAGAAGGGACTGCCAGTCATTTACAGCATTATAATGAGGCTGTCACTGCATTCAAATGTCATTGTGACAACCTTGCACATAAACTGGGGTGTATGCTATACAGACTATATCAAGAGTAAAAGAAATGTCACTTTTCAAAGATAAATAGACAAGTACACTCCATCTCTTTTTTATTGGAAAAAATTATCTGTTTTGCCTGTCTGTAATGGATGGAGGATTGTCTGTTGATGTGGTCCAATTTCCACCCTTCCAGCAGTCAGTCTAAAGAGAGGGGGACAACACTGTCTTGGGAACCATGGCAGGGGACAGTCATTTAAAAAAGGCTGAGAAAACACTGGTTCTGCTTCTTTCTGAAAGAATTCTTTCCTGGGTGGCAGGATGCCGGATAAAGTGACTCGAGGGGCTCTACTTTCTGGCGAGTGGCACATAGGTGCAGTCAATAGCGCAGCGCATTGGGGCACTGGGCGTGGCTACTGAATTTCATTATTTTTGCGAAATGGACTGGATTAAGTTGAATATTTATCAGTGGTGTGTTGTAGCTGGATTCAATCACAGTCAATAAAATTACCTCTTTTCATTCCCTTTAAGAGGTGTGTGCATTGCAACCCGGCGTACTGCCAATTTCCAGCATCTGCCAATGCAGTGGAAAAATTATCTATTTTGCATTGATATAAACAATGTATACTGTAACTGTACTGTATCACTGTATCACTGTAATAATGCATTTGTTCCACAAGGGAATGTCTAAAATCACAAACTAACCCAGTCTCACCTGCAACTATACCTACCCATGTGTGACACAGTGGACAATAGCGTCTATCTGTGCGTTCATAAAAATATTTTCACCACCAAAAATGTGTATTCCGTCATAGCAAGATAAAGAAAACAATAGCCAAAACGTATGCCCTAACAGCTGTGAAAAGCCCTGCTCACTCAAATGCTAAATAAAAAAGTACAATTCTTGTGTAATTATGCCATGACATTCTACTGACAATATCTACTATGAAATATAAAGTACATATGGAGCCTATCCCAGCATCCATTTGGCGAGAGGCCATATGGAATACGACCTGGACAGGTCGCCAATCCATCACAGGGCACACATAACATTAACTCACAAACTCATACCTATGGGCAATTTAGAGTCTCCAATTAGCCTAACCTGCATGCATTTGGACTGTGGGAGAAAACCAGAGTACCCGGAGGAAGCGCACACAGACACGGGGAGATCATTAACATTAACGTAACCTAATGACGAGAACAGGCCATTCAGCCCAACAATGCTCGTCATCTTCCTACCACTAAAAGGTACCTAGCGCTCCCCTACAAACAAGATGAATACTCTGATGAGGGCTCTATCTTGACGATCTTGGCGCATTGTCTAAAACGCTAGGCGCAAGTGCATTTAGGGCGTGTCCAAGTCTACTTTTGCTAATTAGACGTGCGTTATTTGAGCGCTAAGTAAGGTGCTAATGGGCGGAACCTAGCCTTTTCATTAATTATAGTTGTGTCCTGGGCATAGGATGCAATAAGCCTATCAAAATGTCATATCCCATTTATTTTAAAAGCCTACTTTTCCACCTTGGCGGATTGCTTATATGATGGCGAAACAGACATGCTCGTGCGTGTATAGTGCAAGCTAGGAATAGGCTATATGGATCAATAGTATGATCAATATTATTCGGACTAACTATTATGATGCGTTTTGATAAACACAATAATAATCTTTAACATTAGGGTTTAACCCACAGGTTCCCGGTAATTCCCGACAGTGCTGTTATTTTAGACAATGTATGTGCAAGGACAGTTAAATTTCGTTAAAAGCACCTGAAACAGATGAGAATAAGCTACCAATGGCTTTCGTCTCACCTTAGAAAACAATTAGCCTGCTTGTTTAACAAATTTTGTTTGATTACCAGCTGGACTTCAGAGAGCACATCAGGGCAACGGCACGGTCCTGCAGGTTCCTCCTGTACAACATCAGGAGGATTCGGCCGTACCTGACCGCCTACTCCGCCCAGCTCCTTGTCCAGACCATGGTCACTTCACGTCTGGACTACTGCAACTCCCTTCTCGCAAGCCTGCCAGCCTGCGCCATTCTGCCCCTACAACTGGTCCAGAACGCAGCTGCTCGGCTTGTGTTCAAGTTCTCACACGTCACCCCGCTGCTGAGGTCACTCCACTGGCTGCCAGTCGTGGCCAGGATCAGGTTCAAAGTTCTGACCCTGGCCTACACTGCAGCCAAAAGGTCAGGCCCCTCCTACCTACAGGACTTGATCCAGCACTATGCTCCTGCTCGACCGACTTGCACTTCCCTCCCTCCGTGTTAATGGCTCTCGCTCGTCCAGACTGCGGAGCTTCTCCACTCTAGCTCCCCAGTGGTGGAATGAAGTCCCCACTTCGTTGCACTCAGCTGAAACACTGTCTGTTTTCCGTCGAGGTCTGAAAACAGACTTTTCCAGACTCCACCTTGACTAACTACCTATATAGGACCAATTATATAGTACGTACTTCCTGTTTATTTATTTCTTGTTTTTATTTTCTATTTGGTGTTTTGCTATTTTATAGCTTAGAAGGTATAGCCGACTGTATTCTATGTTCATTACTAGGGATCTCCTATGTTGTGAGAAAGTTGTGCTTCATCGGATTTGCTTTGTAGTTGTGTCAATGACCTTCAATATGCACTTATTGTACATTGCTTTGGATAATGAAGCATTGTCAAACATCAATTCCATGAGGCTGTTCTCATGGAGTTCTCGAAGTTCAAGCTTCATCCGAAGTTCATTATCTGCATTCTAATACTGATTAATAACATAAATACCGTTATTTTGCCTTAATGATGACACTAAATACAATAAAGCTGTCAGGTTGACAACCCATAGGTTCACGCATATTTTCCCTTGTTTTATAATGTCCTGCTTATGAAAATGTGACCAACGCTTTAAAACGAGTCCACTTTCCCGGGAAGACCGTGAAAAGTGCAATTTACAGCAGGTGAAACAGACCTGCTCCTTTTTGAAGTTAAAGGACACATGCAGAGAATGGCATTAAAATTAATTGTGAATTCATTGTGTCATGTGCTGCAAATTTGTTTTTGTTTCTAATTAGACTTAGTTCTTTTTAAAATAATTTTGTTCAGTTGTGGAATAACAGGTGAAATCAGTTTTAATAAGATGAAAACCTGGTCACTGTAATTAAAAAAATATGAAGGATGAAGAATAAAGTTAACATGGTGAAATTTAAATGAATCTCCGTTTTGTAACTGTAGGCTATCGAAAAAACCTTATGCACAGCAAATCACAGGGACTGTAGCCTAGGCTATTTGAAAAACAATAGGCTACACTGGACAAGGTTTGGAACTTTTTTCAGTCAAAACCATTCTATTTACTCACAGGCTGTAGGCCTCGATGAAAAAAGCTGTATTGTAATGATATCTGAAGCGCATTTTAAGAATTGAAATGTCCGTCTATTGCAGTGCGCGAGTTTTCCATTGAATGACAAGGTGTAAATGACAATTTGCGCATTAGGCTTGATATAGGTGTTATCAGCAAAGTTTTGAATGGATAGCCATTTTCCCATAACAGAAGATTGTCCCCCCAGAAGATTACAGGAACTACTGGCAAATATAGGCTAAGTCATAGCGTGATCCAGAATAATGCGAATAGTCTATACACGTACCATCGCACATCGCCTGGATGTTGATGGAGTGGGCTGAAAAAAATGTAATGCGGCATTCCCCTTCGCTGAGGGACAGGTATGTGGTGTTTTCCCTATGGACCCTGTTATTATTATGCATTATTTGAAATAGCCTACACAATGATAATATTGTAATCTTGATATTTGTAGTCATGCTTGTGCGTGCCCCTGTGTGTAACAGACAGGAGGGTGTACGTGTTATGCACATGCCTATGTAGACTCACTTATACGCACCTTTAAAATAACATGTAAACAACTGCGACATGACTTTAAACCAGGTTTGTGGTGGTTTTAGAGCAAGCGTTTTCTGCTGGCTCAAGATAGCAATACGCTAAAAAATATCCTGGCCACTCCTCATCTTAAGACCAACCCGTCCAGTTCACAAGAATATTTGGTATTTAAACTACATCAACGCTAGGCGCTATAATGAAGAGACACTTGCGTTTGGGTTAACGACACTTATTGCTGGGTGTAAATTAGGGCCCCCAGAGTTTCTGCCTCTACTACATGACCTGGCAAGCTATTCCACACAGTTCTGTGTGAAGAAGTACTTCCTGTCTGTGCGGAATTTACCTTTTGCTCATTTCCATCTATGCCCCCTCGTTCTACTAACAGAACTCAATCTCCTTTTACTCCTTTTACTAAGCTTAAAGAGATTAAGTATCCTACGTCTTTCCTCATAACTTATCTTTCATACCAAGAACCAACTTAGTTGCCCTTCTTTGGACTTTTTCCAGAGCCTCTATATTTTTTTGTAATACGGTGCCCAGAACTGCACACAGTAAGTGCGGTCTGACAAAGGTATTGTCATGGTTCGTGGGTTATTGTTTTATTTTTCCACTGCGGTTCTAATTTTTTATCTCCCATTGAGAATCCATTGGATTTTTTCCTCGTTCCGTCCCGGGGTTTTGCTTCACCTGTGCTGCTACCTGCGGGGTATTTAAGTTCCTCACTTCTGCTTCTCCGGTCCTTCCTTGTCATTAATTTGTGCATTGAGCCAGGTATAGCCAGGTTTAAGCAACCATGATATTAACTTGTTTATGTTCACAAGGGACTTGCTTATAGCTTCTTCAGGTATAGGATTGTTTTCCTCCTGTTAGCGTTCTGCGCTATTATTCCCCTTGCTGTTCTCTACGAGACAGTGTTTTCTTTTGGTGGTTTTGTTTTGTTTCACCTTCTATCGGACATCTTATTGTTACGTTCCGAGGGTCTATTCTTTAGTCTAAGTTTCCTGTTGGGCTCTAGTAATGAGTTTGGGAGATTTAGATTTATGTTTCACTCGTTCTATTCGAGTTTGCCCTATTTTCCTGGGTAGATTTCATTTAGCTGTTTAGCTGTCAGGAATTAGTTCCTGTTTTTCTTTTCTTCTTTTTGTGTTATATTTCCCTTATTGGTCCTCTGTGTGGGTGACTTGTTCTGATCTCCCTCACCTCTGCGTTTGATTCACCCCTACTAAACCCATCACAGGTATTGTATAACATAAGCATAACTTGCTTTATTTTTTTTTTACTTGCTTTATTGCATGTCACGCCCATGACACAACTATAATTAATGAAGAGACTTGGTTCATCCCATTTGCACGTTGCGCCGTGCTTAGCGCTAAAAAATCACACCGTCAAACTAGCAAAAGTGGACTTGGACACCGCTTAAATGCATTTTACGCCATGTGTTTAGACAAATCGCCAAGATAGAGCCCATTATGTAAATTACTCCAGCCGCAAACAGCCATATTTAAATGAGAAATTTTGCATGTTTGTAATGGTTACGCTGTAAGAAAACAGTGAAAAAAGGGCAATGTTGCCAGTGAAAAGCCATTTAATGAATGGAAAAAAAATTGTTATTTTAGGGTACTCAAACACTTGACAAGCTGTCGGTTCACAACAAACTGTTTCACCGGACGTCTGTTACTTTCTATCGGGAGTTACAGATGTTTGTTAGTACAAACGATCGTAACTAGCACTATTAGCGCTGTTAGTGTCACCTAAAATCTAATTTCCATCTGATGATGGGTTTTATTTTTATAAAGTTTTTACTTGCTTTGTTATTCACTGTTTGTTATAATAGACGTTGTATTGCTTGTTTGATTCAAATACTAGTTACTAGTACCTGCTTTTCATTTGTACTATAATCCACATGCAAATACCTTTTCAAAACTGGCTTAGTAGATCACTTGTCCTTAAGTAATCTCATTGGCTGACCTCCTCCCACTATCTCGCAAAATAATGTAGGGATGCCTAATTTTGCATATTCATTCAGGCTAACCCGCAAAAACAAAAAAACTGATGTATCTTTTCAACATTTGACAATTTTTTGCGGGTGGTGAGTTTTACACGTGATTTTGTACACAAAGGTTTTGTAAATCAACCCCATAGTGTTTTAAAAGTTGTAAATATGTTGTAATTGACATTCTTAAATATATTGCAATTACACTTTGTATTTTTTTCGTTACTTTTGGCTACCAAAAAATTAAACTTTTTTCCCCCAAGTATCAGAAGTGTGCTTTTGGACCTGTACTTTCCTATTAGTGTATTCTAAGTAGAATTAAAGTACATAATAAGTCTATGGATAACATACTGAATAATATACTGTAATATACTTTTTATGTCTTCAGAATACACTAAAGTTGTATTAAATTGAAACCAGTAATAATTGTGTGTCAAAAGTTGTGTGTTAAAAGTTGTACCAAAGATGTGCTTAAATATATTGGAATTATTCTTTTTTGGTATTTTTGGTTATTTTTGGCGACCACAATAGTACACTTTTTTAAAGTAAACTTACCACCTGCAAAAAATCGTCTGAGGTGATCAGCTAACGAGGTGTAAAGACGATTGCGTGTGCTAAAATTGAAAGATACGTTGATTTAAAATTTTTGCGGCTTAGCCTGAATGAATAGCCTATGCAAAATTGGACGTCCCTACATTGTTTTTTGAAATAGTGGGAGGGGCTCATGCAAATACATTACTTTTGTACGTGTAAAGTTATTTACTAAGCCCGAAAAAAAGTTTGGGAAAGGTATTTGCAGGTGCATTTTAGTACAAATGGAAAGCAAGTATTAAAAGACAGATAAACAAGATGGTGGCACGGGCGGTAGTACGCTGATAACACTCTTTGTCACTCCCCACCTCCCTTCCTCCACTACCCCACTACCACTCCTCTCCTACCCGGAAGTATGCAAAACTGTCGTTTTGAGTAGAAGTATTTGCATGTACAGTATACAATGTACCTTACATTGCGGTTTGCGTTGAGACATTAATTAATATGGAACTATTCATACGTAATTAAGATGTAATCAGCGACATTAGATTAAAACACAAAGATCCGTTTCCGGGGCACGGAGTAGAGGAGGTGGTAGTGGAGGAAGGGATGGTGCATTTTTCGACTATTGGGATGCACCCCCTTTCTCGATTTCATCCCAATCTAGTGAAGTCTTGCTAACGATTCCAACCTAATGGTAAAATAAGTATTATCGGTAAGGCAATAATGGGTTAATTTTAGTTTTTTTGGAGCAAACACAATGTCTTCCGGGCCAGCCAGATCCAAAGCGAGGCAGACATCTCTTAAGCTCCACTGATTCAGAGGAGGCCATATCCGCGTCATGTTGGCATCCGAATGTTGGCATCCATTCACGAACAATTAAAAAAACGAGCTGTTGCGAGAGTTAAAAAAGGAACTGACCTGAAGACATCGGTAGAGTCCAACAATACCGTAATTGAGGATTTAAAAAAAGAGAATGCAGCACTCAAAAAGAAAATTGGTAGCCTACAAACGACAACAACAACATTGACAAAAAGAAAACGCAATGCAGGAGTATGATAAATAATCTCATGTTCATCGGTATTCCAGAACAGAAAAAAGAATTTATGAGATCTCTGAAGATCGTGTAAGAAGTTTATGCAGGATCGATTAAAAATCCCTACAGACGTGATGAAACTACTACGTGGTGGCTCTGAAGTGCAAAACACAAAAACAAAACGAAAAACACAAAAACAAATACTTTCGGCTCTACCTTTCCAGTCTGTCTTTAAACCAAACCCGAAAATCTCACCATCTTCTGAAATTAGCACCTATGTTTACTCGTTTTCGAGCGAGCTTTACCCAATTCTCTTTTATTTTTATTTCCATGAAATAGTGCCGCCGTGAAACGGGTCGCTGTCAAATGTCGAGCTGGTGAACTTACTAGCTACTGGCAAGTTCAATATATAGAGATTTTGTGCCAGTTGCCTTAAAGATAAATATTTTTCCCAAAAAAATAATTAAATAATAATAGTTAAATCCTATTTATAACTCTAATCCAATTAATTAATGATTCTCCAAAATGAAAAAATTCGAGACTTTTATAAATTAAATACTTTATCAAAAGATTTTTCTAAATATGCAATAAAAAGTAAACCTGCCTTCTTTGATGACTCATAATGTTCCATAATCTCTAACAGTTCTATATTATTACCAATGTAACATTCCTATAAAAAGCCTGCCTGATCATGGTGGATTTTATCAGTTTAACAGTTTTTATTCTATATGCTATACATTTTGCCAATATTTTTTCATCGCAACACTGAAGTGTTATTGGCCTCCGATTCTTAAGATTCACTGGGTCCTTATATTAACCATTAGGTTCTTGCTTCAGCAGTAATGAAATCAAGCTCTCTTTCTGGGTATTAGACAGGTTTCCCATTAAGAAAACCCACTTGATATGGTCATAGAATTTCTCGTAGACCTCTATTGGCATTCCGGGAGTTTTACCACTCTTGAAAATGGTAAATGGTAAATGGACTGCACTTATATAGCGCTTTACAATGGCCTCTCACTCACCCGTTCACACACCATGCATGGCAGCCACCATGCAAGGCGCTAGCCTGTCTTGCCCAAGAACACTTCCACACGTGGACAGGAGGAGCCGGGGATCGAACCGCCAACCCTGTGATTAGCAGACGACCCGCTCTACCTCCTGAGCCACAGCCCCTTTAAGAAAGACTTGATTACGGGGCTGCCGCGTTAGCTCAACGGTAAAAGCGCTGACTGTTGTGCTCCGAGGATCGGGGTTCGCGCCCCGGTCCTGCCATATCCGAGCGTGGCCGGCGCCCTGTGGAAGCGGCAATTGGGCGCCGCTTCTGGGCGGGGGGAGGGGCTCGGAGAGAATCACTGCCCGCACGGGACCCAGGCGAGTCGCGGTCAGGAAGTTCGAGGAGTCGCGCCCTGTAGAGGACGTGGCGACCTCCTTCCAATTACTAGTACCGATAGACGGGATTGTGTAACAGTGGTTCTCTAGCGGTTGCTACATGGGGGGGAATTGAATTAGAATAGGGGTTCAATTGGCTACTAAATTGGGAGAAAAAGGGAAAAATCAGAAACAAAAAAAAATTTAAGAAAGACTTGATTACAACACACAATTCTCTGTAATCAAACCTTCACATGGTTGTTTTTCTAGAGTAGACAACTTAATTTCATAGTTCTCTGAAAAAAGGCTGTTGCACGATTCAGGATTGAATGGAACATGTGGTGACTGGAAGGAGACAATCTTTGTAAAATATTTAGCTTTTTCCTTCAGAATTTCTTTTGGTGTTTAAAATTTCTTTTCCCCATTGTTTAAAATTAGTTTGGATATATTCTTTTTTGCATAGGGTTACAAAATGTTTTGTGCATGTTTCACCCTTTTCCATCCACTCTTTTATAATAGTATAATAGCCCTTTTATAATAGTAAGCATTCATTGATTTTTCTTTGTCAAAGGCAAAGTTTTCCAGTTAAAGTCAAAGTTTTGTCTGTCTTCCAGATGGTTTAATTGATCAATTGATACAGTGCTCAAATTGTCCATAGAACTAATCAATGCATTCATTTCAGATATTAAACATATTAATAATGAGTGACCTCTAAAAGCACCTTTAAATGCATCCCATACAACTACAGGATTCGCTGAACCTGTGTTATGAGTGAAAAAATCATTAAGAAATAATTTAATGATAAATTAATTTGTTTTTAAAATAAATTCATTATCATTTAATAAATTCTGATTAAACTTCCAGTATCCTGGACCATGTGGGTTGTCTGTTATTGTAAGGTTAAGTGTTATAAGGTGATGATCAGATCTAAAGCGATCTCCAATCAAAACTTTATTAACTTTTGAAATTAAATAGAAGAAAATTAAAAAGTAATTTGACTAGCTTGGTTTAACCTTCTTCATGTGTATCTAATGCTATTAGGATTTTTAAGTCTCCAGACATCTATGAAATCCAATGTGTCCATGGTGTTCTGGATTTCTTTAAAAGCTTGTGGATGTTAGTTTACTGAAAAATGCAAAGCATTATTTAAAGCTGTATTGTAATCTCCAGCCATAATAATATGTCCATCTGTAACCGTTGAACATTTATTTACTTCTATCCTTTATTTTTTACAGGTAGTCTCATTGAGATCAAGATCTCTTTTACAAGAGAGACCTGCAAAAAAAAAAAAAAACATGATGTATAAAACTTTAAAGAGAGCGCGTTAACATTCAGCATTCAAACAGCATACAGGGTTATATCAAAGGAAACGAGTAAATACAATATTAAGAAAATCCATGTATAAAACTTAAAAATTTTCTAAAAGAATAAGAGATTCTAGTTTAAAAGTTTTTTGCAATTCATTTCAATTGTGAAGGGCATAATATTGAAACCCTGTTTTGCCCAGCTCAGTATTTATATGTGGTGTATCTAAGACTAAGAAGTCCTGAGACCTGGTACCATAGTTACTGGATTGAAACGTAATTAAAGATGAGAGATAATGGGGAGGTTTCTTAAGTAAAGCCTTATACAGGTGCAGCTCAAAAAATTTGAATATTGTGAAAAAGTTCAATATTCTTTGTCACTCATTTCAGAAAGTGAAACTCATATATTATATAGATTCATTACACATAGAGTGAAATATTTCAAGCCTTTATTTCTTGTAATTTTGATGATTATGGCTTACAGCTAATGAAAACCCAAATTCAGTGTCTCAGAAAATTTGAATATTGTGAAAAAGTTCAATATTGGAAACTCATGGTGTCACACTCTAATCAGCTAATTAACTCAAAACACCTGCAAAGGTTTCCTGAGCCTTTAAATGGTCTCTCAGTCTGGATCAGTAGGCTACACAATCATGGGGAAGACTGCTGACTTGACAGATGTCCAGAAGACAGTCATTGACACCCTCCACAAGGAGGGTAAGCCACAAAAGGTCATTGCTAAAGAAGCTGGTTGTTCACAGAGTGCTGTATCCAAGCATATTCATAGAAAGTTGAGTAGAAGGAAAAAGTGTGGTAGGAAAAGGTGCACAAGCAATAGGGATAACAAAGTCAAGCAAAATCCATTCAAGAATTTGGGGGAGCTTCACAAGGAGTTGACTGAGGCTGGAGTGCATCAAGAGCCACCACGCACAGACGAATCCAGGACATGGGCTACAAATGTCGCATTCCTCGTGTCAAGCCACTCCTGAACCAGAGACAACGTCAGAAGCGTCTTACCTGGGCTAAGGAGAAAAATAACTGGACTGTTGCTCAGTGGTCCAAAGTCCTCTTTTCAGATGAAAGTAAATTTTGCATTTCATTTGGAAATCAAGGTCCCAGAGTCTGGAGGAAGAGTGGAGAGGCACAGAATCCACGTTGCTTGAAGTCCAGTGTGATGATTTGGGGTGCCATATGCACTGTGTTTTCTGAAGTCCACAGTCAATGCAGCCATCTACCAGGAAATTTTAGAGCACTTCATGCTTCCTTCTGCTGACAAGCTTTATGGAGATGCTGATTTCATTTTCCAGCAGGACTTGGCACCTGCCCACACTGCCAAAAGTACCAATGACCATGGTATTACTGTGCTTGATTGGCCAGCAAACTCGCCTGACCTGAACCCCATAGAGAATCTATGCGGTATTGTCAAGAGGAAGATGAGAGACACCAGACCCAACAATGCAGACGACCTGAAGGCCGCTATCAAAGCAACCTGGGCTTCCATTACACCTCAGCAGTGCCACAGGCTGATCGCCTCCATGCCACGCCGCATTGATGCAGTAAGTCATGCAAAAGGAGCCCCAACCAAGTATTGAGTGCATACTTTTCAGAAGGCTGACATCCTTTTTTTTATTGATCTTATGTAATATTCTCATTTTCTGAGACACTGAATTTGGGTTTTCATTAGCTGTAAGCCATAATCATCAAAATTACAAGGAATAAAGGCTTGAAATATTTCACTATGTGTAATGAATCTATATAATATATGAGTTTCACTTTCTGACATGTGTGACACAAAATATTGAACTTTTTCGCAATATTCAAATTTTTTGAGCTGCACCTGTATATCACAACATCCCTACACTGCCACAAAGTTACAATAATGTATTAGAAGGTACATCAAAACAACTGCTTCAAGTAGGCCTACAATTTGAACACTGGCTTCAATGTCTGAGAAAAAAAAAGATGCAGATCCCAGAGATTGGAGGCAAAACCTGATTAATGGAGACTGAGACTGTGTGTGTGTGTGTGTGTGTGTGTGTGTGTGTGTGTGTGTTTTAAAGGTAGGATAACAATAACCAAATGACAAGGCATCTCTGCAATTTGTTTATTTCAAAAGCATGGTAGGTCCTACGTACTTCTTGTGTCAGTACTTCCTGTTTTTTTCCCTTTCTCACAACTGCCCCTCTCTTTCTCACACACACACACACACACACTATTTAATTTTGCCCACACCCACCTCTCTTCCTCTTTTACAGGAATGTATGTTAATGGTTTTGTGGCCCTGTCACACTATTGCGTATCGTACTAGCGTATGCCAGCGTATGAAAAATATCACTCATACGCTGACATACGCTCGGGGTACGTTAGGCATAGGTTGTATACGTTTCAAGCACGGTCGCATACGGTGGCATATGCTGGCATACGGCGAGGCACAAAAAGTTTTTTAAGCATGCTTAAAAATTTTGTGCGTATTCGGACGTATGGTTTATACGCTAAGCATACGCTAGCCATATGCTGGCCATACGCTATTTTCAAGGGCTTTTTGTGCATATGAAAATTATTTTATGAATTTACATACGCAACTCACGCGTTTCTCTCATACGCAATAGTATGACAGGGCCATTAGGAGCAGCAGTAACTAGGCTACAGATAGCTAACATTAGATATTTCTGATTCATTGATTTACATGGTTTCGAAGACAAGATTAGGCTACCAACTGCCTAGCTATGGAAGATCAAAGTGGTAGTCGTTGACGTCCCGATTATAGTAGCCAATTCATATTTCTCTGAAATTATAACTTAATTTACAACTGTAAAAAAAAAAAAGACATTTTTACAACTCCTGTTGGCTAAAATAGTTAAAAGTGCATTTTTAGAAATAGGCTAGCTGTTCTGGGAAATTTGAAAATAAGGTAACTTGTGTTATGCAGATATCACTTGCATTTATAAGAATTCAAATTAAACTAACAACAATTTGTTCAGAATTAAGCGAGTTATATCATAATTTATCAGGGGAAGTCTGCATCTGTCAATACACCAACAAAATACGCTGATCTTGATCGCCTTAATGTGGCGGCCACGCAGAAATCTGAGCGGCAACGTTATCTAGGTTTTCAACCAATGTCAATGATATTATGACTGACAGCCTTCTCCTCAGGAGTTGTTTTGAAATACGCCTTTAAATACATACGCCATGAAATATATAAAAGAGACGTAAAATAATGAATAGATATTTATTGAATTGCTTATTTATTTCATTTTGTCACATTTGGTATTCCATACCTAGCCAGTGGGTGCAATGATTGCGTTACCGCACTGACTGTATCGAGGGCTCATTAATTAACTTGCAAAGTACAGCTGTTAGCTATCTAAGCACTAGCTCGCTAACAACCATTCTTTATGGATCTTCAAATGTCGGATCGAAGTTGTGCGTCTGTTATTTTTGACCCACACGTTTGGCATATTGCAATCAAGGGGCCAAGGCTTTCTTTTTGAAGCTCACTTCCTGGTTGGGCTGGGAGCTGCCATTGTGCCGTTGCTCACTAGCACCACTGCGGTATGGCTCCAGGTCTTTCACCATGTAAGTCAATGGCAGCAATGTGCTCAAAATAGTCAGTCAATACATTTTCCCCACAAAAAAAGGTCATTGCAATAGGTGCCTATCCTTCATCTAATGCCTGTGCATGTGCAGATTTTTTAAAATATTATGTTGTTTGTACAGGGTATTAACATTTGTTCAGGACCAATCAGATGGACAGGTTGAGTCCTGGGGTCACTGCTAAAATAGGTTCTATATGGTTCTCACAGCCCTCATTTGGAGGGGTGGGACCAGAAGGGTGAGACAACAGTCATTGGTCTAAAATGCGTCCTGGCATCTTGGGACCTTTATACAGTCTATGCTTGGGACAGAGAGACACGCTGTATTTTTGAGTGGAAGTCGATGGAGAACATCCCTTAGTAGCCTACCGTGAACAAGCTGTTGTTTTGTGGACGTAACATAATACGTTGACTGCGTTTTCGCTCATCTTCAACATGTTTGTCATCACGTACAATTTTGGTGATGTGTCTACGATGACATTACATTACAGAGGGGTAGGTCTGTACACAGCAGCTACATAACTCTTTCGCCCCTCATGGGAAAGATTATGTAAAACAAACTCAACCATGTGAAGTATTGTAGCCACTTAAATTAATTTGACAGCTATTCTCACTGATACCGATGTCTCCTATGAAATCTTTTATTTGTTCAGCTAGCTAGCTAGTAGATAAGACACCTAAATGAAAATGATCATTCAAATTGCATGGAGTGCTCTCCTTATTTTAGCTCATAGTGTTGTACTTCCTAGTTCCTATCAATGTATGGACCTACCCCTCTGCAATGTAATCAAGCTAGCTAGCTACATGCAATCTGATAGGAGTTTTGTGCAATGACTGTTTAAAAAACTTCCTATCGCAAGATTAGCGTGGGGTTAACTTTACTACCTAAATAAACTCAAAACTCGGTTGTTTTAATTTAAATTTACCATTAATCCACTTCTTAAAGATAATGTGCAATTTTGGCCACTTGTTCTAAAAGTGGCGCTGATGAGCCGAACACACATACCGCCGCGTTAGGTAGCACCGAAGAAGAAGAAGTTTTGCTTGCAAATCACAAGTTAAGCGCGTGTGAATCGACACTGGGAAAAACAGCGGAATATTTGTCTCAAAATTCTGTCCGTAAATCCAAGCAGATCAAGCGTGTCCTTCGATCGGCAAGATTGTAGATTTAGATTTGCCAGTTTGCAAGCCAAGCTTTTGATTTGTACATGTGAACATTGGAAACATATCTGTAAATGTTATTTGCATTTGTGAATATAATTTTTGCATTCATCCAAATGATGATTTACGAAACACAAATTGAGAGGTGTTTGCGTGTGGATGGCAAAAACACATTTGTGGATTATATCTACAAACACAAATTGAGAGGTGTGTATGTGTGGATGGTAAATACAATTGTGGATTATACTTTTGTGTTTGTTTATTTTTGATAGAAATCTACCTCCATAGCTTTGGTGTAGTGGTAAGCGTCGAGCCTTTCCATGCGAGAGATCCAAGTGTAATTCAATTTCCGACTAAAACAGTGTGCACATGTTCTGGTTTTCTTATACAAGAATATTTTTCCCACATTAAAAAAATTATTTTTATTGCAAAGGCAAAAACATGTTTACAATATTAACTGTTCCCTTGTAGCCTAAGTTACTTAAACAAGTGAAACACTGAAAGTCACCGGACACCATGGCAGTTATGCAGTAATGTTATGGGATATCCCATGGCCATTTGTCAAGCAGAGAAAAAGTTTTAACGCAAAATATCATCTGGTTAAGATCGCATTGTTGCATTAATGTAAAAAATCTAGAAATAACTGCCAGGCATGTTTTCACAAACGTTTTTTGTTTTAAAGACGGTCATTACACAAAAGCCGACATAGTTCGGTAGGCTACCGCTACCACTGGACGTAAAGTTACAGTTGGCTACCGGAACAAACATCCATCTATATCCTACGTACGCCTACCTATGTTGTGATTTTTTTATTCATTTGTGACAAAAAGATGCACTTCAGCTCTGTTCACTTTATGCTTTTCACACAATGCAACGTGACCATAAAACTTATGTACGAGGAAAATTAAGAATTTCCGATAATATATTAAGAATTTATGATAGGCTACGATAACCTGCACGCCCTTAAGAAATCGGGTATATACACCTTCTATTCACCAATCATATCTGTTTCATGGTTACTCACTAAAAAAAATTACAATAGCCTCCGAACATGGCATAGTCTAGGCTACTCTGCAGATAATTTAGCCTACTGCAAACACTTTTAATTATAATAATAATCAGAATAATAATCTGCAGGAGGCTACTTTCTTAGTAGCTATTGTCTTCTTTCTGGCTAAGATTCCTAGGAAATATGCATTGTCCAATAAAGCTTTTGTTAGCCAACGTTAGTTTTGCCAGAGAAACCTCAGTCAGCTGCTAGTCAGCAAGCAGCTACAATCTAGGCTACGACGAAGCGAATCAAAATGCCTATACGTCCATTGCAGTACAGAAAACTAAACTAAACCTAGCTACATGGTCTGGTACCAAAATATTTCCTGCAGGCAACGTTATACTACCGGAAAAACTTACACTGAAACTGCGCTGGAATTATGCTGTGTTCATTATGAACTCTGCAGCTTGTAGCGCAGACATGGAAGCTCCTAGTTACGCATAACTGGCAAGCCAGTGTTGAATAGCCTAACGTTAAATGCATTTCTATTTAATAATAATAGGCCTATTTTAAAACTGTATTTCCATATTTTACTTATGCAAACTATTTAGGCTGTATGTCTGTCTTTCAGCTAGAATGTGTTTCCGTCTTTCCGTCTTCATGATTCATAGCTCAGGTGGTGGTGTTCATTGTATTTCATTAGACATTAATACATAGTTAATCTACAAACTTTTTAAATGTAATTGTGGGCTATCGGTAATAGGAGAGATGTTCTCATTCTCGTCAGTAGAGGACGTTAGGGTTATGCGAATGTCTTCAGTAGGAGTCTGCATGTGTTGAAAATGTACAGGTTTTAAAATGTTCGCTGCTGCTACAGATTTCTCTACAATTCACACACAGACATTTATACCAACAAACATCATTTACAGTAAAGAAAGGGGGGATGACTACATAAATGCAGATAAAAATGTGAAATATTTTGACCTAGAAAATGGCATACATATAGCATTTTTACAAACCTACCCAGACATGTTTGCATTGTTAGTGTAGCCTACTGTATGTTTGTAGGTCAGATGATGCCAAGTAAGTAATAGTACACATTTTCTTAACATAATAATAGTTGTGTTATTTGCAAACTGAATTTTGTGAACACAGGAATGCCTTGGTTCTGTAGGACCACACAGGTTTCTATAGAAATCCAAATATTCCAAATAAATAAATAAATACTGGCACGATTTTTCTGGTCGCCGCCCCTTCTCAGTGTGAGCTCCGGGAAGGCGCCCATGCCGTGTTTTTTCTCCCTCTCTGCAATTATTTTGCACACCTGTTACAGGTGTTCTTCCCGGCTATATAAACGCCGTGCTTCTTTTTTCCGGTGCTTTGGTGTCAAATTGCAACGTACTGAAAGCCGGTAAAGGTATAGGATAAGCAGCTAGCTCCAGTTGGAGCTGGGTTTAGCTCTTAAGATCTTTTTGTTTCCCTTTTTTGCTCTCTGTCCTTTGCTCTTTGAGTTATTCCTTCTTTACCCTCCTTTCTGAAGTATTCCTTGGTTTACTCCTCTGTATGTTGCCTCTTGGTTTTAGCTTGTTGTGTTATTCGAGCTAGAGGCATTCTGTTCCTGGTTACTTTTTTTTTGCTCCGGCCTACAAGTTTTTCTCGCCCAATTGTCTGGGTCGCTATTATTTTTATTCCTTTTACCTCCGTTAGTGCTCTCTCGTAGTGAGAGCGAGAGGTAATTATTTCCTTTCCCTTCTACTGCTCATGTCTTCGAGTCCTCGCCCACTGGGTTGATTTTCATTTTGGCTATACGCTGGACATTTTTATTCCCATTCTTTATTTTCTGGTCCGTTCGAGGACTCCACACCCCCTCTAGTGGTCCTCACTTTCGTGGGAGACTATCTGATCCCCCTTCCTGTCGCACCTGGCTCTCCGAAACCGGGCCCCCATCACAAATTCATAATAATAATAATACTTTATTCATGCTGTGCTTTTCATAGACCCAAAAGCACTGGATGCAGACAACATACCCTATAGTGTAGTAACTTCTCTTTTTAATTTCTAATTGCTACACATCTGAATCACAGATTATTTCCACTATAAATTATTCTCCTTTCACAGTTTGATGTGGCACATATAGTTTAATTGGCTATATTCTCTTGAGGTGGTAAGATGTAAAAACACAGGGCCAAGTTACATTAAATAATTTAGGAAAGTTTGTATAGCATTGCTTTGGAATAGAGGTAGTTTATTTAGTGTGAGCTACGATAGGCAATATTGTTTGTTGTAACTTGGCCACATTTTGATATCAATACTTTTAAAGGCAGGCCTAATTTTTGTAAATTGGAATTAAGGATTTACTGCTTTGTAGACTATGCTTGAGTAACTTGGCATTGAAAAATGTTGAAAACTTTTTTTTTGTTGAGATATAGTACACTGTCATGAGATGTCATTTCCCTGTCCAGATTTACTGCTTTTGTACCTGCACTTTTAGTACATTAATGTTATTAGTGCATTCTACATATAATTGAAATGCATGAAAAGTATGATTAATATACTGTAGATATACATAATGACATTGTGAACTGTCCTTATACTAAAAAAAATATGTTTTACATCCAGATGTACTGTGATAATAAATGTACTAAAATGCATCTTAAAGGGGTAGGAAACAATAAAACATATTTTTTGAGATGTTAACTAATATCTAGGCATTGCCTCAGATGGAAGAGAACAATAGTATGCATTGCATCTATAATTTTGGGCAAAATGTTTAATTTCAGTATTTTAGCCGTTACATCGCCTATTCTTCTCCTTCCGGGGTTGAAATTAAAAAATGGGCTACGTCATTGAAAATGACGTTGAAGCAGAGCCGGTTTTTGGCATAGGCAGTATAGGCAAATGCTAAGGGCGCCACCACCCAGAGGGGGCGCAACAAATGGGAGAAATAAATAAATAAAAAATTCGCTTTTTAAAAAAAAAAAAAAAAATAATTTTGGACTAATAATACTACTAGTTAACATATTTATTTCGAAAAATTAAAATACACCAAACAACGTAGCTCTATAGCATAGCCCAAGCAATAATAATAAATAATATTATTTCTTAGTTCATCACCCCCCCCCCCCCGCCAGCAGGCAATTTACTTTACCCCCCTCTCCCCTCTCTGGTGGTAAAGTGTGTGGCTCTGACGTGCGCCCTACATTATATGCTATCAACACATCAAAAAAAAAAAAAAGAGCCTCGGTGCCGAAGAAGGAAAGGAAGGAAAAGAAGGAAAGAGAGGAAAAACGTGAAAAGGTAATGGTACAGTAATGTTATTATCTGAATTATCTACTGCTCTCTCTGATTAGGCCCCGGGCCTTGGGCGCTTGGTTGAAGGGGATAGGGCCAGAAAGTTAATAGTTATTAAGTTATTAGCTGTAGCTAGCTAAGCCGTTACTGTAGCCCGAGCTAAGTCACACACACACTAGCGTCAGGTGCGGATACTAGTGTGGCCGCCGGTTTCCGTCCGAATCCGAGAGTCCCGAGCCCGACCCGAGCCGACCCCCGAGCCGACCCCGAACCCGACGGGAATTTCCGACCCCCGAACGACCCCCGACCCGAGCCAGTTAATGCTGACATGAAGTTCTGGTGTTTTGTTTTCCCTGTGTTTTGTTGTCAGTAGTTTGTTTTTTACTGGTTACAGCATCCCTGTTTAAATGGAAAACAAAAAAAAAAAAATAAAAATTAAAATAATAATATATAAGGTTGTTTTGTTGTTTTTTTGTGAGTGTTAACATTTGGTACTGGAATTACACTGATTGGAAGGACTTCAGTGTTCTTTTCTTGCTTTTTTTTCACCTCTCTTGCTTGCTGACGTTGGATTTGTAACTATTTTGTAGTTGAGTTTTTTTTCTTACTTTTACTTGAACTTTTTTTACTTTTTTTTTTTTTTTTCTACCCGTTTTTTGCCTTTCTACCCGCCTTGATTGGCCATTTGTTTAATTGCATGTTGTTTTTGTTTTTGTGTTAATGGAGGTTGTTTTTGTTGCTTTTTGTTTTTTTTTTTTTTTAGCTTTATTTTTTTTTTGATTGTCTTTTTATTTTTATGTTTTTTCTGAAGTGAAGAATGTGTTTTTGAAGCTGAGAATGAGAATACTCTGAACATGAATGATGATAATATGTCTCACTATTCATTCTCGTGTGTTTTTTTTTTACACAACACACTTTTTTTTTTTTTTTTCAATTTTTTATTTTTTTTTCACTAAAAACACCCATATTAAGTAGAAAAAAAAAGTAAAATTACCATAGTAAAAAGTAAAAAGTAACCCAAATGTTCGCATAGTTTAAAAAGTTCCGAGAACGGCCGACCCCGTTTAGTCCGAGTAGCGGGTTAGACGTCCCGTACCCCGCCCCCCGTGTCGGGCGGTTCCGACCCGGGTCCTGTCCTCGGGTGTTTCGCGCTGGTATCCACCATACTGTGTCTTGTCCACACTTTCGACTCTCGACCCACTTTCAATTCGTCCAAATCGACTTCTGAGCAACGCCATTCAACGAAATTCAAGCCCCCTGGTGCTTTTTGTCCAAAAACGGCCCCTCGAATGCTATGGAGCGCCGCGCACCTTGCAAATGGAGCCGCACAGAGTGCGCTGAAGACGTGCTTAAAACGTTTTTTCGGCTGTTTAATAACAACAACAAAAATGGAAAAAAAAAATTACAAATGGGCAAAAAAGGAAAAACAGGCCAAACGTTGGGTTTTTTGGGAAGAGAGGGGCATTCATTTTTAGCTGAATAAATAAATCCGAGAAAAAAAATAAATAATAATAATTTGAAAAAAAATCGATCCAAAGTACGGAACTATTTTAAATGTTAATTTGAAAAAAATTAGATCCATCCAGGACTCTGCTTATTAAACTATTGAATTTGCTTTTTAAGCATAATCCACATAAATAACGGAAACGATAAGATGTGGAGTTTTTTGTGATAACACCACACATAACAAACAGTTGGGAGGGTAGACTTTTGAAATACGCATACATCAACACAAACAAAACAAAACAACGCCATGTGCAACAATAAACGCAACAGCAACACACACAAACATTAGCAAGGTACGTGTCCATGTAACTTTATAACAATACATAACGGGAACATACTAATGACTCTGGAGAAATTATGGCTCGGAGCAAAAATAACGAACTGTGGAAACAAATTTGGGTTGGAATGTGGAAACAAGCGGTTTTGGCACTCGGGTCGAATGAACAAGTGGAAACTAGACATCAAGACATCTCTCACACACACACACAACAGACACTCTAGCACTTCTTGCACATTAGCTGAACAGTCGCCAGCTGCGGTCAAGAGATAGGTCTAAAATAATAACTAAAATTACCTACACTAAAAATAATAATAAATAGCATACTAAAAAAAAAAGTAGGCTACAAAACAGAACATAAAAATAAAGAATTTGTACTGTAAGTCATCATCAGGGTTTTTTGTTCTGGTATTCTGTTTTAGTCCACATTTTTATTGACATATGTGGTTCCTGTAATTTGTTTGTAATTGTCTTTACCCATTGTAATAAAATTAATTTATTCAGTATTTTATTTTATTATGTTTGTAGTAAGCCTTTGGTTTTTTTTTTTGTGTTTATAATTAATAGTTAATTATTTTATTATATTTAGTTTATTATATCATTTTTTTTAATAAAAATTATTTTTAATTTTTTGCCAAATACAGTTTATGCTAATTTTTTTTGGAATGTTAAAATTATTTACTATTTTGTATGCATGCTAAATGTAAATGTTTAATGAAATGTAAAATAAATTTTTATTTTTTATTAAATAATTACTATTAAAAAAAATTTTTTAATTATGTTCCCAATGTACTACATTATTTTTTTTTTTTTTTTAAATTTTAATTAAAAAAAAATTAACACTATTTCTTAAAAAAAAAAAATATTATTTTTTCTTAATTTAAAAATGGTTTAATTATTTATATAATTTTTCTACTATATATTTTAATATATATATTATAAATATATGTTGGTAATATTTTTATTGTTAATGTTGTTATAATATTGTTGTTTGTTTTATGTTATTATTTTTTTTTTAAAGTTGAATTTGAAAATAAAATGTAGAAAAAAAATGGTGAGCAGGATGTAAAAAAAAAAAAGTTTGCGTTGAAGTGTACGTTTTGTACACTTGCGCGTAATCAGTTTCGCACTTTGTTACCGCCCCCAATATAAATACATTCCTGAGAAGGCGTGGCCAATGGCTATATCCATTTGACTAGCAATATCGTTGTAGCCTACAGTTAGTCTCTTTCAATGTATTAGCATTTTTCCAATTATGCTAGTTATTAACAATTGTAAATTCGTTTTTTCAATTCCAATAGTTTCAATTTACAAGCAATGACTGATGGGTCGCAAGTGTGCTTTCTCTGGGTGCAAGAGCATCAGCGGATTAACGTTAACAGTTACACTATGCCCAGGTTGAATTGGGGTATGCCAGCCAAAGGAATGCGGAAACGTTACCAAGCCCGACTGATATTTCTGTCCCTCCAAATGCGGTAAATTAAATTAAGTGCAGCCTACGGCGTCTTGTTGGCTTGCTAACGTGATGGTTATCTTGTAGCCTCAAAGATATTTACTTGAGTTGTTTTCGTATCGTTAACCATAGTTAACTGGCCGGTGATATTTCACTGCCTTTTGGGTATAAGCTATAACGTTAGGTTTGATACTGCATTGTCAATCTTACTGGCCTGGGGTCTGCTTCAGGATTGAAGCAGGAGTTACGGAGTTACATTTGATGGATAACCGTTAACTGCACTATCTGGAACCCCCCATGGCTGGAACATGTATTTACTGAAATAAAAATGGTACAAGGTACAAAGTGATAATGCTGTGCTTATGTTAACTTATGTCTTAGTTAAGTTATTTGGATAGCTAGATAGCTAGTAAACGTGCATTTGTAGATGGCTAGGATAACGTAGGTAAAACAAAATTAAAAAGCCGTTCAGTTTCACTTGACATTCATTAGCCTACGTGTTGTATTTTTTCATGTTTGTGTAATCTGCAGGTAACGTTATGTCAGAATGAATATTTGCTGACAAACGTTAACTTATTGGGCAGAACATCGATTTGAGCAGACTGTGAAGTCTCCCGTAGCGTAGCCTATATCAGCTAACAGCCGTTTAGTTTCACTTGGCATTCGTTTACATATTTTATTGTCATGTTCGTGTAGCATAGCTACGTTAGATATATAAGACCATTTTCTTCTTCATACTCCTGGGCGGTGGAAAGCCCAGAGCATTCCGGAGGGGAGATGTCCCCCACCTCGAAGAAGCCATTGACTGATCACCGAATTAGTCAGCGATTGATACAGACTCAGAAACTTTGTAAATGGTAAAATATTTTCATAATTTAAGTCAAAATAAAGTGCCACAAATGCAAAGAAACTTTGGAAAAATGCTAAAACTCCATGTCCAGAAGTGTGTAAAATCTGAGTATGAAATGCAGTGTACCCTGTTGTCCATTAGTATCTCCAAATCTGTCCGTGGCTAAATTGTGCACTGCTTTAATGAACAATTGTCCATTATGAAACATATACATTTGCCCCTTCTGATGGTTGAAGATAAAAACATTGATATCATGGCATTACATGCACCACAATATGTAGCCTAATCATTCACTGTTGTACCTCAATAAAACATGACTTTTTCCTGTACTCTACAGCATGTATACTTTTGCCCGGGGATCACTTTTTTCTGTAGTTTAAAAAAAAAAAATGTTCCCATTTATAATGGCTCCAAGGAAACTTTTACATGAATCTCTCAAATATCAGGGCACAGTAAATTGGAATGAGCATTTTCCATGCCCTAAGTGACAAGTATATACACCATAGCCTATATTATGTACGATAACATGAAAATAAAATAGTATTCCACCATCTGCAAAATGCTGCCAAATGTTCTATCTTCAATGAAAATCAGTAGCTCCTATCAAACATACAATTTACAAGCCGCCGCGGTGGTACAGCGGTAAAGACCGCTGACTTTCAGTCAGTCGTTTGTTACGAGGATCGGTTTCGCGCCCCCCCCTCCCTGCCACAGCCCGAGCAGCCGCCGGTGGCCGTGGGGAGCGAAATTGGGCTCCGGGGGGGGGTGGGGGGGAGGGGGGGGAGGACCCACACTGCACGGATGCGGGACCCAGGCACGGTCGGTCACGGAGCTGTAGAGGACGTAGGAAGCATCCTTTCCTTTCTAAAGTACGGTACCGGTGGGTGGGCTGCCGTGGTTCTCTAGCGGTTGCTACACGGGGGGAATAGAATTTGAATAGGGGTTCATTGGGCTGGGAAAAAAAAAAAAAAAAAAAAAAAAAAAAAAAACATACAATTTACTACACACTACAGTATGTGAAATGCTTTTAAAATGTGAAAATAACAATAGGCCTATCAATCATATTGGAAAGAGTGCTCGAGTGAAAAAACGAATGTACATATGTAGCCAGCAAGACCAACCGCATATTAAAAGCAGTATTACTTGCATATCAGGAAGGGAAAACTCCCGTCATGGAATACATTTTCTGTAGAGCTTTCATAATACTAGACAGTTAAAATGAAAACTGTCATTACGCTGGGATGTAATGAATTGTTCAAAGCACCCAATAAGACATTGCATATACCGTTGCTAAGGTTATAATGTACTTTATTGGATAAAAGAGCCAACAATTAAACCAGAATTAACTGTAATGAATGAGACAGGCTTGTTGACATTTCAGATAGTGTAATAGCAGTATTGTATATTTCGCAAAGGATTGTACCAGACAATAAATGACCACTGAATTTTGAAAGGAACATTTCTATGTGTAAAACCAATGGTAGGATTGTATATTTATTTTATATTTAGTAGCTGATATTCATAGTAGAATGACGTGTTATAATGAGACAATAATTTCATGTTTATTTAGCATTTTAGTAAGCAGGGCTTTTCACGGCTTTGTGGCATATGATCAGGCTATTGTTGGGTTTATCTTGTTGCTATGACGGAATAAAAATCTTATATGATGAATAAATATATTTTGTGAACTCACACATAGACGCTATTGTCCACTATGTCACACATGGGTAGGTATAGACTGGGTGGGGGGTTGCTTCTACTAGTTTTATTTAAATGTCAATATCTCAAAAAATATTCCTTGCACATCCATGGTTTAAAGTTCAAATTGAAGAAGAAGAAGCAGCATCATTCAGAAATTTGCAACAGAATACATTTATTTCAGAATAGTCACATACTGTACATATATAATAACCATAACATACGTCACCAAATATATTTAAAAACATTTTTTTAAAACGTACAAAAGCGCGCGTGCATTTACACAAGAACAGCAACATATTTCAGCCCTAAGTGTGACATGTGGTCGCTGTGGAAATGTTTACTGTACAGGACTTTGGCGAAATGTAACAAGATTTAACTTCTTTAGGGTTAATCAGAAAACAGCAGTAGCTGAATATACTGGTAAGTATTTGGCAGTGGCGGGCCGTGCATTTCACACCTAGGCCTTCAGTGATGTCCTACACAGTCCTACCTGAATTATTCCACCTCTTAATACCATCATTATGACGCCATGGCTCTAGAAACTATACATTTAGACAGAAACGCAGTATAACCGGGCGTTGCATCACCTTAACATAGTCAAGTACAACAGTTATATTAATATTTCCGAAGCATTTATAATCAATAAATCCGCATTTACAATTAAGAGTGTTAAACTACCAGCTTTAAGATCGCTTGGATACTGTCAAAACTTTTAAATAAAAATCGCTTTTAAGGGATTAGTCTACAAAGTTGTATTAAGTCCACCAAAAGTATGTTAGCTTTAACAAGTTTGTTCGCTAAACAGCGCATTGTCGCACCCAAAGCAGTTTCATTTAAGAAACGTGACGATAAAGACACATAAACTATTCACTGAAAATAAAAGAAAACAAACAAATAATTTGCATTTGTTCAAGAGGATATATTTGCGACAGTGGTGAAAGTGTATTCCTAGCCTTGAATGTCCACTTTGACTCGCTAGCGTCGGCTCGCTAGCGTCGGAGTTGGCCGTTCTCTTCTAACGATGTCTAGCTTTTCTTGAAAGGTTCGTCTTGAAAATGGCGTTGTAATTATATCTGCGACCAAATCGATCGCTTCTCCTCCTTCAGCCATTGTGGGTTGAAAAAAAACAGCTTGTAGAAATCTCGTTCAAGTTCAGTTTGCTATCTCTGCGATAGCTCTGCCTCTCAATAGTGCGTATCCAATCAAAAGACGTGCACGTGCTGACGTTATCGTACGCCTGCTAGCTGGCCCCGGTGTCGCCAATTCGAAATCTGATTGGTTAACACCACAGGGTTGTTTCGGTTCACTTTAAGCTACAGGCGCCCGCACTGTCGATTCTGAAGGCCTAAGGGCAGATTTCTTGGACCCTGGCAACACATTATGGCTGAAATATGATTGGATAAAAGCTCTAACATAAAGGCCAGCCCTCCAAATCTCAATCTGAGGCTGGAAGCAGCGCAACCAAGAGAAAAGCTATGAAATGAAGAGAATAGACTATGGGGAATAATTTAATACATATTTGTGGAAAAAATATATCAAAATTAAATTTATATTCTGATGATGTTTAGGCCAGCAGAGAAGGCCTTGCTGGCCCTGACGGCCCGCCACTGGTATTTGGTTTCCTAAACATATTTATACGAGAGATTTTGGAGAAAAGAATTTGGTGTCTTCTAAACCGAAAGTGCATCAGGTACTGTATATAGTACAGTAAGCAAGGGAAAATGGCGAATGCTCATTTGTACAACGTTTTTAAAAAATATTATTGTTTCTATATGTGAACATGATTTTCTTAGCATGTATAAACAGTGCATTTTATGCATTTTACAGTCTGTGGCTGTGGCGAGAGGAGGGTCGTAAGTGCTTTGGGCTATTGATAACACCCTCCTATTTTTGGCACTGCAGTGTAACTGGAGAAGCTGAGGTTTTCGCAAGCGGCTACCCTTTTAAAAAATACTGTGTCAAAATTTACGCGATTTTCTTAAAGCTGTAGTGTAGCTATAACTTCAGACAAACATGAATACTGTAATTGAGACGGATACGTCTCAACCACTAGGGGCAAAGTTTATAGGGCTACATGGACTTAAGTGACACTTATTTGCAGGAGCAACATATGTCTCAGTTGAGCAAGATCTTGCTCCCACGCCATGGCCACTAGGCATCTGCACAAAGGGGTTAACCTCTTCGCACAGTCCCCCTTGGTGATGGCGCCGGTACCAAAGATTTTGCTCAACTCAGATATTAATTTCTTATGCAACCAAACTATGAGTGGAAACAACAAACTCTGTCTTTTAGCATGATTAATACACGATTAGTATTAAAATATGGATTTTCTAAGTGTCACCACTTCGTTAGTCCATTTAACAAGCAACCTCCCACCCAGTATCGCCTGCAAATATACCTACCCATGCGTGACACAGTGGACAATAGCGTCTATGTGTGAGTGCATAAAAAATATTTTTTCATCACCAAAATTCTTTATTCTGTTATAGCAACAAGATAAACCCAACAAGAGCCCGATCATATGTCCAAAAAAGCCATGAAAATCCCTGCTCACTCAAATGGAAAATAAACATGCGAAATTATTGTGTAATTATACCACGTCATTCTATTACCAATAACTACTACTAAATATAAAATAAATATGCAATGAGAAATACACAAAATGATGATGCAAAAGTGAGTTTCATGAGCCAAAACAGTTGATTTGTCGTATATATATTCTTTATTTTATTATTTACAGCAGTGTACAATGTAGCCATTTTGGATACATTTGGAGACACTAAGGGACAGCAGGGTACACTGCCTATATTTAGCATCATAGATCTGTAGTAGTTATGCATATCACTCTCAGATTTTGCAAACTTGTGGATACAGAGTTTAGGAAATGTGTAGTTTTATCTCTTGTGAACAGTGAATACCATTATACAGTGAACACCATAAATCATTGGACAGTGACACATTATTTGTTATTTTGGTTTTGTACTCTAGCACTTTGAGTTTGAAAGGATACAATGAGAAGTACAGACTGTCAGCTTTAATTTGAGGGTATTTTCATCCATATTGGATGAACCATTTAGAAATTATAGAACCTTTTGTACTTAGTCCCCCCATTTTCAGGCATCAAACATATTGGACAATTTAACATAATGTAATAATTTTTTATATTTATTCGCATATCCTTTGCATGCCATGCCTTACCAACTACATCAAAAGACTCTTGATATCTTATTTTCTGGTACTCTTACAAGCGATACTATAACTTCTCTGCATTTGAATGGATCTCTATGGGAATTGGGGGGTGGGACTAGATTTAGCTGTAAATAATGCTGGAACAGTATGGAATACATGGTTGGTGAAATGGCTGTAAGTCATCAAGGGTCTGAGGTATCAAACGAGCCTCAAACCATCACTCTGCTGCCAGATATGCAGTAGATATGGATGGATCACTTTATTTATTTATTTTCCCCACTGTATATAAAATTAATTGTTCATGTGTTCTTTCCCGGTTGACCAGTGAGTCTCTGGGCTTTACTTAACTCATGTTAATTCATAAATTTATATATTTTTGGGAATGTAGGAAAGTGTAAAGTGTTTCTGATTATTCTATAGATGGTACATTAAAGATTCATTGTTGGAAGAAAAACATTTGTTTTTAATAGAAAAACTAATTAGAAGCAGACCATATGTTGTTTATTTGATAACATGTTTAATGTAAAAATCATATTGAGATATAAAGCCTGACTTAAAATTTACGCCTAAAGTATGTAGTATATAAATTTCTTTGAATTTCATAGAATTTAAATTCTACTTCCTTTAATTCTAATTTGAATTGCAATTATACATCCGGTTTGCTACCTCAATTCAAATTCAAGAATTGAATTGGAATTTAAGAGGCATTCTCAATTCAAGTCTGAATGGTGCACAACCCTGATTGTCTGACAGCTCAGGCATGTAATATAACAGATACCTGAAATCTTTCATTTACATAAGTATTCATACCCTTTGCTTTAACATATTTTTAAAGTATCATATTTAATATTTGGTCGCATATCCTTTGCATGCTGTTACTTCCTGAAGTCTGTGACCCATCAATGTCAAAAGACTCTCAATATCTTATTTTCAGGTACTGTTACAAGCAATACTATAACCTCTCTGAATTTGAAATGATCTCTATGAGAATTGGGGGGTGAGACTAGATTCAGCTGTAAATTACACTGGTACAGTATGGAACATTACATTACATTACAGTCATTTAGCAGACGCTTTTATCCAAAGCAACATACAGTAAGTGCATACAGAAAGGTCATCGAAGTAACTACAGAACAGATAGGAAAGCACATTCTTCCCATACAGTAGCAGCTATCCCTAGTAATGAACACTGAATGCAGTTCACAGTGAACTGGGTAAATCAGCTCTACAATTATATTCTAAATATTATAAACTTGGATACACAGTTCAACAAGAACACATACCATGAGGTCCTAGATAAGTATTAGTCCAGGTGGAGTCTGAAAAGGTGTGTTTTCAGGCCACGGCGGAAAGCAGACAGAGTTGGCATGGAATGTAGGGGAATGGGAAGTTCGTTCCACCACTGGGGAGCTAGGGTGGAAAAGCTCCGCAGTCGGGACGAGCGAGTGCCATTAACACGGAGGGGAACACATGACTGGCGAAATGGCTGTACGTCATCAAGGGTCTAAGGTATCAAATGAGCCCCAAACCATCACTCTGCGGCCAGATATGGAGTAGATTTGGATGGATCCCTTTAAGGGTTGTTTCTCCTGACTTTTTTCCCCATAGAGGTCTATAAAATGAGTCAGGAGAAATAACCCTTGCAGTGATCCATCTATATCTACTCCATATCTGGCAACAGAGTGATGGTTTGGGGCTCGTTCGATAGCTCAGACCCTTGATGACTTACAGCCATTTAGCCAGCCATGTGTTCCATACTGTACCAGTGTAATTTACAGCTGAATCTAGTCTCACCCCCCAATTCCCATATAGATCCATTCAAATGCATAGAGCTTATAGTATCGCTTGTAACAGTACCTGGAAATAAGCTTTCGAGAGTCTTTTGATGTTGATGGGTCACAGACTTCAGGAAGTAACAGCATGCAAAAGATATGCGACCAAATATTAAATATAATACTTAAAAAATATGTTAAAGCAAAGGGTATGAATACTTATGTAAATGAAAGATTTCAGTTTTCGATTTTTAATACATTTAGGAAAATTTCAAAAAACATGTTTTCACTTTGTCATTATGGGCTATTTTGTGTAGAATTTTGAGACAAAAACTGAACTCAATCTATTGTAGAATATGTCTGTAATGTAATAAAACGTGGAGAAGGTGAAAGGTGTTCAGACTTTCCGGCTTGACTGTACATCAGAATTATCTCATCTTTCCAATACATCATATCTCACATAGGTCCTTCTGTTCGCCTCACACTACAGCAGAACTATCTAGATTCACTTCCTGGAGAATGGTCATAGCTCAATCAAAAAGGCATACCATGCAAACCTGTGCTATTTCATTCTTTTTTATTCCATGTAGCTCAGCTTGTTTCCAAATTAACAGGATGTTAAGGACTGAGATGTTAATGGGGTAGTGGCCCTAGCTGCTCAGTTACCTGTAGAAAGGTCTAATTCTGGTGCTCCTGTTTGCTCTGGTTCCGGCCCTGTCACTGGATGTAATTTTACAGCTGGGTGGCTTGCGGTACGGGGACATCAAGCGGCTTGCCCTGGGGTCAGGCAGAACCCCAGTGGCTGACTAAGAATGGGAAACATCAATTTCCTATCTGTGAGAGTAGGTGTGCATTTGAGGATGTGTGTGTGTGTGTGCGTGGATAAAGTGCATGTGTGAATTAGTTTGTGCACCTGTATGAATGTGCATGTACTGCATATATATAAATATATAAACCTGTGTTCCCCCACCGGAGTAGGATTGCTTACTGGCCCAATCCCATGCCCTCCTCTCTCCTTCCTTTGTACCTCCTCCCCTCTCCAGTCCTCTCCTGTTCTGTCATAAGACCAAGCACCAAGACTGTAGAGTTTGGAAGGAAAATGGTTCTTTGCTGGGATTTGAAGCAGCCATTTTGCAGTGGAGCTGAGGTCATGTTTCTGATGGCAAGGACAGGATTTATCACCATAGGGGTGCATTTTGAGACCCTTCCCCCATCCTCCCAACCTGTTCAGTCCATTCTGTGATAGGAGAGAGGATATGATCCCATGTGCAGTCAGTGGGACCCCTGTGGGGAACCCCCTTAGCTGTGTGATTTAAATTTCGGGGGGCAGCCTGTATCATTTGGATTACAGAGAGGTTCCACACACCCCTCCTCCCTGCAGTGACAGGGCTGATCCAAAGGAGATCTACCCCTGCAGCAATGCTTCTACCAACTAACAGCCCAAACCCCCCCCAGGACAAATACCCCACCTCCACTCCCAATAGGAATTCATCCCCGAAAATGACAACCCCATTTGAATGTAACCATTCGCCCAATTAATGTTGGCTGACATCTCCTAGAGAAATACTCTGTCTACAATAAAGTGTGGAGCCTTTATTTTCAGTTCAGAGGACCAGTGCACTGCACTAAACGTTGTCTTTGGAAAATGGCATGTGGTGAGACTGCAGTAAATACAAATACTTCAAAGAAAGGAAGCCTTGTATGTTTGAACCCTATAATGTAACAGCAAATGTATACAAATAATTATTGCTAATAGCAATGAGATAGAATCGTGTTTGTGTGCAAGCTTTTTTGTATTTCTTTGACAGTACATGATAGAAAAATAAGAAAATTGATGAATCAATTTACCAAAGGACCCTTATTGATATGTAGAGCAGGACCAGTGTATTAAATTCAAGCACTTTACAACAAATGTTGGTGCCATATTGATATATATATATGTGTATGGGTGGCTTGCAGCAAGAACAAAAGGCTGCTATTTGTCTGGGAGCTCATGGGGAAAGATGCCATATCAAACACTGTGAAACATCCTTCAGACCTTTCTTAAACTAGCTCTCTCCTTATCAGTTATGTACCTGTCACCGTGAACTGGAGTATAGGCAAATCTCACAGCGCACACTGGTGAATGTACACTGGAGAACAAGACTGGGACAAACCAGTGCTGATCTTGTGATATTAGTGTGGAATGTAACACAAATAAATACATAAGCATAGGCAATGCACACACATACCATGCTCGCATTCACACAAACATTCTGTACATACAGTGCACTCCAAAAGTGTTAGGACAGTGACAGTTTTTTTGTTGTTTTGGTTTTGTACTCCTGCACATTGTATTTGAACAGTGGCTATGAGGTGAAAGTGCAAACCTTTTTGATCGGGTGAACCGTATAGCAATTGTACCCATTTCTACACATAGTCCCCCTCATTTTAGGGCACCAAAATTAACATAAACTTAAATAAAGTAATTATATTTAATATTTGGTTGCATATCCTTTGCATGCCATGACTTCCTGACTCCGGTCTGTGACTGGAGAACATCAAAAGACTCTTGATATTTTATTTTCAGATGCTCTCACAAGCGTACTTTCAAATGCAGTAGATATTGATGGATGACTTTAAGGGTTGTTTCTCCTGACTTTTCCATAGAGTTCAATAGGAAAACGAGTCAGTCTTTTGATGTTGTTGGGTCACAGACATCTGGAAGTCATGGCATGCAAAGGATATGTAACCAAATATTAAATATGATTACTTTATTTAAGTACGTGTTAATTTTTTCAGTAACTTTTGGTGCCCTAAAATGGGGGGGGGGAGGGTATGTGTAAAAACGGCTACAATTGCTACACAGTTCACCCGATATGGAAGTAAAAACCCTGAAATTAAAGCTGAAAGTCTTCACTTTCATCTCATAGTCACTGTACAGAGTACAGAGCCAAAACAACAAAAATATGTGTCACTGTACTTTTGGAGTGCACTGTACATGTTGGATATGACGCGTGGGCATTTTTGCTAGTGGTTTGACTCCTACTGTGTTGTTTTCATATAATTTGACCTGAGCAGTGAGGTCTTCATTCAGCTACATTGCTGGGTTCTTCTGGGTATATCTACATGAAAGTGAATTCCACAGAATAGGGAGGTAGAAAAGAGAAAGGAAGAGGAAACCTTCTGGCAATGTGCCTGTGGTTTATATTAAGACAATGAGGGCTGTTACAGTCTCAGTCTCTCTGAACTGGTGGCATCATTTCTTAACTGATCAACAGCAAAAACCAGCCTAACATCTCATACAGCATTTCACTTAAAACTGATAAGAACAAGATGCCATTTTCTCAGACCAATGCATAACATTATGAAGTTGTAGTGACTCATAAAATCCCTCAATGTGTGGCTATTCATTGATGAAATTTTAAAAGAAAAAGAAAAATGGATGTATGCCTACTAACTCTTTACATATCAGAACACACAAGTTTGAATGTTCCTCTGTGCTGTGAACATTGTAGAAGACACTGGCTTGATAGGGGGGGGGGGGTCTTGGTGCCCTAGGCTGCCTCCATGATCAATTTTGACCTTGACTTTCCTCCACCTACTTTTTTTCTTTCTTAATTCCCTTCTCTCCATTCAGGCTGGAGAATAGGAAATAAGTCATTAAATGAAAAGAAGAAAACAGATTCTTCTCTTACCTTCCCGCATCATGCCCACCGTTAGACACTTCATAAAGCGGCAGGCCTGGCAGGACTTGCGTCTACGCTTGGTGATCTCACATTCATTGGTGGCTGGGCAGCTGTACTCGATGTTTCCTGTGGCGAGGCATGTAGAGAGAAAGAAAAGAGAATGTTTTATAGCTGCTAGGGGAAGCTGCATGGCCATGTGATCTACATTGTGTTACTGCCAAATGACACAATGTACGCAGATTGTTCATGCTGTACAATCACTATTTCTAAGCGTAAGCAATTCATTTTCACATTCTTTCTTTGGGCTAAAATGGACACCATTTATTTGAAAATAAATAAATGACGTGAAAATATTAAAAAATATAGTGCTTAGCTGGGTTATTCAAATATATGCGTTCTGGGTTCATTTTAACATTATTCTTGTAACATTTTTCTCATACCACTTTGTCAGCTAATGTCTATTTAAGCAGGGTTGAACTCAGCTGTGCTGTGGGCAACCCACATACTCAGCTGTGCTGCTCATCCCACAAATGCATGTTCCTTACAAATGGGGCACCATTTAAAAGGGAAATAAACAGGCTTTCCAACGGTATAAAATGTATTGCCAAGAAGCATTGTTACAACAGAGAATGAATCTACCAAACACAAATTTCCGAACTTTTTGTTCGATGTTTAGTAGCTGCATTATGTAGTTCATTGCAAAGGCATATTTTATAAATAAGATTATTTTTTCTTAAAAAACCCACATTGCCTGAGGTGGATAAAAAACTTGAATACCGTAAAACTACCGTAAAGGCAGAGTCTCTAATAATAGCCTGTCTCCAATAAATGCCGGGAAGCGTGACATAATCAAACGAATAAACGGCGGCCTCAAAATTGTTTATCTAGTTGCCATAAAATAGGATGCTATTCACATCCTATTTATTTGACTCTTGGAGTCTATCCATGCATTAATCATACATTTTGCGTAGGCGTACGTTTTGTATGATCTATACGAAATTAAATGGTGCCGCTAATAGCCTACATTCAATTATTTTTGATACAGTATGCCATAGTTTTGTGTGATTATTCCAATGATTTGCTGAAATTGAGTCCACACTTTTGGTAGTTTTCTATTATATCATGGTAAATCTCAATGCCCTATATGACATAAACGCCTGTCTCTAATAATGGCCTATCTCTATTAAAGGCCGGGTGCGCTACGTTATTCAAACAAATAAATGCCGGGGCTATTATAATAAGGCCCGAAGGGCTGAAACCCTATTGTTTTCCACTAGTTTTATTTTTTTATTATTTTTTTTCTCCGTGTGTTTGCTCAATTTCCCATTAAGAGACTTGAAACTTGGCACTCTCATCTCTATTTATTCACAGTTTTACTGTAATATCTCCCACACCCTTTGTCCAATTCACACCAAATTTTCTATGAGTATTCCCTGGAAGGACTTATAGTTGCATGCACAATATCATGAAAGTCTGCCATATAAAATTTTCTGCTAATTTGCATAATATGCTAAATCGTTTTTTTCCCTAAGGCTTTTTTGTTTCTTGACCAATTTGGACCAGACTTAGTACATATTATTAGTGTACCTAATTATACTTGCTAACTATATCCAGCTATATCAGACAATAACTACGAGAACTGTGAGCCAATCAATGTGAGATTGGGTGTGGCCTATCAAATAAATGGCCATAACTCATTGACCATTCAACTAATTTCAACAAAACGCGAGAATACCGTTTGTGAGATACCACTGAAGATGCATTCCAAAGTATGTCCGAATCCGTCCACGAGGCCCGCTATAAACCTTAAAAATGTTTTTCTAATTAATGGCTCAATACAATTCTGAAATTCTATATACATGGTCCAGGGCTGGAATATATTAAATTGGCCATGACCTATCACCGGGCCACCAGTTTATTTTAACCACATGACTCACAGGGATTTAAACTCATAATTCTACTGTTATCCAGTGGGGCTCTGTAGCCACTCAAACAGCACAATCAAGTGAATAATTATCGAATTGAGAGGAAAAAATAAATAAATTATGCAATTGGACTTGCTAATTAAGATGCTAATAAAAACAATTAGTTGACATAGCTCCGTCTCATGTACACCAAGCCTAAGTGCAGAAAAATCACCTGGACAATTTAATGCAATTAGCCTACGCAACTGCCATCCTGGCCCTGCATGTTCGAGCAATAAACAGTAAAAGTAAACTTGAGAAAACAGTTATTTATTACTAATTCAGCGGTTATGTTTAACTTCCAAGTTGAAAGGAGTCAAAGTTAAGTGACGTGAAATGATGGTCACAATTTATTTAAGGGTGTGAAGAAATTTTATGGGTAGGCGACTTTTAATACATTTCAAAAACTTAAATGGCAGAATTAATAACTTGGACAACTTAACAGAACTGTTCCGATTTCAGAAACTTGAATGGTAAGTTACTGCTCCAAGCTGCTATTAATTTTGAGAGAATTGAGTGCAGTTGGGTTAAGCTGCGTTTTCATAGCAGGCTCAGCAAAATTCCGCCCGTAGCCAGGCACAGTATCTTAGCGAGTAGCCACGGCGGTGCAGTGCGGTTTAAAAGCTATGAACGCTTCGACCGTACTCCATACTTTTATCGAGCTATATCCAATGATTTCAATACAAACTAGTGATTTCCAGCGGCGTCAGTGCTGAGCGAATGTGTTGCAGGTTCAGAGCGAGTAAATTTGTGGCACCGCAAAACGGCTCTACAGAAAAATGTGTCACTGTCCAATGAATTATGGTTCTCATTGCATATCATATGGGGGTTTTAAGTATTAACATTTAGAAATGTTTTTGCCTACTTAACAACTTTCTCGTCCTGTCTACTCAATAGTTGGCCATGGAAGGGTGCTGATTCGGACAGCTGCTAGCTGAAAACATATTTGTCGGAGCCATTTTTCAGTTAAAGGTAAAATGAAAAGGTTATTTAGAATATGATGGTATTTTTAATTTGATGGTGACTTCATTTTCTGCTAATTTAATTTGGATAAACAATAGCAAGTGGGGCACAAGGGTAGTGTAAAGTGGCATCTTAGTTGAAAAATTGTCTTGCAGCAAAGCTACTGTTTGCTTTGGATAGTGTACCTTTACACTAGAGACTGATGGATGATACATAAAATAAAAAACAAATAGAAAATTAGAAAATGGAAGACTAAAAATAAGTAAGTAAATTACTGAGATATTACAGTGTAATAATACACTTAATTTTTTATAGAAAAATTTATTATTGATTCAAATTAAAGAGAAAGGAGAGGTTACCAAACCAGAGACTAATCTCACACCATGGTCTCTGATTTGATAATTTTCCTGCTGTTGTCCGGTATAACTACATTGTGTCCAAACAATGTATCTGAAATATACATGTGCAGCTCAAAAAATGAGAATATCGTGAAAAAGTTCAATATTTTTTGTCACTCATGTCAGAAAGTGAAACTCATATATTATATAGATTCATTACACATAGAGTGAAATATTTCAAGCCTTTATTTCTTGTAATTTTCATGATTATGGCTTACAGCTAATGAAAACCCAAATTCAGTGTCTCAGAAAATTTGAATATTACATTAGATCAATAAAAAAGGATATTTTAAACAGAAATGTCAGCCTTCTGAAAAGTATGTTCATTTATATGCACTCAATACTTGGTTGGGGCTCCTTTTGCATGAATTACTGCATCAATGCGGCGTGGCATGGAGGCTGATCGCCTGTGGCACTGCTGAGGTGTAATGGAAGTCCAGGTTGCTTTGATAGCGGCCTTCAGGTCGTCTGCATTGTTGGGTCTGGTGTCTCATCTTCCTCTTGACAATACCCGATAGATTCTCTATGGGGTTCAGGTCTGGCAAGTTTGCTAGCCAATCAAGCACAGTAATACCATGGTCATTGAACCAGCTTTTGGTACTTTTGGCAGTGTGGGCAGGTACCAAGTCCTGCTGGAAAATGAAATCAGCATCTCCATAAAGCTTGTCAGCAGAAGGAAGCATGAAGTGCTCTAAAATGTCCTGGTAGATGGCTGCGTTGACTGTGGACTTCAGAAAACACAGTGGACCAACACCAGCAGATGACATGGCACCCCAAATCATCACTGACTGTGGAAACTTCACACTGGACTTCAAGTAATGTGGATTCTGTGCCTCTCCACTCTTCCTCCAGACTCTGGGACCTTGATTTCCAAATTAAATTTACTTTCATCTGAAAAGAGGACTTTGGACCACTGAGCAACAGTCCAGTTCTTTTTCTCCTTAGCCCAGGTAAGACGCTTCTGACGTTGTCTCTGGTTCAGGCGTGGCCTGACACGAGGAATGCGACATTTGTAGCCCATGTCCTGGATTCGTCTGTGCGTGGTGGCTCTTGATGCACTGACTCCAGCCTCAGTCCACTCTTGTGAAGCTCCCCCAAATTCTTGAATGGATTTTGCTTGACAATCCTCTCAAGGCTGCGGTTATCCCTGTTGCTTGTGCACCTTTTCCTACCACACTTGTTCCTTCCACTCAACTTTCTATGAATATGCTTGGATACAGCACTCTGTGAACAACCAGCTTCTTTAGCAATGACCTTTTGTGGCTTATCCGCCTTGTGGAGGGTGTCAATGACTGTCTTCAGGACATCTGTCAAGTCAGCAGTCTTCCCCATGATTGTGTAGCCTACTGAACCAAACTGAGAGACCGTTTAAAGGCTCAGGAAACCTTTGCAGGTGTTTTGAGTTAATTAGCTGATTAGAGAGTTTCCAATATTGAACTTTTTCACAATATTATAATTTTCTAAGACACTGAATTTGGGTTTTCATTTGCTGTAAGCCATAATCATCAAAATTACAAGAAATAAAGGCTTGAAATATTTCACTCTATGTGTAATGAATCTATATAATATATGAGTTTCACTTTCTGAAACTTTTTCACGATATTCTAATTTTTTGAGCTGCACCTGTACAGTCAAACCGGAAAGTCTGCACACCCCTTTCACCTTCTCCACATTTGATTACGTTACAGACATATTCTACAATAGATTGAGTTTGTTTTTTGTCTCAAAATTCTACACAAAATAGCCCATAATGATAAAGTGAAAACCGTTTTTTTAGACATTTGTGCTAATTTATAAAAAATCTAAATGTAAAATATCATATGTACACAAGTGTGCACACCCTTTGATATGACACCCAAAAGTGAGCTGAGGTGCATTTTGTTTCCACTGATACTGCTTGAGATGTTTCTACAACTTAATTGGAGTCCACCTGTGATAAATTCAATTGATTGGACATGATTGGGGATTGCCAACACCTGCCTATATAAGGTCCCAAAGTTGACAGTGCATGTCAGAGCAAACTCCCAGCCATGGGGTCAAAGGAATTACCTGCGGACCTCAGAAACAGGATTGTGTCAAGGTATAAATCTGGAGAAGGGTACGGAAAAATCTCTGCAGCTTTACAGGTCCCAAAGAGCACAGTGGCCACCATCATTCGTAAATGGAAGAAGTTTGGAACCACCAAGAATCTTCCTAGACCTGGCTGCCCGGCCAAACTGAGCAATCGGGGAAGACGGGCCTTAGCCAGGGAGGTGAGCAGGAACCCGAGGGTCACTCTGACAGAGCTCCAGCGTATCCTTGTGGAGATGCGAGAACCTTTCAGTAGATCAACCATCCAGGCAGCACTCCACGAATCAGGCCTTTATGCATCACAGCCCGCTTGGAGTTTGCAAAAAGGCACCTAGAGGACTCTCAAACCATGAGAATCAAGATTCTCTGGTCTGATGAAACCAAAATGTCACTTTTTGGCCTGAATACCAAGCGTCACGTCTGGAGGAAACCAGGCACCGCTCATCACCTGGCTAATACCATCCCTACAGTGAAGCATGGCGGTGGCAGCATCATGGGATGTTTTTCAGCAGCGGGAACGGGGCGACTAGTCCTCATAGAGGAAAAGATGAATGCAGCTAAGTACACCGAGATCCTTGAAGAAAACCTGCTCCAGAGCACTCTGGACCTCAGACTGGGGCGAAGGTTTACCTTCCAACATAACAACGACCCGAAGCACACAGCCAAGAGAACAAAGGAGTGGCTTCGAAGAAAGTCTGTGCATGTCCTTGAGTGGCCCAGCCAGAGCCCAGACCTGAATCCAATTGAACATCTGTGGAAAGAGCTGAAAATGGCTGTGTATACCGACGCTCCCCATCCAACCTGATGGAGCTTGCAAGGATATTCCAAGAGGAATGGGCAAAACTGTCAAGAAACAAGTGTGCCAAGCTCGTAACTTCTTTCCCAAGACGCCTTGAAGCTGTAATCGCTGCCAAAGGTGCAGCAACCAAGTATTAGGCTAGGGTGTGTACAGATATGTAACCCCTAAATAACCTATTTTTGTCAGTAAAATAAAATTGCATATTTTCTAAAAACCTGTTTTCACTTCGTCGTTATTGGCTATTGTGTGTTGATGTTTGAGGCAAAAAATGAACTCAATCTATTGTAGTATAAGTCTGTAACGTAATAAAACGTGGAGAAAGTGAAAGGGGTGTGCAGACTTTCTGGCTTGACTGTATATATATATATATATATATATATATATATATATACACTACTCAAAGAAATGAAGGGAACACTTAATCAACACAGTATAACACCAAGTCAATTAAAATTCTGGGATAGTGATCTGTCCAGTTAGGAAGCGTAAACGATTTTGAATCAATTTCACCTGCTTTGGTGCAAATTAAAGTGACAACAGGTGGACAGGAGAGGCAACACCAAGACAACCCCCAAGAAGTTAATGGTTTTGCAGGTGGTGGCCACAGACCATTTCTCTCTCCTTATCCTTCCTGACTGTTTTTTCTCTAGTTTTGCATTTTGCTAGTGCCCTTGTCACTGCTGGTAGCATGAGGCGGTACCTACAGCCCATTCAGGTTGCACAGGTAGTTCAGCTCCTCCAGGATGATACATCCATATGTTCCGTCGCAATAAGGTTTGCTGTGTCTCCCAGCACAGTCTCAAGAGCATGAAGGAGATACCGGGAGACGAGCTATTACACAAGGAGAGCTGGACAGGGCCGTAGAAGGGCAACAACCCAGCGGCAGCACCGGTATCTGCTCCTTTGTGCGAGGAGGAACAGGAGGAGCACTGCCAGAGCCCTACAAAATGACCTCCAGCAGGCTACTTGTATGCATTTTTCTGACCAAACTGTCAGAAACAGACTCCATGAGGGTGGCATGAGTGCCCGACGTCCTGTAGTGGGACCTGTGCTCACAGCCCAGCACCATGCAGCTCGATTGGCATTTGCCAGAGAACACCAGAATTGGCAGGTTCACCATTGGCGCCCCGTTCTCTTCACAAATGAGAGCAGGTTCACACTGAGCACATGTGACAGACGTGAAAGAGTCTGGAGACGCCGTGGCAAATGTTATGCTGCCTGCAACATCATCCAGCATGACCGGTTTGGCGGTGGGTGAGTGATGGTCTGGGGAGGCATATCCTTGGAGGGCCACACAAACCTCCACATTCTAGCCAACGGTACCCTGACTGCTGTTAGGTACCGGGATGAAATCCTCAGACCCATTGGCAGACCTTACGCTGGTGCAGTGGGCCTTGGGTTCCTCCTGGTAAAGTACAATGCCCGGCCTCATGTGGCCAGAGTGTGTAGGCAGTTCCTGGATGACGAAGGCATTGATGCCATTGACTGGCCCTCATGTTCCCCAGACCTGAATCCAATTGAGCACGTCTGGGACGTTATGTATCGGTCCATGCGCCGCCGCCAAGTAGTGCCACAGACTGTCCAGGAGCTCACTGATGTCCTGATCCAGGTCTGGGAGGAGATCCCCCAGGACACCATCCACCGTCTCATCAGGAGCATGCCCAGACATTGTCGGGAGTGCATACAGGCGCGTGGGGGCCATACACACTACTGAGCCACATTATGAGTTGGATCAGCCTGTGATCTCAATTTTTCACTTTGATTTTTGGTGTGATTTTGAATCCAGCCCTCAATTGGTTAATGATTTTGGTTTCCATTGACCGTTCTTACGTCATTTTGTTCTCGACAAATTACACAATGTAATCAATAAAGATTTTCAACTTGAATATTTAATTCATCGAGATCCGCGATGTGTGATTTAAGTGTTCCCTTAATTTCTTTGAGCAGTGTACAACACTAGATGACTCTCAGTATGTGTGAGGCACCAAGAGACGGTCATCATCTGACTCCGTAGCTAACTGCACTGTCTTTCATTTGTATGAATAAAATATCTGTCAGCTAATTGTTTGTTTTCAAATACTTGTTACAAATGGTGTATTCTGATTCTAGTAAACATTGCAATGGACACCCATGATGTTGGTAAAGTACCTTTTTGAAGGTTGTACTTTACTGCTCATGATATGCTATGAGATGCTATTTATCTCTGATAAAGATAATAACACAGGCGCAGCCATAAAACGTCATCTCTGGTCCAACCAAAGATGATACCATGGCAAGATAACTCACTTGTTATGGGCAATCTTCCAGGTTAACTTGGTTGAGAATTTATATACACTGCTCAAAGAAATGAAGGGAACACTTAATCAACACAGTATAACACCAAGTCAATTAAACTTCTGGAATATCGATCTGTCCAGTTCGAAAGCGTGAACAATTGTGAATCAATTTCACCTGCTTTGGTGCAAATGAAAGTAATAACAGATAGACAGGAGAGGCAACAGAAAGACAACCCCCAAAAAGTAAATGGTTTTGCAGGTGGCGGCCACAGATCATTTCTCTCTCCTTATCCTTCCTGACAGACGTGAAAGAGTCTGGAGACGCCATGGCAAATGTTATGCTGCCTGCAACATCATCCAGCATGACCAGTTTGGTTTAATTGACTTGGTGTTATACTGTGATGATTATGTGTTCCCTTAATTTTTTTGAGCAGTGTAGTTAAAGTTGGGAGCAAGTGGAGCATCTCTTCATCATGTATCATCTTTGGTTGAATGCAGAAAAACAAGATAGCAGCACCACAAAACAATATTAGCCTACTGCCGGATTATTTTCGAAAATGCGTTTTTCGAGTATTTTGTCAATTATTTTGCTCACGGATGAGTTTACCTATGATGTAATACATTGTAAATTGTAATCGCTATAAGATTGTTGATATTATATTCTCTGTCAGCCCAGTCAGCTAATTTTGACAGCTTGGTTAGCACTAACGTTAGCAAACTATAGCTAAATCAACATTATAGGCTAGGGGGTATTTGCTGCTTACAGTACTTCTGAGAGTGTGAACGTTTAAATGTTGTAAAGATGTTTATTTGGTACAATGTTTTTGTAGAACATAGTGTTTTTTTTGTTTGTTTTTTTAAAATTTATTTCGAACAATTTAATAAAGATTAAAATAAAATAAAATTAAGAATTGAGATAATGTCAACAAACTAAATAATTTAACAGAAAAAAAAAAACCAGCACATAAAACTCATTAATCATACGGCTATACCTATATGATTCACATAATTATTATTATTATTTCTTTTGTCCGAAATGGAATAGGAAGAAGCATATGCTTATCTAGTCCTATTCCAATTTTAACTTACTTAATTAATTACCATTACAAATTATAGTACAATACAGTCTTGTAGATTTACAATCTCAGATTTCAGTCGTGATATCAAGAAACAAACACACTTTTACCATCACCAAGTGGCACATTCTCCTTCTTCGCTCCTGTACCTTGTAAAAATATATTTTTTGTACATCTTTTTAAATTGTAATACATTTACACTCTGTTTAATTTTTTCCTCGAGACCATTCCACAACACCACACCACAAATCGAAATACACATACTTTTAACATTAGTCCGAGCATAATGCTGTTTCATATTTAATTCCCCTCTTAAGTTATAACCACCCTCTCTCTCCGCGAACAGTCTTTGTATGTTACCAGGCAGCAGTTTATTTTTTGCTTTATACATTACTTGTGCAGTCTTAAATTCTACCAGATCTCTAAACTTTAAGGCATTCACTTTTAAAAACAGTATATTGGTGTGATCACAATATCCTACATTATTTACTATGCGTATGGCTCTTTTTTGTAATGTGCATAATGATTGTATAGTGGTTTTGTAGGTGTTGCCCCATATTTCTACACAGTAATTCAGATATGGCAATACAAGTGAACAATACAAAGTATACAATGCTCTCTCATTCAAAATGTGCCTTGCTTTTCCCAGCACTCCAATACTCCGTGCCACCTTTGCCTTCACATATTTTATATGGGGTTTCCAGCATATTTTGTGGTCTAGAATCACACCCAGAAATTTATTTTCATACACTCTTTCTATATTAATATTATTGATCATCACGTTTACTTGTGTGTTTATTTTTCGGTTTCCAAACAACATAAGTTTGGTTTTGTTCAAATTTAGTGATAATTTATTCAAGTCAAACCAAGTTTTTAGTTTACTCATTTCAGCTGTGACTACCTCCAGTAGCTGCTGCAGATTTTCCCCAGAACAGAAAATATTGGTGTCATCCGCAAATAACACAAATTTTAAGATTCTTGACACCTTACATATGTCATTGATGTATAAAATAAATAATTTGGGACCCAATACTGACCCCTGTGGGACTCCACAAGTAATGTCCAAGGATGTTGATTTGTTGTCACTTATCTGTACAAATTGTTGTCTGTTGCTTATGTAGCTTTTCATCCAGTTAAGTACCACCCCTCTGATACCATACTTTTCCAGTTTATTGATTAATAAGTGATGATCTATTGTATCGAATGCTTTTTTAAAATCTATAAATACTCCTACTGCATACTTCTTATTATCTATAGAACTGGTGATTTCTTCAATTAACTCCATTAATGCCATCGATGTAGTTCTGTTCGATCTGAATCCATACTGACAATCAACTATCAATTTATGCTTTTCAATAAAATTATCCAACCTACTGGCAAAGAGTTTTTCTAATATTTTTGAGAACTGAGAAAGTAGAGACACCGGCCTGTAATTAGTGAATTGCTTTCTGTCTCCAGTTTTGTATATTGGAATAACTTTAGCAGTTTTCATTTTACCTGGAAACACACCTGTTTTAAAAGACAAATTACAAATATAAGCTAATGGTTTTACAATGGCATCGATGACTTTCTTAATTAAATCCATATCAATGTTATTCCAGTCTGTAGACATTTTATTCTTACATTTGCTAACAGTGTCAATAATCTCCTTTTCATCAACTGCTTTCAAAAACATTGAGCTTGGATTGCTGTCTAAGAAATCCTCAACCTTCGCCCCTCCCTCTTCTGGCTGTAGATTTTTGTGTGTTTAGACCTAGAAAGAATGAGGGTTAACTCACAGGCTTATTGTTGCGTCATTCGTAAATAGACATTCCAATCTTTTGTTCTAATCACACCGGTGTGACCGTACGCTCCAGAGACCACTCTAGCGCTGTAACACCAGTGTGACCATACACGTCAAAGAGTTAAGGCATATTTTTTCTGTGAGAGAAAGATTGTAGAACTTTAATTTCAGGTCGGTAGGTCTTCCTCTGTTTGACCTATCAATATATTTAATTATGTGGAATTCAAAGGTCTACTATAGCGCCACCATATGGCCAATCGGCACCAAATTTGGTCAGTGGTGTTTGGGATGTACCTTCTATCAGTGTGCCCAGTTTGATTTGAATCAACCAGGTGAAATGGAAAAAGTAGCTTATGAAACAACAAAATCCAAAATGGCCGCCAATTCAAGATGCCGGTGTTCAAAACATACATGGTCATGTTCAGACTGAGGTGATTAGTTATTGTTGCACATTTTAAATCTCTAAATTAAATACTGATTATTCATGAATTTTTTAATTTTGAAAAATCATTGAGCTCTGTAGTGCGACCCTGTGGGTAAATCAGCAGTCTGAATGGACCAACCAAGTTTTGTCGTATTCCATCAAACTGTTTTGGATTTATGGTAAAAAGCCATGCCCACATGCAAAATCATTGGCTTGTTGCAGGCACAATTTTAACCATAGCAACTTTTTTATAGCTTTATTAGATATTCAAGAGTAGATGCTAAATTCCAAATTTCGTGAAAATCGGTCAATGAAGAGGAGATAGATTTTAAATGTTTTTCAAAAAATTCTAAATGGCAGAAAATCCAATGCCGGACTTCATTGGTCCAAATGGCAATTAAGTTGTTCTTTAAGAGGAGCTGGATCTGTGGACATTGATTTCATGTCAATCGGAGTAATGGTTCAAGAGTTATGAGTGTTTACAGATTGCAATTTCAATTCACTGTTATGAGGCCAATCTGTAATGAAATTTTGGTTTTCCCCGTTTGGGGTACCCCTCTATCAATCTGCAAAGTTTTGTAAAAACCGAACAGGCGGTTATGCTAGAACTGAAAAAAAGAAGAAGCGTAACAAATATAATAGGGTACTATCGCAACTGATGAATCTTGGAAAGATGTAAAGATTCTGAATCCAATTCTGAATTTTATTGGCTTATAATTCATCCAGCTTTAAAAATATCAAATTTTATGCAATTTTCCAATTGGCTTTTGTCTAAGGAATTTGTATAACCAATTTTAAGGCAAACCCGTGAAACTTCAAAATGGCAAAATCTATAACAAAGTGCAAGTCTCGAACTCGGGTTTCCAACAGAAAGCTAACCACAAGGCCAAAAAAAAAAATTCCCAATCATACTGACTGCGCCTAGTGCTTAGATTCGTGTTTGCCTTTTTAGGATTGTTTTAACGCACTTGTTACTAGTTCGGAAATGCACTATGTACGTCGCTCTGGATAAGAGCGTCTGCTAAATGTCTATAATGTAATGTAATGTAAAAGGCCATAATATAGCTACATGTTTACCAATGTTTTTTCCGGTACTACTAAATGCCTCTGCGATCATAATACATTATTTTATGTGAAAAAAAAAAAACATTCCTATATGTGAAAAGCATAATAAAGTGCACGTTGTCTTTGTCGAAAAGAGATTTAACCTTCTGGTGGGGATTGAACCCGAGTCGCCAACATTGAAGGCAATCACTCCAAACCACTACTCCATAGCAGGTAGCTGGGGATTGTCAGGCAATATACTTGGAAGAGTTAGAATACTTTGACCAGACATTTTTATTGGGAAAGTAGATGTTTCCAACGGGGAGAGTTATTCTTTGAGGGTATGGAGCATTTTTGATGATGAATTTGGCAGGAAAAATTATTTAATAAATTTTCTCTGCTTGACGAATGGGATATTTATTCCCCTACTGTGTAACGATCCTCTGCAGTAGTGTCGGCTGACTTTCAACCTTTGGTATCTGGTGGGGATTGAAACCGAGTCTCCAACTTCAAAGGCAATCACTCTAACCACTACGCTGTAGCAGGTGTCATGTGACAGCACGTTTTAAATGTCTAAAAGACAAAAGTGATTTTTTATGAATTTATAGATTTTTTCAAGAGGTTTGTGCTGCTTAGCGCCACGATGTAATTCAATTGGGTGTTTAGCTCAAGATTTCAGTGGCAATATATCTACCAAATTTCATTGTCAAACCTTTTGGGAGTTATTAGAATTTTTATATTAAGCCACGCCCATATCAGTATTTATTGACTTACTAACTTATGTTTTATTATAAAATTCTGTATAATAGATTTTTAGAGGACCATCTAATGAACAAATTGATGCATGTTGATGCATCACACAGTCTAGGAGGAGATGTTTTTAAAGGTTTTTAATGGTTTTTAATGGTAGACATTATGACATTATGATTTGAGCTGTGCTTGAGGAGAGGCATCTTATGAGGGCGGGCTGAAATCGCTGGCTCTAAAGGGGCAGTAGTTATGACTGCTGAATATTGGAAATTCAAATGACACTTGTAGCGCCACCAAGTGGTCAATCAGTGGACATTAAAAATCACTTAGTGGACATTTTGCTATACCCTTTACCAACGTACCAAGTTCCATAGTTATCACCCATTTAGTTAGGCCAAAACTGAAGACAGAGGAAAATGGATAATAGCATTTCTAAAATGGCGGCAATCCAAGATGGCAGCGACACATAAGGTACACATCTATGTTCCAGATGAGGAAACTGATCAGGAGCGCACGTTTTAAAATCTCTAAGACATACTGTAAGTGATTTTTCACTAATTTATGAATTTAAAAAAATATATATCTATAGCGCCACCATTTAATTCAATTGGGCCAATAATTCAATACTGGATGAGAGTGGCAATATAGCTACCAAATTTTATGATTTTTTGTGTAACCGTTTGAGAGTTATTAGCATTTGTGTATTAAGCCACACCCACATCAGGATCGATTGGATTACTGTGGCCATGTTTTTTGTAGTATCAACATTCTGCATAATAGAATTTTAGAGGACCATCTACAGAACAAATTTATACTAGGTTATATTGATAGGTCAAACAGTCTAGGAGGAGATGGTTTTTCACAAAATGCTAATTTGTTAAAAATCCAATATGGTTCCATGAGGCAAATTTGTTTGGGAGCACCTAGGGAATATGGGGGGGGGGGAAATAATTTGAAAGATAAGTCAAACGGTTCAAACGTTACAGCCCAAAAGGTTCACATTACTCCTATAGCGCCACCTTCTGGCCAATCTGGGTCCGTTTTTTTTAACAAAGTAGTGGGTGGGAATAGGAACCTACCTGCCAAATTGAATTGCTCTTACGGCAGAAAAATTATAATAAAAATCGGAACAAAAGCAATAGGGTTTCAGCACTTTGTGCTTGAACCCCTAATAATACCTAGAAATACAATAGGGTTCCAGCAGTTTTGCTTCTTGGCCCCCTAATAATAATAATAATAAACTCAGAGGAAAACAATAGTGATTAAGCTTTGGGCCTGAACCACTAATAAAACCATAGGAAAACAATAGGGTTTTAGCCATACGGGCAAATTTTTCTTGTTCTTTTCTTGGTTTATTCAAATTATTATGATGGTGGTAATTATTAATATTATCATTATTATTATTATTATTATTATTATTATTATTATATGCACAACATTCACGGCATGTGTCATGTGAAGCAGCTCTGCACACCATGAAGGCTTTGAATTTACAGTTCTCCTTCACCATCAAAATTTGGGGGGGGGGGGGGGTTGTTGGTGGGGGATGATGAGGACGGGGCTTGAGTGCACTCAAGGGGCATACGTTGACATTTGAGGGATGGACAGGAATGGCGGCTCAAATAATTCAGAAGCGAACCTTCCGGAAAACTGCTCAGACTCATGCAATTAACATAAAGCCCATCTGGGACCTCCACACTGATGAAATATTTCAGAGTTAATCAGACTTTGTAAACACTGATTTATATTGACTTCTCTTCTGTGAACTGATGTTTCCTCATTAAAAAGCAGATTAGTGCGAGTGCGGGGAGACTAAATACTCAAGGCTGCTAATTCAACAGGAAACAGTATTTAAAGTATGCTTGTCTATTAAACAGGGGTCCAATATTCATTAGTAAGGTAATCTCCACAAGCCATTTGGGTCTGCATATTGGGTGGACCTGTGCATGTGGAGTGATGTGTTCTGGACTGATGGCTAATTCACATGGGGGTGCTGGGAAACTATTTTGTGTAAAAAAAGTCTAACTTAATCAGCTTTGAGAAACAATTCACCTTTCACAGATTTACCATGTGGCCTCTGTTGATACAATATTTTCCAAAATAGGCGACAGAAGGGTGTGATGTCATTTCAAAGGCACTAAGCTATGGAAAAGGTTTGGTTGGATGTACCTGGCATTTAAAATTGTACAAATATGTATTTTATATGTACATGGAATGCAAACTGCACACTGGGTACATTGTCAATTCCAGAAAATTTCTAATTAAAGGATAGGTTAACTTAACCATTTTTCACCCTGGATGTTTCCCATCATTTATAATTCATGCATAGCACAACCTCACTGATAGCTTTATTATCAAGAAATATACCCTTTAACTGCAGCTTCTCAGTGGATTTCAATGGGGTTCAATGGGACAAGTAGTTCAAAAACCATGATAAATCTCCTTTAGAAAATGGGGAAACTCACAGTATAGTCGCACATCTCTTTCTGTATTTTATGTTTATTCAGATGATGTTTTTGAAACTACCGCTTGCAATTGGTGCATTACATCCAAACCATTTGTAAACTTCCACACTAGATCTGGCAGCAGCCCCATAGAAGAAGACAAACTCATTGATGTCAGTTTCTCTTTTATTCCAGCGTGGATGTAACCAAGAGACGGCTTTGTGGAAGTGCAAAATGAATTCAATGAAACCTGATAGAAAGCACGGTTTGCAACCAATTTTTTTGGTAGACCATAAAAAACATGTCTGAGTATACTGTGAGTTTCCCGTTTTGAAAGAAGATTTATCATGGGTTTTGAAGGCGTAACTACTGGTCTGAAACCCACTGAGAAGCTGCTGTTAAAAGGTACATTTCTTGATAATAAAGCTATCAGCAGAGTTTTCCTATGCACAATTATACAAACCCCAATGCCAAAAAAGTAAAATGCAAATAAAAGCAGAAAGCAGTGATTTGTAAATTCTCATTTACATATAATAGAAAACAGTAAAAAGAAAAGATATTTAATGTTTCAACTTTATAGATTTTTGTAAATGTACACTAATTCCTAATTTGATGCCTGCAACAAGTTCCAAAAAAGTTTGGACAGGGGCAAAAAAAAAAACTGGGAAGTTCAAAAAACACCCGTTTGGAACATTCCACAGGTAACCAGGTGATGCTATAATGACTGGGTATAAAAGGACATCAAAAGACTCTTGATATATTATTTTCAGGTACTCTTACAAGCAACCTCTGCATTTGAATGGATCTATATTGGAAGGTGGGACTAGATTAAGCTGTAAACAAGTGCACAGTAAACTTGTCGTCCCCCACCCATGTGCATGTCGTTATCATGTAGCCTGCAGTTGTTGACATCTCATCTATGTTGTGAATTATTTTTAGTTTTTAAAACTAACTTTGTCATTACTATTTCTCTTGAATGTTTGTATCAAAATATACCTGATGGCCACCTCCATTTAATTAATTAGCATATTGATGGTGGACAATTTGAGGGAAACCAGGAAATCTTTGTCTTATATAACCATCACATTAACATGCGTGTGAGAATAGATGTAGCTAACGTTACAGATTAGCCTTATGACATTCATTTAACATTAGGTCGAATCTTTTAGACTGCAAATATTTCACTATCCATGGTCATGACAATGAAATTTCACTTACCAAATGAACATGTAATAAACATCTAATTCGATGGAAATATAAGGAGAAGACAATAAAAAACAATATATTTGACCACCAACAATGGGTACAATGGTAGCCTAATAGCCTATGAAATATTAGACTAGCTGATTGGATTACATGGTCCATCTCAGGCACAGCTGGGCACAACACACACACTGCAACACTTCCTTATCTGATCTATGCTGTGAAATATAATGACTATAACTAACTAGCCATACTCCCAACAACTTTGTTGTGGTGGGGGACAATTACACAGGAATAGTATGGAACCCGTGATTGGCTAAATGGCTTTAAGTCATCAAGGGTCTGAGGCTGGCCCGGAGCTATGGGGGTGCATAGGGGTACATTGGACGTCAGTGCACACGTAGTTGTCTCCGTAAATCTACATAGTATTATAAGTTTTTTTTTCTTTTTTTTTGCGTTAAATGGTAAATAAATGTGTTTGTGGGTGTGTGTAAGTGTGTGTGTAAAATAATATTGTAGATCTTGTAGGCTAGCTTTGAGAAGGACTCTAATATCCAATGACATTCGAGTATTGACTTTTAAAAATATTGCCCGCCTGGCGCTCTGACTAACCGGTGTAGTGTACAATTCTTCCCAACGTATCATTTTTCCCACTTCCAGGTCCGTTGCTTGACTGTACATCTCACTAGCTACTAGCACCTAGCACTGAACTGTGTCAATTATACGCTCTCTCTTGCCAGCAATCTACAAGTGGTTTGATCATTTTCTATGTATTTGTTCAATTGGCCTGTAAATAAACATTATTAGCTAGTTCTACACTCACGTTAATGCTATGTAGGGTAGCAAGAATGCTATCTACGGACCATGGATAGGTTAAAAAAGATAGCTCGTTTTTATTGTTTGCGCCAAAGTTCTAGCAAGCTAGTAATACTGTCGGGTAGATGAGGATTAGGTAAAATGTGTATTTTCTGAATCCAGCGGTTCAAACAGTCAATGCCCTTGTTAAAATGTTCGGCACTCAATACTGCACACAAGTGATATTGCGTGCTAGAACCCCTCACTTAACCTACACTCAAAATATGTTTTATGTGATAATTCTAATACGTATAATTATTAAATCGCCGAATTCTTTGATGGGTAAGTCAAACAGTAACCTGGTCAATCAACCAACAAGCCAAAACAAAGTCTAAATCAGGTCTTAAGGTGAAATAATTTTATTAAATAAAAAAACAGTCAATTAGAATAATGACTTCAAATCATTCATTCACTAATGGATGTAGGCTGACTACTTATAATTTACAAAGAGGAAGACATTAAACCACGCATTAATTAGAATATACCAGCAAAGAGAGAGAGACTAATAAACCAGAAATTGCCAATATTACCCTCCAGCTGAACGGGAAAAAAAGGAACCACCACCACCAAAATAAAAGGGGAAAAAACGTCTTCTCCAAATCAACTCCAAACTGAACTTCTTTCCATCGGCCCCAATAAATACCTTACTCCCCACAGGGGGGGCATCTCAGCCCTGATTGGGTTAAGGTGTGGAGGAAGAGGGGTCATTTATGACAGACTGGCTTATATTTGATATTTGTGGGGGTGAGTGAGTGAGAAAGACAGAAGGAAAGGGGGGGGGGGAGCTGGAGTTACAGAAGGAGAGATGGAGGAGCCAGGTAGTTTTACCTATATCTAAATAAACTGCTAAAAAAAATGAAGGGAACACTTAATCATCACAGTATAACACCAAGTCAATTAAGTCCTTTTCGCAGATGGTCTCGCCGGCGCGACCTTTTTGCTCAACTGAGACATTCGTTGCTCCTGCAGCCAAACTATTAGTGGAAAACACAAACTCTGTATTTCAACTTTATTGTTAGACGATTCGTGACGATTTCTGGCCAATGTGTAGTTTCTAAGTGTCACTATCTTTCTGTAGCAAGTCCAGTTAACAAGCACCCCCACACCCAGTCTATACCTACCCATGCGTGACATAGTGGACAATAGCGTCTATGTTTTAGTTCATAAATATATTTATTCATCGTATAAAATTTTTATTCCGTCATAGCAGCAAGATAAACCAAACAATCGCCTGATCGTATGCCTGAAAAGCCCTGCTAACTCAAATGCAAAATAAACACGTGAAAGTATTCTCTCATTCTACCATGTATTCTACTACCAATTTATGCTACTAAATATGAAATTAATATACAATCCTACCATTGGTTTTGCACATCGAGATGTTCCTTTCAAAATTCAGTGGTCATTTATTGTCTGGTACAATCGGTTTGAGAAATGTATATATACAATATACCGCAATTACACTATCTGAAACGTCGACTCGTAATACCCCCCATGCTCTGCAAGCCTGTCTCGTTCATTACAGTTCGTTCTGGTTTAATTGTCGGCTCTTTTATCCAATAGAGTGCATTATAACCTTAACAACTGTACATGCCATGTCTTCTGGGGTGCTTTGAACAATTTTGTACAGCCCAGTGTAACAGCAGTTTTAGTTTTCAAGGTCTCATATTACGCAAGCTCTATAAAAAAATGCATAAGGGAGGGGAATTTCCCTTTACCGATATGTAAAACATTTTGCGTCTAAAATCCGTGTGGTCTTGCTGGCTAAATATGTACGTTTGTTTTTCCACTGGAGCACTGTCTTTCTAATATGATTGATAGGCCTATTGTTATTTTCACATTTTGACTGCATTTCACATCCTGCAGTGCAATGGTTAATTTTATTTTTGATGTAGGCTATCGATTTTCATTGAAGATAGAACATTTGGCAGCATTTTTCAGATGGAATACTATTTTATTTTCATGTTATCATAGCTACATAATATAGGCGATGGCGTATATACTTGTCACTTATGACATGGCAAATGCTCATTCCAATTTTCTGTGTGCTGATATGTGATAGATTAAGGTAAATATTTTTCTTGGAGTCATTATAGGAACATAAAAAAACGACAGAAAAATGCAATCCCGGGGCAAAAGTATACATACTGTAGAATACAGGGAAAAGTTATGTTTTATTGAGGTACAAGAGTGAATGACTAGGCTACATATTTAGGTGTATGTAACACTGTGATATCAGTATTTTTATCTTAATCCATCAGAAGAAGCAAATGTGTATTCTTTATATTGGAAAAAACAAATGTTATTCATTATATGACATGTTTTGCATAGGGGTTTTGGACCCATAGATATCTACCCCTCCTATACTGATGAAAATATAGTCATTCCCACTTGAACATGATGCAAAAGTGAGTTTTATGAGCCAAAACTGTTGATTTGTAGTTAAATTTATATATATATTTTTTTAGAGCAGTGCATAATTTAGCCATTTCGATAGATTTGGAGACACTAATGGACAACAGGGTACGAAAGACGGCTCTCCTCGTCCACTGTCTCGGTATCGAGGGCCAGCGAGTTCTCGGAGCGCTCGGATCAGCTGCAACTTTCGCTGTTACAGTCACGCTGCTGACGGACCATTTCTCTGGAAAACAACGAGTCCTCATACGGCGGTACAGACTCAGAAAGCGTCACCAACGACCCGGTGAGTCTATAGAGACTTATGTGGCTGATCTACGTGAGCTAACACGAGCCTGTGAGTATGGAGCGTTGCATGACCAAATGATCAGAGACCAACTGATAGAAGGCACGTCATGTGACAAGACACAAGAAAAACTATTAATGGAACCTGACGATCTGACGTTGACTGACGCAATCAAAATAGCGTTGCAAGTGGAATCTGCTCTAGAATGCTCTACTCTGCTAGCCAGCCCTGCTCAACACACAGTGGCAGTGCTAGCACAACAGCTGCAGCGCACAGATCTGTCATCACAGGTTTCCCCGCCCAGTGACGACAGCCTGCCTGTGCAACAAATGAGTAGACAGCGCCCCACTGTGGGCCCCAGACGCAATTGCGCCAACTGTGGATCTAATTCCCATGCAACAAGGGCATCACAGTGCCCTGCAGAAACTGTTCTAAACTAAATAATTTTGCTAAAGTCTGTCGTTCAGCTCCAACCAATGTGGCACAGCAGCACAGGTTTCCCCAGTCCGGTTCTGGATACACAGAAATTAGTAATATCCGTTCCACACGAGTATCATTCAAAACTTGCACAGTGCAGCTGGGGGAGGTTAGCGTGCCACTCATCCTGGATACCGCGGCTGCAGCGTCGCTCCTCAATCTGGCCACATACAGGAAATTCTAGTGACAATAGTGGAAGAGCTATAATGCAGGTCTCCCCGACGATGCACCAGCAGTGGCCAGCGCTGTTCGACAGTCTGGGCTGCTTGACAGCGTTCTCATCGACCCCTGGTTGACCCTGCCGTGACACCAGTTATTCAGCCACTCAGGCGCCTGCCACTCGCCTTCCGGGAGGGCGTCACTACTGAACTCACCTCCCTGCTAGAAGAGGGCATCATCAAGCCAATAAATGCAGCACCTTGGATCTCAAACCTGGTGGTCGCACAGAAAAAGTCAGGGGGTCTCCGGGTCTGTGTGGATCTGCGACAGGTCAACAAAGCTGTCATCCCAGACAAATACCCTCTACCTACAGCTGAGGAGCTCACCACTCTCTTCCATGGCTCAACAGTCTTCTCAAAGTTGGATTTGCGCCAGGGCTATCTGCAAGTTCCCCTTCACCCAGCCAGCCGGGACCTGACAGCATTTGTGACACACGCTGGGGTCTTCAGGTACATGCGCATGCCATTTGATCTTAGCTCTGCCCCCAGCTGCTTCCAAAAGGTCATGTCCACGATTCTTGCTGGGGTCCCGGGGACAGCAGTTTACCTGGACGACATTGTGGTGCATGGGTCAGACTAAGCCACCCACGATGCCCGTTTACACAGAGTGTTTGAGGCTCTCACCAAACATCACCTGACCCTGAACAGCGAGAAATGTCTCTTCTCAGTGCCGACTGTGGACTTCCTCGGATTCCGCCTCTCAGCTAATGGCATTGCACCTCTCTCTTCCAACGTCGAGGCAATACAGCGCATCCCAGAACCGACCTCCACCACACAGGTCGCCTCGTTCCTGGGAATGACCGCTTATTATTTGCGTTTCCTGCCCAACTACTCACACACGACAGCACCCCTCCGCCAGCTCCTGAAGAAGGAGGAGCCCTGGGACTGGTCACCACAGTGCGCTGAGTCCTTTTCCATGCTGAAAACACAGTTAACTTCACCTCCTGTCCTCGCTCATTTCAGCATCTCCAGCCCAACCTTCATCACCTGCGACGCCTCCGCTGCTGCAGTTGGAGCTGTCCTGTCGCAGCTTCAGGACGGCACAGAGAGGTCGATCGCCTTTGCATCTCGGGCCCTGACACCCACAGAGCAGCGGTACTCCGTGGGTGAACGTGAGGCTTTGGCCTGTGTGTGGGCATGCGAACGATGGCACATGTATCTCTATGGCCATCATTTCGCCATCAGGACAGACCACCAGGCCCTCACAACAGTGCTCTCTATGTCGGGTTCGGGTCACAAGCCACTACGACTCCATCGTTAGGCGGAACGTCTCCGCCAGTACCATTATGACCTCATCTTCACGCCAAGCAGAGACAACGTGGTGGCAGGCCTCCTTTCTCGCTCCTTCACGGCCCCAATCCCATCTGTCCCATCATACGATGAAGAACCGGCTCTCATCCAAGCACTCTATACACCGTTACAGCCAGTAGTCACACTGGAGGAACTGAAAACTGAATCGGAAAGAGACCCAATACTATCCAAGCTGTGCACGTACATCAGAAACGGCTGGCCATCCCGCATCCCTGAAGAGTTGAAGCCGTTTGCTAGGGTGAAAGACGAGCTCTCCTGCTGGGCAGACACGTGTGTCTCGAGGGGGCTCTGCACCGTTATCCCAAACACCCTGCATGCATGTGTGCTGTCGATAGCGCATGAAGGTCACTTGGGAATCGTGAAACTCAAGCAGCGGTGCCGTGAGCTGGTGTGGTGGCCAGCCATTGACCGCGATATAGAGCATCTGGTCCAGGACTGCTCAGCGTGCCTCCTCAGTGGGAAAACTGGACCCCCGTCACCCCCTCCCCTACAGCCGCTCCCCTGGCCTTCCCGCCCCTGGGAACATGTACAGCTGGACATCTGTGGGGAAATCCATAGCCGTGGTGTTCCCTACCACCAGCGCTTCCTGGTGGTCGTGTATGATCTCCACTCCAAGTGGCCGGAGGTGGTGCCAGTGGGGACAGTGACGTCACACGGGGTGGGTCAAACACATCCGAACCGCTTTCTACAACCCACAGGCCAATGGTGGAGTAGAGCGTTTCAACGCAACACTGAAGAACAGAATCCGTGCACACCTGGCCCAAGGCTGTGCATTCGAAGAGGCACTCAACCAGACCTTGCTGCACTACAGACCGAGCCAACACTCCACCACTCTGGTGTCACCAGCGTTTCTGATGCTCGGCCGAGAATTGGAACTGCCATTGCACAGGCTCCGAGCACCAAATGGAAACTTTCCCAAACCCTCCCTGACCCAAATCCGAGAGACTGTTGCCGCACGGCAGCGGGATACAAAGGAGAAGGTTGACAAGAAGCGCAGGGCGAGGCCACCGTCACTTCAGGTCTCCGACTGGGTCAGGGCTCGACGGCCACAACGACACAACAAGATGGCCTCGTTCTGGTCCCAGCCCAGACAGGTCAGACGCCTTCTCGGCCCCGCCACATTCCTGCTCGATGACGGCTCGCGGTGGCACGCTAGTAGGCTGAGGAAAGTCCCAGCACCCCTCTCTGAGCACACGGCCACAACACAAGCCCCGTCACCATTCTCCTACACCATGGCCACTGATCCTGGCCCACCCCCAGCCCCGGTTCCACCCCCCGCCCCTGTCCCACCTCCGGCAGGGCCACGCCAGGAGGCTGTGGTGCCGGACCCAAGGCCGGTGCGGGCCAGGGCTCGGCCTGTTACCTTGCAGGACTATGTCAAACCGTGGTAGTATAGCAGTTTTTCATCACAGACTCTTGCCTAGTACATTTTTGCATTCCTACTGTTCATGCTGTCATGTTGTTCTGCCATTCTGATTATACTTTCAGTTTTCTTCAGAAATGTTTTAGTTGGTTGTCAGTTGGGGGGGGGGGTATGCTGTTGGTTCTTTTTGAGGGGGGGAGAAATGTTATGTTCTAATAACATGGGTCACACTGTGTTACATGGGGTTTGCTGTGTGTTACTATATAATGGTTACGGTACCTTTAAGGACTGTGTGGTTATTATGGGATGCTGAAATGTATATATTAACCTGTTTCACTTATGTAGCTCTTAGTATTTTGTTGCAAACTAAAGAAAAAAAACATTCTTTGCATTTGTGACACTTTATTTTGACTGAAAATAAAAAATCTAAGTTCATATTGTAAATGGTACATTTGTCTTGTTTTATTTAAAGCATTTACCAAGTTTATGTGATGCTCACACCTGGAGTTATAAAGCCTTAAACAGAGTACCCCCTAAATAGATGAGAATTTACCGAATTTGCCATCTGCGCGGAGCAGCTAGCACAACCCGGCAAAGCAAAAGCGAGCAAGCCGAAAAAATCAACACCAATGTAAATTGAAAATAACAACAGGTTTGATTTCAAAATAACCACATATTTACCTATACAGTTTGAGGAAATATTAACCTGAATACATACAAATCGTTTGAAAACCGAAACGTTTACCAAATCTTTTTATTTTTTAAGATTTATAAAGATTGTAAACGTACTCCGTCAGTGCGATAAATTCTGTTAGAAAGTGTTCTGTTTAAGTCAATTTCACCTTTCGCATTTACGATCGAGCTTAATAAACAGCACCAATAGTTAATAGAGAGATAGAAGATATTAACTACAAAATATTATCATTGTTATGCATGTATTCTCTTAGTAATCGATTAAAGTATTATGGTAACAATGAGTGTCACAACCTACCCAGATATCCCCTAAGCCTAAACTGTTGCTATCGTTACTAGCATAAAAGAGACTAATCTATGGCTCTCCAGTGAGAATGGCACTCCACTGTTAATTTCCTTTCCAGTGGATTTGGTTTCCAGTAGCTCTGAAGGGAACTTTTGATTTCATGTCCACTCACAGACATGATTTCTCTAACCTCCAGCCCAGCATCAGAAAGTTTTGTGATATTAATTTAACCGTCCAGGTAAACAGGTGTATTATTGCATCATAGGCGTACTATATCGAGTGCATCTAGAGTGTTGTTTATCTACTGTCGGATCGGATAAGTATCAATTTTAATTTGGTTTTAGCTGTGCATTAGGTAATTGAACCATTTGTAGTCACTGTGTAGCTGAAGTGAATTGCAGTAATTAGTGATCAGTTGTTAACTTGATTTGTAGCTATTAAAAGGCCGGTTGTTAGCCTAATGTTTTGCTCATCTGAACTAGCTTCACCTGAGTGAATTAACCCTGCAAGCAGGTGAATGCAATCGGTAAATTAGCAAATAGTGTATAAGTTAAATGCAGAGGTACGGCAGCCTCGTCGCCGATTTGTATGACTTGTCTCTTTGTCCTTTTCTTTCACTACCTAACTTGGCTTATCACCCCCTAACATGTCTAACCCCCATTCCTCGGTGCTCTATGCCTCGCTCCACACCCTCTCGCACTCCTCTCTCACAACTTCCGCTCTCTCTGCACTTCCTCCTCCTGCTTCCTTTGCTAACATGCATGTTGATGTTGCCACCTCTATGTTTAACTCCTGCTTCTCTCAGTCTCTCAACTCACTATGTCCTCTTGTCTCCAAACCAGCTCGACCAGCACCCCCCTCCCCGGGGCTGACAGATTCTCACAGATCCAGCAGAACCATGCTGCGAGCCGCTGAGAGAAAGTGGAGAAAATCCAGATCCCTAGATGACCTGGCCTCCTATCACACTCTGCTGGCAGCCTTCAAAGCTGCAACTACATTGGCTAAGACTTAATTTTTTCTGTCTAACATTAATGCATGTGTATCCAATCCAAGTAAACTCTATTCCACCTTCGCCTCTCTGCTTATCCCCCCCTCCACCTCCCTCACCCTCCTCGCTCTCTGCAGATGACTTCCTGACCCACTTTTAGGGGAAGGTGGCCATGATCCGGAACTCCTTCACACATCCAGTGACACCCTACATCCCCCATACCGAACCCATCGCCACACTGTCGTCCTTCAAGACTCTGGAGGACGCAGATGTGCTCCAACTCGTGACGCACCATTGTGCATCCACCTGTCTACTGGACCCCATCCCGTCAGCAGTCCTCCCTAACCTGTGGCTATGTTCCTGCTGTTTTTAAGACTGCCCGTGTAACCCCACTCCTTAAAAAACCTAGCTGGTGCAACCAGTTGGTGCAACGGTCTTAAAGTTGCGCCCAGAAAGTTACGACCAATTTAGCTTACGACCAGGCGTAAGCCCTGTTGGTGCAACCGGCTCCTGATCTCTACACTCTGAGAGATGGGCATTTCTGGGACTGCCCTCTCTTGGTTTGTATCGTATATCACTGATAGATCCTACCAAGTCTCTTGGAAGGGTTCTGTCTCTGCACCCCATCCCCTGTCTACAGGAGTCCCGCAGGGATATGTACTGGGTCCTCTGCTGTTCTCCATTCATACTAAGTCTCTTGGTTCAGTAATTAATTTACATGGCTTATCATACCATGGTTATGCTGATGACTCAACTCTTCCTCTCTTTCCCTCCCTCTACCCAAAAGGTGAAGGAGACGATATCTGATTGTCTGGCCGACATCTCTGAGTGGATGACTACCCATCACCTGAAGCTCAACCTCGACAAGACAGAGCTCCTCTTCATGCCATACAAGACCTCCCCACTACATGACCTCTCCATCACCATTGACGGGACTATGGTGGCTGCCTCCCGCTCTGCAAGGAACCTGGGGGTGGTCCTGGATGTCCAGCTGGACTTCAAAAACCACATCAGTGCGATAGCACGGTCCTGCAGGTTCCTCCTGTACAACATCAGGATTCGACCGTACCTGACTACCTACTCCACCCAGCTTCTTGTCCAGCCTATCTTACCAGCTTGTGCCATCCTGCCTCTTCAACTGTTCCAGAACGCAGCTGCCTGGCTTGTGTTCATCCTCCCGAAATTTTTGCATGTCACCCCCCTGTTGAGGTCACTCCACTGGCTGCCAGTTGCAGCCAGGATCAGGTTCAAAGTTCTGACCCTGGCCTACACTGCAGCCAATAGGACAGGCCCTATCTACCTGCAGGACTTGATCCAGAACTATGTTCCTGCTCGACCACTTCGCTTGTCTACAGCAGGGCGACTCGCACTTCCCCCCACTCCGTGTCAATGACGCTCGCTCGTCCCGACTGCGGACCTTTTCCACCCAAGCTCCCCAGTGGTGGAACGAACTTCCCATTCCCCTACGTTCTACGCCAACCCTGCCTGTGTTCCGTCGTGGCCTGAAGACACACCTTTTCAGACTACACCTGGACTGATAAACCTATCTAGGACCTCTCATGGTACTTGTTTCTTGTTTTAACTGTGTGTTGAAGTTTATAATAGTATTTAGAATTGTAGTAGAGCTGATTTACCCAGTTTACTGTGAACTGCATTCAATCTTCATTACTAGGGATAGCTGCTACTTTATGGGAAGGATGTGCTTTGTCTTACCTGCTCTGTAGTTACTTCAATGATGTTTCTGTATGCACTTACTGTATGTCGCTTTGGATAAAAGCATCTGCTAAATGACTGTAATGTAATATCGCAAATATAAACACGGCTTTGAATGCCTCTCAACCAATCCTAATGCGTGGTCAGAATTACCCGTTTTATAATACAGAATAATACTTCACTGAAAGAATGTAACATTGACTGGAAAAACCTAAATTCTCTTTCCTACATTGTTCTCTCTATCACCATTTTTCTTTCTCTCTTTCTCTCTACCTCTTTCTGTCTCTCTGTTCCTGTGTAGACCTGAGTGCCTCAATCGGGGTGTGATAGATGCAGGTTGTCAGGTGACATTGGAGTAGTGCCACCAGGCTGTCAGCTGCCAGAGCCTCAATGTGGACACTTTGCCCAAGCTGTCGACAACTAACCCCCCCCCCCCCCACCCCCCCCCGCCCCCAACTCTTATTCCAGCATTCCGCCTTGGACACCCCGGACATGTCTGACTAAAGCAGGACACTGCAAGCTCTAGAGAATACCTATTCCTCCCCATAAATCTCAAAACAACCAGTCTGGAAGTCAAATTCCATCTGTATTTTAAAAACTATTCTTATTACTAACTTGAACTTTATTGGCTAATGTGATGAAACATACAAAATGCTAAACCCTAATAGTCACAGTGCTGGCTGGGGCACAGATAAAAACATTTTGCCCCCTTGGTTATGTGTTGAAAAATGAAACGGTATTCTTTTGAAAATTATTCTTAAAATTATAAAGCATGCCTAATATTTCATATACAAACCTCAATTACAAAAAAGTTGGCACAGTATGTAAAATGCACATAAAAGCAGAAAGCAGTGATTTGTAAATTCTCCTTTACATATATTTAATTGAAAACAGTACAAATAAAATATATTTAATGTTTTACCTTATAAACTTTATTGATTTTTGTAAATATACGCTAATTTAATGCTTGCAACATGTTCCAAAAAAGTTGGGACAGGCACAAAAAAAAGACTAGGAAGTTCAAAAAACACCTGTTTGGAACATTCCACAGGTAAACAGCTGATGCTATCATGACTAGGAATAAAAGGATATCAAAAGACTCTAGATATCTTGTTTTCAGTTACTCACAAGCGATACTATAACCTCTCTGCATTTGAATGGCTCTCTATGGGAATTGGGGGTGGGACTAGATTAAATTACATGGGAATAGTATAGAGCCCATGGTTGGCTAAATGGCTGTAAGTCATCAAGGGTCTGCGGTATCAAACAAGTCTCAAACCCCTCACTCTGCTGCCAGATATGCAGGATCGATCACTTTAAGGGTTGTTTTTCATGACTTATTTTTCCATAGAGTTCAATAGGAATATGAGTCAGGAAAAACAACCCTTAAAGTGATTCATCCATATCTACTGCATATCTAGCAGCAGAGTGATGGTTTGAGGCTCATTCAATACCTCAAACCATTGATGGCTTACAGCCATTTAGCCAACCATGGGCTCTATACTATTCCCATGTAATTTAATCTAGTCCCACAGAATTTACAAATCACTGCTTTTTGCTTTTATGTGCATCTTACATACTGTCCCAAATTCTTTGGAATTGGGGTTTGTACTTTCATATCATTTTTTTTTTTTTTTTTTACAGTAAAAGATGACCATTACTCAATGCTAGACTGGTAACAAAATTAGACCTCAGCCAGAGGAGTGTAATAGCCAACCTTGGATGGTCCTCTTGAAGAAGGCTTTGCAGGCCTCGCAGGATGCCACGCCATAGTGGTAGCCAGACGCTATGTCACCACAAACAAGGCACAGGCGCTTGGGCATGGAGTTGAGCATGTATTCACACTTGATCTGTGAGTCCTCCCCAATGGTGCTGGAGCAGTCTTCGAAGCGCTTAGAGGCAGTGCTGTTGGGTCCTAGCCCGCTTGCTGGGCCATAGAGCGTGGGGGAGTCCAGGCCGTTCTGGTGCCCGTTCATGGTGGAGCTATAGCTGCCGCTGGCATCCGAAGAGCCACCGGGGCTATGGTGGTTGATGCTGTCAGCGAGGGAGGCGGGGCTGGAGGGCTCGGTCTTTATGTAGGTAGGGCAACTCGACTCAGTGTGACGGTCCTTGCTTGACATTCTGCAGAGGAGCCTGTGGGGACAAAAAAACAAACATGACGTGACGCTCAGAAAAGCTACCCTTTTTAATCTGTGCTTTTTTTAAAATCAGGTTTGCTATCTGAAGGAGACACTGCATGGCGCGGCTGTGTCAGACGTACATATGAGTGCTTGCACATCTGCACACCCATTCATTTGGTATTCAAGGACTCTTTACTGATGATGAGTCCCATGACCTGTCACTAGTGTGATGTCGTGTGGGAGGGGGGGTGCATTGTCTCATGTACATCTGCTCCCAGGTCTCTCGATCATGGCTGACAGCCTGGTCAGAGGGAAGACTGAAGCTCAGCACTTCATGATGCCTCGCTGTCCATCCTGTGCCACATCAACCCACAGTCCTGGCCATGAAAACACTGTTTCTGCTGACAAGAAGGGTGCTAAATGAAGACCTAGCCATGAATTCAGAAATAAAGTATTTCGGCATGTTAATGACTGTAGAAAAGCTTGAGCTGCGGCATGTAAAAGTGACTGTTCTAGTATCCCTTGGGAGTGTGGATGAGTGCACTTGAGAATCAGAAATATATGTCAGAAACATTTCAAATAATGTAAAACAACACTTAACACTTCACATTTACATTGTTATTGCAGCCCATTATATGTTCTTCTCTTTTCTGTATCCAAAAGAAATCGGAGTACTGAAGAAAGAGAGAAAAAAAATACAATACCTATCTATATAAACACGCACTTAACTCCTTTGTGCAGATGCATAGTGAAGGTGGCACCGGCGCCACTTTTTTGCTCAACTGAGACATTCGTTGCTCCTGTAGCCAAAATCAGACAAACTCTGTGTTGACTTTATTGGTAGACTATTCGTGACAACTCTGCTGAATAGAGAGTTTCTAAGTGTCACTATTTTCCCGTAGCAAGTCCGTTTAACAAGCATGCGTGTTCATAAATATATTTATTCATCATATAAAATTTGAATTCCCTCATAGCAACAAGATAAACCCAACAATAGCCTGATCGTATGCCAAAAACACAGTGAAAAGCCCTGCTCACTCAAATACAAAATAAATGTGAAATTATAGTCTCATTGTACCACGTATTCTACAATGAATATCTGCTACTAAACATTAAATAAATATACAATCCTATCATTGGTTTTATAGATAAGAGATGTTCCTTTCAAAATTCAGTGGTCATTTATACCGCGATTACACTATCTGAAATGTCGACTCGTAATACCCCCCATGCCCTGCAAGCCCGTCTCATTCATTACAGTTCATTTTGGTTTAATTGTCGGCTCTTTTATCCAATAGAGTACATTATAACCTTAGAAGCGGTATATGAAACGTCTTATTTTGTGCTTTGAAAAATGAATTTCAGCCCAGCGTAACGGCAGTTTTCGTTTTCACAGTCTCATATTACGCAAGCGCTATAGAAAACGCATTAGGGAGGGGAGTATTCCCTTTCACGATATATAAAAATGTTTGTGTCTAAAATATTGTTGGTGTCTCTGGCGACATATGTATATTTGTTTTTGCACTCGAACACTGTCTGATATTGTTATTTTCGCATTTTGAGTGTATTTCACATACTGTAGTGCAATCGTTAATTAAATTTTTTTAATGTAGGCTACCGATTTTCATTGAAGATAGAACATTTGGCAGCATTTTGCAGACGGTGGAATACTATTTTATTTTCATGTTATCATACATGCTATAGGCTATGGCATATATACTTGTCACTTATGGCATGGCAAATGCTCTTTCAAATTGTGATCCAGGAAATGTATATATTTACCTGTTTCTTTTATGTAGCTCTCAGTATTTTGTTGCACTAAAACAAATTTATTTTTTTTGCATTTTCCCAAAATGTCTTTGCATTTGTGGCACTTTATTTGGACTTAAATTATGAAAATAAACGAATCTAAGTTCGTATTGTAAATGGTACTCCTGTCTTGTTTCATTTAAGCCACTTACCAAGTTTATGTGATGCTCGCAGCTGGAGTTATAAAGCCTTAAACAGAGCACTCCCTAAATAAATTAGAATTGACTAAATGTGCCATCTGTGCAAAGTGAGCATGTGAGCATGGCTGCCCAAAACTATTTTAAAAAGTATTGATTTAATTCTATACAAACAACTATAAACTGTTACAAATTAAGTACGAAAAGAGAGTTTGCATATACTATGCAGCACGGATATCGGCATAGATACCCTGTAAAGTAGTACAGATTGAATACACTGTACATACTGTATATCTGTGGAATAAGCGTTGGACCCAAAAAGGCTCCGACTGGAAAGGGAGAATGAGGAGAAAAGGGCTGCTGTAGCGGTCATCATTCATTCGCAAGTCAATATCAACTTGTTCTACATGAGAGCAATCAGCACAGGGCCGATGCAGAGCTTCATCATACCCACAGACAGCCCGTCAACAAAAAACACTTCTCAGTGAAAGCCTCATGGCTACCTTGCATGTGGGCTTTTCTCTCTTTATTCTGCCTAGTCCCCCTCAACCCACCGCCAACAACCCCTTTTTTGTTGACACCCCTCCCCCTTCTCCCTTCCACAGCCCTTCCCCCCAGTCCCTGAGAGAAAGCCCTATTAATGAGTGCAGTAATTAATAGATATCTCTCGTTTGTCTTAGAGGAAGCTCCCAGGCCAAAGTGGGGGGATTAAACGTCTCCCCAGTCAACAATCCTGCAGACCCCATACTATTGTATGGGAGGAAACATGCTGTGAGTTCTGTTTAATTTAGAGGCACGGCTACTTCACTAACCACTGTTAATTATTACTACCCAGTTCTTGTGAGTGTTAAACTCTTGAAGATATTGGTTATTGAAATTTGAGGACCAACACTCTCCCACACATGCTTGTACAGTTGCATGCACATGCACAGAGACTGAACACAACATTCAGGTAGATAACCTTTCCTTGCCAGTCTCTTCTCTTTTCCTCCATTTCTAATGTCCTATCCCTGTAATAAGGTATGTAAAAACCCTACAAATAACTGAATAAATCACAAGAGTTCAAAAACCAACAGTGTGTGGGGATGATTAAAAATCAGCACAGAGAGGAACAAAAAACGATGACAGAATGAAAGACCACACAAAGGGCTTTTTAATTAAGGAAGCCCGCTTCTAAATGAGGACCCTAAAAATCCAGTCAGGTTGTAAAAGAGAGACTCTTCTGAGACCTATAAACCAAGGCTATAGCAAGGTGAGAAAAGCCGCTTTTAAAGACCTCGGCTACCTTATCATTTCAAAACAGCTCTGAGCGGCAGCGGAATAAAACGGTTAAAACGGCACATTTGGGCTTCACTGCTGAAGCTTGTATAGCAGGGGGAAGGGGGCGAGGTGAGGTATGGTCACACAGTCATTTATTTTAGTGAGCCCTTTCAGAGGTCAGGCTTATGGGATGTGGGAGGTTTATGTCTATTCAAGACATTTCAATGTTTTTTTCCTTCACCATAAGTGTAGACTATAGTGAAGCCTCTCCAGCATAACATAATGTCTCAGTGAGAGCTGACCCCAGGCCAGAGATCTGAGCACTGTATTGTTCTGTGAAAAAAAACTGCCAAATTAAAATGCAAGTAATTTAAAACAGTTCAGAATTAAGAACAAATTGGGGAAGCAATAACAGATGGATTGAGGAGATACAAACTAGACACAGCCAACAGAAAGTCATTTGGGGAAAAAAGGGAGAGACAGCCCATATCAGAGCCTTGAGGAATTTCACTAAAGGGAGGTTAATGATCAAATGACAAACACCTCCAGGTAGTGCAATAACTTAATAAATGTGTTCAGCAAAACTAGTGAGGAACAAAATGTAAACAGAACAAAGACATGCAGGGAGTTGGTGATGGATATTGGCTTGGGAAAATCTAAATACGGACCTAATAAAACATTTTTTATATGAATAAGAACAAATCAAGCATTTTTGTCAGTGAAGACATTGTTTTATGCCTCACATTTCTTTGTCTTTGATACATAAATAAGTAGACCTGATGTGTTAAATAGATGATTAATACAGTAGCCCAGGTATAAATGTGACTCTTGAAATCACTGAAAAGGATGCATCTGCCCCAAGACTAAACAACAAAGAGCACTGTAATTGTTCGTATAGTTTACAGCACAGTCCAAGTTTCTCTATAGGAGACATTATGCTCTATAACTTTACCTGAAAGTTATTAGCTGTCTCTTTCCTCTCGCTCTGTCCTGGTCTTTGAAATTCTATGACTCTATTAATCCAGGCCTGCAATATTCACAACTATCTATAAATTCAATTGTCAGATGGTGGGTTTTATTCTGTGCTGCACTTGAATCTAAAATTAGAGGCAGTAAAATTCACATTAGCTTTGAGAGGAATGGAATTCTAAAGCCTATATTTTAGAAGAAAAGAAATCCTTTCTGACAGAAAAGAGACTATTTGAGAAGTAATGATTTTATCTGTTTTCAGCATGCAGGGTAGCTCCAGTTTTTTTGGTGTGCTATTAACAGAGAACTTTAGTGTACAAAGCATTGGAATTTAGTTTGAGCTCATGGATGGAAATAATAATTGTCAAGTAGGAAATAGGAGAAGGGGACTGCATATACTGTGTTTTGCAGCATTCCGATGAAAGAAATGCAAACCTAATTATTACTCAATATTAAAATTCACCTCAATTGGTATTATTTGTCTTGCTAAAAAAGGAAGAGAGTTAATGTGTATTTTATTGAATTGGTTTTTGTAATGGATGTTAATCCTTCATTAAAACAATAGTTCATTTTGGTAACATGGTAACAAGCTTGTAATTAAGAAAGGCATGTGGCACAGTGAAAGCATTAGGTGTTCCCCTTATGTTGAAAACATCCAATTGTACTTCTTTCATTCTCTGTGGTGGGAAAGGGAGGGGAAACAGGTTCAATTAGTCGGTGGGAGTGAAGCCAGGAGCTTTACAATCTACACACATAAATCACTCATGTTTCTTACAAATTAATGGATTGCTGTCTGGGTTGGTGATACTTTGAAGAGAGAGAGAAAGAGAGAGAGATGGTAGTGGAGAGCGATGTCTAACACGTCGGTCCAAAATCTCCCATAGGTGTTCAATTGGGTTGAGGGGTCTGGTGACTGCGAAGGCCATAGCATATGATTCATATAATTTTCATACTTTTACATACATTTTCATGGATGGGGGCATTGTCATCCTGGAAAAGACCACTCCCATCAGGATAGAAATGTTTCCTCATAGGATAAAGTTTATTACTCAGAATACCTTTGTATTGATTTACAGTGAACCTTTCCTCTAAAGGGGCAAGTGACCCAAACCATACTAGGAAAATGCTCTCCGCAGCATAACAGAGCCACCGGACCCCCTCACTGTAGGGGATTTTCCTTTAATTTGTCACCCGTCTGTAAGTAAATCAGCTTATGAAAGAGTAAGTTGGACATTTAACCAAATATCCTTCTTACAAATGCTATAATACTGCAGTTACTTTTTACAGTTGAGCTAAGTAGGTGAGTACTGTTGTGATCAATCAATGGCTAAGACACATATTCGTTCCTAAGAGAAGTTCGTACATGGACAAATTCACCAAACACTTCACCAGTGAATTCCCTATTAGCAGAGTTAACATCCCCAAAATGCCATATAATTCAGCTGTCCCACCCCTGTACCTGGAAGATGCTGGCATCTTGCATAAAAAGGGGTAGAGAAAAAAAGACAAATCTTCATGAGCACATAGTTCAAGAAACATCCCACTTGCACTGTCTTGCTACACCAATAAGGAGTTGTGCACTTTCCTGGCTTCAGCCAGTGAATCACACAGGGGGAAAATAATAAAAAAAGAGTTATAGGCAAATTATTCATTTGTGGGTTTAAATGAAATAAGATGTATTTCAGGTTGATAATATCAGGCAGGTCTTGTGCTCCTCTCGGCCAGGCAGTGAGAAAGGGTGAGTTGCATTTTGCATCTAGGCTATTAACTTGGATGTTGATGGAGTTGTAGGCTATTGTTTTCGATTGAAGAAGGTAAATGCAGGGTGCTTGCTGTATGTATAGGCTACAATATATATTTAAATCATGTCATTTTAACAATAAAAACACAAAATAACAGGATAATTTAAACATAGTAATGTGATTATGTTGAGTAATTTAGAACTTAAAACTTATACTGTATATATTTTTGAATAATCAAACCAAACAACCCAGTTGCTGGGAATATAATTTAGGCCTATTTTACGGTTCTTTCCTACGAGTAAATCCAAAACAAGAGAAAAATGGTGAATACCATGAAATGGCGTAAACCGTTCTTACCTGCACATAAGAACAAATTTGTGTGTAAATGCAGGGTGCTTGCTGTCATGGATCATGGCTTCCTTCCCTTATCTCCGCGTTTTTTTATTCTTTTTGTCGTTTACCGGTCGGATTTTCCTGTGTTCCGCTATGGGTTTTGCTTTCGCCTCGGTGATTAGTGAGTTCACCTGTCATTTATTTCCGCTCACTACTTATACCCCGCTTCCTTCCTTTCTCGTTGCTTCCATGTTATTTCACGTAACATTCGAGCCGGTAAAAAAGGTATAGGAAGTTGTGCTGCTATCGACCGCTTTGCTTCTCAACGCGGGACTTGTTAGCAGTACAATTTTGAAAGAAAGCAAAGTGATCTTTTCGCTCTAATTTCAGAGCAGAGGTTTTTTTTGTTTCTTTTGTTTTCCACTCATACCTACGAGTGCTCTTACCCTAAGTCTTAGGGGTCTTTTGAGTTCCTCTTTTCTTTCTTTTATTCGCTCCACAAACGGGAGTTAGATAAGCGTTACTGCTTATTTCTTTGTTTTGCTCGGATATCGAGTTCCTCGTTTTTATCGCAAGGTTATTTGTGTTCTCTTTATTTTCTCCTATTCCACTACGGATTATTGTCCATCTCAGTGGTGTTCTTTGGAACACTTTAAGATTGCGCAGCTATCGCATCTGGACCTCCAATATTTCCTCCGTGTCTCTGACATAGAGATCCCCAACAGCTTGCTATATGTATAGGCTACAATATATATTTCAATCATATAATTGTAACAATAAAAACACAAAATAACAGGATAATTTAAACATAGTAATGTGATTATGGTGAGTAATTTAGAACTTAAAACTTATACTGTATATATTTTTGAATAATCAAACCAAACAACCTAGTTGCTGGGAATATAATTTAGGCCAATTTATGACCACTCTTAAAAAAAATTATTTCCTACGAGTAAATCCAAAACAAGAAAAAAATGGTGAATACCATGAAATGGCGTAAACCGTTCTTACCTGCACATAAGAACAAATTTGTGTGTATGAGGGGTTTTTGCATGAGGCCCATTGTCTGAGGACTGTATTCCCTTGTTCATGAGCTGAACTGGTTACCATTTAATACGTGCCATTGAACTCACTGAAAATGATGTGTACACTACATAAAACATAAAAACAAAAACAAACAAGCTTCCCTGTAAAAAAAAAAAAAAGGTTTCCTTGAGCATCCAAAATACATTTATTTGTCTTTTCTCAAAGGTTAAATCTCAGAGGAGAGTACAACGCTAAAGATTAGTATGCTTTCAGTTTCTTCTTTTTCTGTCTGTCTTATATTGAACATGCTGAAATAAAACATTGCAAATAATTTGGGGAAATACAGCCACTTGGCAATGACAAGGTGTCATTAGACCGGTTGACTGATTCAGTGCTCTGACAACCATGGAGTCAAACATGCAATCATTGCATTAATGTGCAGGCCCAAGAAGAGTGAGTTTGGAGTGTTTTTTCCTTTTATTTCCACTCAATCCCTTTTTGAGGCAAAATAAACTTCAGTTTATTGGGGCAGGTTCTAGAAAAGAAGCAACAGAGAGGAAAAGTGTAAAAACACACTTCAATGTATCAATAATAGATAATACCTTTTATACAATATTGTAAACTTACTGCTAACATGACAACAAGACAGTGAATGCTGTCTGTCAGACATATTGAAGTATACATTTTAAATATCTCAGAAGGACTACGTAAAAAATAATAGTAAGTAAAAATATAGCATATCTACGGAAGCCCTGAAAGGCAAGATGAAAAATGTGGTCAGAGATAAACAAATTATTTATTTTTTTAACCTTGCCTTTCAGGGCTTCCACCCTACGTATGACTTAGCACTGGCATTGGAGCCGGATTTCGTAGCCTAAAACAAACTCATGAAACCAACCTAAATTAGCTGGAATCTAGACATCGGAGTGGGGAAATCTATGTTGAGAGACGTTTTGACATAAACGGAGCTAACCCTTATTAGCGTTCACCTGAACGCTACACAGCGTTTCGCCGACTTTTCAACACAAAAATATTCACTGGGTAACAGAAAAAAACAATGGTTATTTAGTCTTCAAATGCCCATTTTGTAATCATATAACCTTAAAATCACGCTTGTATTTTTTTCTCAGAAGATCAGGCTAAACAAGCTGTTATTGACGTGTGTCAAAATAAATATTAATTATTTTACGTCTTATTTATTTCAATGGGTATTTATTTCCACTCATATTTAATTTCAAGGCGTAGACCTATAGATTTCAAGTCGGCATGAAAGGGGCATGTTCAGCTATGATCATTGGTTGCTCAGTCCATAAATATAAAAAACTAAATACCGCTTACTTATGCGTAGTTTTATACATATAGGCTAATATAATACATATATAAGACACATAAAGATCAGCATATTTTGGTAGTGTATTGACAGATGCAGACTTCCCTGCGTTGTCAAAATGTTGATGTTTTTTGTTGTAAATTAATTTATAATTTCAGAGAAATATGAATAGGCTACTATAATTTGGACGTCAACAACTACCACTAGGGGGCCACCATGCATAGGGCAAGCGTCATTAACAAGCGGTAGCCTAATAACGCACACCCATAGTTTCTTATTCCAGGACATCGCATAAAGTAACCTGTGTTATGCAGATATTTCTGATGTTTATAACATGAAAATTAGTTCAGCATTAAGGGAGTTATAGACCTAGCATATTTTCTCAGGGGAAGGCTGCATCTGTCAATACACTACTAAAATATGCTGATCTTTACATGACTTATATATGTATTATATTAGCCTATATGTATAAAACTACGCATAAGTGAGCGGTATTTTGTTTTTTATCTAGATTCCAGCTAATTTAGGTTGGTTTCATGAGTTTGTTTTTGGCCAAAACTTAAGTTTATCTTGTACGTATGAGATAATAAGTCGTACGTACGAGATTATATCTCCGTAGGAGACTTATCTTGTACATACGACTTAAATTAAAACAAATTTCGCCCAAAACTTTTCACCTTGCCTTTCAGGGCTTCCGTATTCTGTACATATCTAATTAAGCTTAAACAAATAGAATAATCCTACAGTTGCTCTACTGAAAATGAGAATCAGTCAAGTCAAAAACCAAAATCCTGAAAAGAAAAAAAGAAACGCTATTTATTTTTTTCATAAAAAATGGTTAACTTCTCTCTTAAATTCTGCATTGATGGCATCACTTCAGATTTAACAGCCTTGTTGGTCTTTGTGGGCATGAAGGCTGTGGAGTCCAAATTTGGATGTTTCCGTGCTTTATACACCCCCACACATTTAAATCCCCTGGTGGAAGATCAATTGTTACAACATTTCTAGGTTGGAAGGCAGTAATTCACTTCACTCTCGATGAAGGCCTGAAAAAATAACACCTCTAATTACATGCAATCAATGTAGAAAATGGCAAAAAATACATTTATACAATGGGACAGTGGGCTGTAAAAATGTCTCTTGGGTGAGACCTGTATGTTCGAAACTGACAGGAGTTCACAAAACGACTGCCTTTCCCATGAAAGCACACACTTCTCATGTCCAAGGGAGGTTACCAAAAGTACATGTTCAAAAGCGTGTATATTAAATCACGCACACTCAAATTCTAACGCTCCAAATCTATGTATTAGAATGAAGACAGAAAAAGTAATATTTTAAAATATTGAGTGAAGTTCAAGTTTAATTTACATTGTAATTAAATAGTAGTTTCTGATTGTTTTATCTACAAGAATACTTCACACATGGTTGTTAATATTTTTATATACAACTAGGTGGAAAACTTTTTTTTTCTTCATTTCCTCACAACTGATAATGATACAGTATATGTCTCGAGCATGTGTATTTACATAAAGTAGGGTGACTGAAGTATGACTGTTAGAGAGTGCGATTGTGGCAGTCTCTTTCACTCCTTACTGCTCATTGAGGTATAGGCTGAACGCAGCACTGCTGTGTCGGGCTGATTCAGACTCGATAACAGCTTGTGCTCTACAAACATTTGGAGTTTGATAACTCGCAGCTCACTCCAAGATGCGAATCTTGATGATTTAGGTCATTTTCCTGCAGCCGCTAGCCAGATAAGTATGCTGTTTATCAGGTGAGAAGCTCAGTGAAGAGAGGGCTTTAAAACATTACCCAAGGCCCTGCACCCCCACATAGTACAGCTTCCTGTTTTATTACTGCTCACATGGACACTGGAGACATCGGTGTTAATACTTTGACAGTACTAATACTGCTACAATTAATATTTCTACTGTTACAATCAACATTATTGCAACAATGTTGCTACTCCCTATTACTATTTTCATTGCTACTACTCCACTTGCAACTATCGCAATTAGTTCTGTTCACTTGAGTATACGTACTAGTGATGTTTTTGTTACAGCAGCTGCAACTACTCATGCTTCTGCAATAACAGTAATATTACAATAATCGGATTATTATTATTATTATTGGCAGTAGTAGAAGTAGTATTTTCAATAAAGTGGTACATAATTTTCTGTGGTTTTTAACTGAGTTTTGTATTTCAGGTTTTAATACTGTACACTGATCTAATTAGTTTTAATTAAAAAAACAAGGCAAACACAAAGAAAAAAGTAAATTTTTTTATCAAAGCTTCTTTAGAAAAACTTAATTAAAATGCATCACCATTCAGAATAAGAGGAGCTGCATAACGACCAATCATCAGAGCCCTGACACAAGTGAACTCATGTGGAAGGTGACAGGGGTCAGTAAATAAGCTTTTTTTTTCAATGAGCAGTGTGCCTAAAATCAAAACTCATTCTGCCGCACATGCAGTTGTCATTTATTTAAAGGCAGAGCAAAATAGTCCGGATAAGGGAGGAGCTGAAATTAGATTAAATGAAAACAAAAATAACATAACAAAAAAGGGATTAAACACAAAATTTATTAAACGGATGGTAAGAGGATTTTCCTCTAGTAAGTATGACAGGCCTATGAAAAAGTGTAAGGGAGGAAAAGAGGAAATGTAAAAAATGTTTTTTTGGTGAGCGGAGCTGGCTAGCCGCGTGTTTAACCAGACCAGATTCTCCAAATTGGCTGTCAAGTCGAGATTGTTGTGATTTATACCCATCTATCAAATGCAAGGAGATGCTCCGGGCCACCGACCGCCACCTTCCCCCTCGAAAAGCATCTTAAATTTTCAACACCACCATCTGTTACCAAATCTAATTCACATTCCATTCATAATCTGGTTTACTTCTGTAATACTCACTCTGCCTCTCTTCCTAAACGTAGCTGCGTCCGCTGCGTATGAAACATGTGCCAAGCCACACATGCCTATCTAGATTTCAATTTCAAGACCACATTCTAAGGGATTTCAAGACAGGAGGGGTGTGCTAAGCCTGGTCTGGTTAGTGTCACGTGCTTTATCTGAACAGGTCATATACACTTTTTTTAGTAGCATGTTGGTCTATACTGTCTTCACAGTGTACACTCTTCTATAGAACAATAAAGTGAACTACATAGGCAATATGTTCTGATTTGTTTAAAGAGTAGTATCACCCTTGTGTTTGTAGCTGGAAGGGAATATACATTATAGTACATATTTAAAAAGTGAATATACTGTATGTCTGAGGCAACTTTAATTGACTAAGAAAGACATCAGGTTCAGAGGAATGCTTATGATTTTCACCGATGCTTCCTTTTGAGAGAGATTTATAGGAGGTAACAAGCTGGTGGTGGTGGTGGAAAAGAAACTCCCAAATGGATGCACACACCCAGACAAACACACACACAGCTTTGTCTGCCTTTGTTGAAAAGTTTATATCGCCTACATTTCTTTAAGATGTTAGTAAGACAATAAGCAGCAATATTCAAATCGCAAATACGCTTTTAAAGCCAAAAAATGTGTTCATTGCATTTATTTTTAATGTTTGCAAAATTAAATCTCTTAACGGCCAATGCACTCAACATGTGTCTGAGGGCCACAAGAGGTAGCAACCAGATATGTTTCTTAAAATAATTGTTTTTCATAGTCCTTCCTGCTATAAACTGCAATGCAATATTCATTGGGGCTATACTGAAAAGCTGTTCATTTGCCCATCTGTGTTAAGGCAATCTAGTTTATTACACATTCGGTAAATTTACAGTAACAAGCCATTCCCCTGACAAATTAATCACTTTCCAAGCATTTTATCATATAAATAAAATATCACCTCTGGAGAGAAATAAGCTAAATCAGTTGATTCAGCCCATCTATCAGGGAAATAGCAATCACTAGGGTAATAGCTCAAGAACAGATGGACTTTTTTTCACTGACCCGAGGAGTAGGCTTCTGTCTTTCTAAATCTGGGTGCTTTGAAGTGTGAGTTATTTGGGAAAGCAAATGTTGGTGGTGTATGTGTCTGTGTGTGTGTGTGTGTGTGTGAGCAGAAGTGATGGAAGGTGTAAGGCGTTTGTCTATTTTGGTGTGGGGTCTATTCTTGTGAGTGTGGGATGTCTAAGGAAAAGATAGGAGGTGCAGGTTGACCAGAGTGGGCTGTCCTGCTGTGGGGAAAAGCATTGTGAATGTGTGTATTTGTGCGTGCGTGCATACATGAGTGTGTGTGTATTTGTAAGAGTGCACTTGTGTCCCTGTTTGTGAGTGTACATGTGTTTATAATGTGGGTATAATGTGTGTATGTGTGCAAGCAGGCTTCTTTGTGATAGTTATGTATATGTGCACAAGACACTGTACGCATGCGTGTGTGTAGGTATGTTTGTATCGGCATGTCCATGCATGCTCGTAAGCATGGTATGCTAGTTTGCACATGAGCGAGTGCGCTCCCAGTTCAATCTCTCAGTGCAGCTGGTGCCAGCAGCCCCCAATCTGCAGAGTGTGCCTGAGACCTGCCCGTCTTGAGCAGTACCCGGCTGCAGTTCTCACCGCAATGAGTGCCAGCCAAACCGCTTGCAAAATGCACAGTGAATCACCGCCAACTGAGCTGCACTGCAAGGACCCAAGAGGGCCTCTCTCACTCCCCTTCTCCTGCAGAGATGGATGATACACCATGATAGAGACGAGCCACTCTCCCATGTACAGAGTCTGTCAGACAAACCCATCAGCTGGATGAGCTTTCTGTCATTTCCCAATTTCTTTCTCTAGTCAGTACTATTTTAAAAAACCTATAAAGCTGTGATTTAAAAATATATTATATATATATATTTGTTTCCATCTATAAAAATAAAAAGCAACAAATTCCAATGACAATATTTAGACAGAAAACTGTGTTTGTTTACTAAGGAATAGGAGTTTTTATATTGATATGTTAAACTATTATACTGTACATCTGTCTGTTCAGATTTCTCACTTGCACTGCCTGATGTGCTGGGTAGAGGTGTGAATCTTTAGTACAAAGAGAAGGTGGGTGAATTTGCTAAAAGCTAATGAAGGAGAAAACTAGCCCTCTAAAGCTTTGAATTGAATAGCATCTTCCTTGACTGTAAAACTCACTGCTGCCTTAATCTCCCCTACAGCAGGCCACATCTCCCTGAAATACAAATGTGCTTTTCAAAAATAGAAACTCTAAAGAAACCCTTACACACACGCAGTAACACATACACAAACAAGATTTTTTTAGATGTTTAATTTTTTTTAAACCAATCTACAATTCTTACAACTATTATTCCCTTAAAAAATATGGGAGATAAATGGTCACTGTGTGCTGTACTATAATGTAGGATCTAAATGGCACCTACACTTGACCAATCATATGCTACAATCAGTCCCCTTGCCAGTTCACAGGTCCACACCAGATTTCCCAACAAACCATGAATCCTTGTCCCAGCATGCCTCGCTCCTGCTCCACAGCCGTGGCGTGACTGCCCTGCCACTGGCACCAATACTCCTACCATGAGCTGCAGCCCCACCAGTCATGTGATCCTTATAGTGGCTTAAACCATATAAGAGTTTTGCATGCGAATTGAGTCTAATTGGTTTGACCCAGACTAACCTTTCATAATCCAATTGATGTAATACCCTTTGAAGGCCAGATTCAATGTCCAGTCAAAAAAAAAAACCTACCACTTCCCTGTTTAAAAAGGTATTTCCTAAACTCACTGTGAGTGATGAAAACATACGGCAAAGTGATACAGCAAAAAACACAGTAAGCAACATGTGGCAAATAACATGTGACATGTTTGTGTTTTCAGAAAGGCCTCGATAGGCAGCAGAAAGGGTCCCTTTATCTTTTTTGATAAGAATGATATCTGACATCAGAGAATATGGTCCTAGAAGCAATCACCATTTTTACTGCTTTGGTTGTCAGTAAAATATAATTTTTTTTCTGTCATTTTGGTTATGGTAAAAATTTACAAGCTGCCTGTGGACAGGCATAACTGTTGCACTTACTTGTTAGTCAAAGCTAAGGACGAATGTTTATTGAATCCTGGCCATATGGGATTACAGTGATACTGCAGTGGGGTATCTGCTTGAGAACAGTTATGTGAGTAAAGATCTTGCAATGTTAGAATAAACAGATCTAGACTGAAGGATGAAGTACCCCACAATAGAAAAAACATATATTGTCAATGTAATTCAAAACTTTTTTTCGTTTAGTATTTTTCTCATCCAGTTCTCATTCAGCGATATGTACTGTATATATACTGTGTCAAAAAAACTTTACCAATAATGTTCAAACTCCCCATGTGGATTTTACATTCCGGAGAATTACATTTTGTGAAAATGCAATGTTTTATTTTACAATGACAATATAATGCACACTGCACAGTTTCTTCATGTCAAGAGTTTGTTAAACACAATAGCGAATAAAATTGTTATGCTTCAATCTTATTGATTTCCTTTCACATTATTACTGAAGGATTTATTAAATATATCCCAGGTCCTTCCCACAGAGGGCAGGACGACAACTAATCTAAATCACCATAAAGGGCAAGACACTGTCTAACTTATGGTGAATAAAAACAGCGGTGCATGCTTCATTCCCTGAAATGGCTTGAGGATTGCATGATGATATAATCTTACTTGGTTACTTTTTCACTGTTATGTAATGTTATTTTCTAATTGACAAATTCATTTGAAAATCTACAATTAATAAGAAACACAAACATTTCAGATTTATAGAAGCCAGATTTATCAATAACGTAAATGTTCAAGTGTTTTCAGGGGGCACAAACAGAGGATGTAATTAAAGTTAATGTAATTACTTAATGTAATGTAACTTTAATGACATGCAAATCAGAATCAGGGTACCAACTAGCTTTGATGATAAATGCAACAGAAAAGCTTTCCAAGTTGGTTATGCATCGCTAGAGAAAATTACAAATGTTTTTAAAAAATAAAATGATATGTTCTGAAACAAAAAATAAAGTCTTGAATTCCTAGTACAGTATTTTTTTGTCTTCTAATGACAGGGGCGTACACAGACTTTCGGCTCAAGCTGAAAAAAAGGGCACCCCCTGTGCACACGTTCGTACGCAATCCCGTCTCTTCAAATTGCAGTTCACCATAGACCCGCTGTACATGCACACTATAATTTAATTAATTTGTTAGATAACCGGTTGTCCTGAAAGCTAACACTGTAGTTAACATAGTGGTGTGTAATTCATTGGATAAGTGTACTTAGTGATTAACACAGATTTTTCTAAATTGAATTTATTTTTTCATCTCCCAAACATGATGTAAAGAAGCTGTGGGTTTACCTGCCAATTGATTATTCACATCATGACACACTTGCTAATCAAGGGAAATTCATTAAAACAAGTTGAGGTCAATGATCAGCTTAAAGGAAAGTTATCTGCCCCATCCATCTTTAGCTCACCAGCCACCACTGTAACGGAGCTAATTGAGCTGTATTAGATGTTTTACCTCATGCCCACTGTCTACCTCCCTGCCCATGCCCTGTCCTGTTCAATGTTATTATCACAAAATGTATTAAATATATTGGGCTGACTACATGTTCACGCAGTATAGACCAAGTGTAAAAAAGTGGGCTGATGATGTTTAGCCAGCTAGCCGAGATAACTAACTTAGATAAGCGAATTATAGCTGCTATGTATTTGTTTAGCTGAAATAGTATTGAGGATATTGCTTTCACTAGTGGTTTCATAATGCATACCACTTTCTCTGCTGCTCAGGAAAGAAAAGCCAAAAATGGACCAAGGTATCATTCGCACAGTGCACGGCCTCAGAAACTAGGGATGCCAAGATTTTTTTGTCAGTGGAGTTCATTCTGAGGCACGCGCTTCTCAAGGTGCATCCATTTAGAAATGGGGAGGGGTGCCCTCAACAATAAAAAATCAAATAGCTGACTCTTTTTTTGTGGGCAGCAGCCTGCCCTCTGATGAAAATAAAAAAGTTTTGCAAGCAAAAAATGTTTTTGCCAAGAGTGCACTTTATGACTCAAGGCAAAAGGGATAGGGGTTCATGCCTCAACTTAGGTCTATCTGTGCACATGCCTGACTGAATTATAGTAGTACCGACTGAACTTGGAACAAATGTGACCTTAAATTAAACAATTAAACAAACGAAGCCTCTTAAAAGGCAAGTAACTGTGCAGTAGCCTATGGATGGGAGCAAAAAGGCCCTGCATTAACTGGTCCCATCTGGCTGTATTTTATACGCAAATCAGCCTCCACTAAATCTAGATAAAACTCACTGACTCGTGATCGGTGCGATGATCTTCATACATCTAAATTTATATGCTAATCGGAATCATTCAAGCATTTAACACATTCCTCTGCATCTGGGGGGCGAGCACTATCACCTTCTACCCCCTCACCCCCCCCCCCATCCTCATCCTCACTCAACTGCCCTCTTGATCTCTTTCTGCCTCTCAACCCTCCCACATACAATCTTTCTCTCTCTCTCTCACACACACACACACACACACACACACACACACTACTGTATCTTTCTTTCAGATGATTCTAATTGGCTTTATTATCACTACAGGACTTTAAAGCATTTAGAGACACAATCCTGCATGTATAAAACCTTCCCACTTTCTCCCCATTCTCGCCTCACTCATTCTGTCTCTCCAATTCTATCTCTCTATCTCCCCTCTCTTTGCCCCCTCCCTTTTCTTGCCTCTTTATTTGGTTTGGCAGGCTGAATAATTCAGGCTGCCCGCTGGTCGTCTGGGCAGCAGCCCCTGCGCGTGGTCCCGGAGCCGAGCAGATGGACACCTGCGTGCAGCAGGTGAGACAGATGGCACAGCCGCCACTGGCACACCGCATCCAGGTACATTAGCTTCCCACCGGCAGAAAGCTAAACAACAACAGCATAAAGACAACACAAAATCTGTCCCCACATTCCCACCCACCCCCCAGCGACCCTGCTGCAATCCGTCCCTCTCGTTCTGCTGCCACACTGGTGGAAAATACCCCTGTCCTAAATGAAAAGCAGTCCTCGTGCTATTGCCCGTGTCGCACTTGGCATGCCATGAGAGCCCGGCGAACACTGCAGTGCAACCATTCACTCCACAGACCACCGTACACCAAACTACTTGAAGAAACAAGTGCTGTGCAAATAAACCTCAGTGAACTGCGATCAACAGAAAAAATAAAACCTTTTTATCGGCTTTTATTTTGCTTCCTTACCTTGGGCAACATAGAGAATGTGTTGAACAGAGTGAGTGGCTGGCTTCCATGCTGAAATGCTGTTGCATTCTCCATGAGCTGCATTTGCTGTACTTATCTTCACTATTAACGCGCACCTTTGATAAATTCATTCTATAACAAAAGGAGAAGCAAGAAGGAAAATAAAAAACGTATCAGAAAGATGGCCTGAGGAATATTGATAAAGACCTATGCCATTTTGTGCTAACAGCTAGTGATGTAGCCTAACTGCAGTGAAGGACTTTTTTTACGGCATTTTAAAGATTTATTTAACGGCCCTCTTGGACAGGGAGTGTAGACGAGGGCCTGAGTTAATGCGCAGCGTTAATTGAAACCGCCTTGACGTTTTAATGCACGGCCTCATCATTGCTCTTATTAGAGTTTATCAGGTCTTGAGTTGTGTTGGGGAAATTAAAACAAGAGGGACGCTGAATGACGCATGTCCGATCAGCCGCTTGGACTGCAGGAGCCATCAGTCTGCATTACGGGAAGCCAGGATCGTGCACACAGTGACAGAAGAATTGAAACGAAGAGAAAAGTTTTGACGTCAACAGAAGAGAAAAATCAGGGCATTTGGTTAAATTGCTAACTGCCCTATATTCAGTGTGAATTCCAAGAAAAAAATCCCTCATGCAAAACTGGACTGATCTGTACTTCACTGTAAGGGAATTAATTTTGAGAATCCATTTATTTTTTCCTCTTTTCATAATCTATAAGCCTATATTATGATGGGTTATAGAGTCACATTTTACAGACACAATTATATTAATTATTTTGATTTATTTTGGGATTGTGGTGGCACATGATGATGCAACACACAGGCACTTTTCTACAAGGGGATAAAGATTTCACCTCACCTGAATGATGCGCAGTGGCATGGAAAGTTAAATGAATGGGTTTGTTTATTTGTTGAAATTTGTGCAGTTCTGTTGTATTTTGTGTTGTACTTTATATTGGAGTTGTGCGAGATTTGGATTCAACAAACGAGGGATGCATTGCTACAACTAATCAAATTTTCTTTATACTGGATTTCTGTTGGAATAAAACCTCTAATGGGAAAAATCCTATGCCACCACAAAGTACCATTGAAAGAACACCATAGACATCAAAACAACTCTTCTGATAGAGGTCCCCAATAAAGTGCACATACACATACATGGCAAAAAAAGGCAGACACTGCAGTCCTTCACAGCCTCTGCATGCTTCATGGCAATAGAGCAGTGTGGTGTAGGCATAGCCGTACCTGACACCTTGCTTAGTTGGAGTGATTGGCCTCAGTCCTTACAGGATAGTGTACAAGTCTCCTACTGTCTTCCTAATTAAGAAAGGAGGCACCCTAATTCTCCCTTCCGTTCCACCTCAGAGGACATGTTCAATGTCATTAGCCATGCAGCCCCCAACACCGGCCACACTTTCAGTAATGAAACTAATCACTCAACTCGCTCAACTAATGCTCTGCTCAACCCTGAAGTCAGAAATCAGACTTCACTTTCACTGTATCGCTCTCTTTTTTCAGATTTGACTGATTTCTTCACCCTTGCCATATCTCTACATCTCATTCCTAATAATTGACAGTCTTTACATTTTACGACCAAAGCCAACAGAACAAAGGCTGCTATGCTGTCCATTTTGAATTTTTGTGTATTTTTGGAATTAAAAGTGCATTTTCACTTATTCTAAAGTTTATTTTCAACAGCACTTTGGTGGTGGCAAGAGGTGCTGCTGGTATGGAATGTGGGGGGGGGGGGGGTCTTTACTGAAATCTACATTTGTACTGTAGTATTGAGAATTTGAGTATTGAGAAGGCAATTTCAAAATGGTTTTGTGTTTTCTATTTTGGCTCATTCTGCACTGTGTACATACTATACTGTATTTACGTAATTATGGCTAAATATGAATTCCTAATTAAGCTCATATAAAGAAATACATATTTGTTTTTCGAGGGTCCACTCCACTGTGTGAGATTAGTGTGAACAGTTAGAGGAAAGTACATACATGTTTCTGACTCAGGCCCATGGAGATGTTTATGTGCACACAACTGCAGTTTAGGGCAGGCCCTTGTGTTTGAACTGTACACAGTGAGTGCCGAAATGGTCCCACATTGCCCATCGCTCGGGGAACCACCTTAGTGGAAAAACAGGCTTCCAATGTTGCATGTTCATTTTTTGTTTCAGCTGAGTGAATACAGAAATAAATATGAGCTTGGTGCACTGGTCACTTTCTCAGATGCACCACAGTATGTTTTTAGTTTAACTCATTTGTTCTTCTCTGTGATGTATACATGTTTGGATAGACTGGAACATGACAAGGAGGAAAACAAAATGTACATTGCTTTATGTTTTATGGCATATGGGGCTGCAGTTCACTGGCTGGGAAACTATATATTAATCTGGGGTGTGGTAGACAGTTTGTGTTGCCTAAGATGCTTTAGCAAGGTGAGAATTATACATGTGTTTAATAATTTGAATACTGCATATATACACCAGAACATCAATATCTAAGACGTGTTTCATATTATTATAAATTTTAAGTTTTCTTAATAGTAGTTTAACAATGCTACTAGTAATCATATAATTTAATTAATATTGTACTGATATTAGACTTATCTTAGAATAATTATTTATCATGATTCATTTGTCTAAGTAATGCGGACAGTCAATTTGTTGCAATTATTAATGGACCATTATTTTTAATAGTTTTTTCTGTCATATGACATTTGCAGAGCTGTTAATAGTAATGATGATTTGACAGAGAACTAAATTATATTTGTTCTTTGTAAAATATCACGGAGGTTATGTAAAAATACCATGTATTATTATTATTATTATTATTATATGAAAAAAATATGAATACAAGCTTTGGAAATATAGACATGTGTTATTAATGATTTTAGAATTACTGTAAAACAGAAAACATAACTGAGGAAAGCCTATACAAATGTTTTGATGCAACACTGATATGACAATTGAAAAGGAAAAAAGAAGTGCATCTTTTCTTCGCAAACGAAATAATATAAAACACACTTCTAAATTCTAAACAGAACAAATTTCAATTCAATATTTTATTTTTATCAGAACATGTTAATGAATTTATGACACAAGAGTAACCATTTATTACCCTGCATATACACACATGCAAACGCACACACACACACACATACACAAGCATACGCATGCACACCCAGACACACACACACACACAAATATGCGCATAACCACAAATGCACACACACAAACACACTCACAAACAGGCTGAAATTTTTTTTTTCTTCTACCCATTCTGCTGGGCCTTATTAAGAACATCTGGAGAGTGATTTTTCCCTAAATACAACACAATTTATTTGAAGTACTCAAAATCACCTCAAAATGATATGTATTTCTGACTATTTAAATCTATTCTATCATATTAAAATGCATATATTATTGGAAAAGAATCATAAAGGTACATACGCTTCATTATTAAAGCACAAAATGAGCAACAACTACTCAGATGAGGGCTAGCAAATAATGTACAAAAAACAAAGTGGACACATTCTACATTTTAACCATTAAGCTGACAAGTAAAAGTACTCACAGCTGAAAACAATCATTATTGTGTACAGCCTAGACTTACAATAAAGATTGAAGATGAAGATCTTGATAATGACCGTCAATGTCAAACCGGTTGACTGGTACCAGGGATGAACATTTAAAATATTTACTTTCATCGCCATGTTCCTTGCAAACGGATAAATCTGATGCCAAAGATAAAAAATCTGCCGCTTCATTATTCCTATTTTGTAATTTGTGACATTACTGGCTAGTGAAGGTTGCACATATATTCAGAGTATCAATCTAACCTTAAAAGAAAATAATAATAATAATAATTCATATTATTATTTTTATTAGTATTAACTAGCCACACACACACACTGCTATAGGCAAATATCTATCTGAGGAGACTAGTTAATTGTTACTGAAATGACTGCAAATTCGTAAATACACATCATTGCATACTGCACTATAATAATAATAAGAAGAAGAAGAAGAAAAATGTACATCATCATAATTGTACTCTAATATTTGTGTAGATTCCATATTCTAATCCGCATTGCAATCTATTTTTCCTGACCAAAGTATCAGTGGTGTCACACAATGCAGGAAAACAAGCAGATTCTATGGCTAATAATAAGGGTAAAAAGTCAAATTATTACAATTATTATTGAAATAGAACTGATTCCGATTAAATTATTGATACCAATGTCTGGGTGTGAATAAAAAAGGAAAAATGGCAAAAAACAAACACCAAAAACAAAAACACATAATAAACAGAAGCTGGAAGGCATGTGTGGAGAGAGAGAGATTTCACACTCAAAATGGGTAAGTACAGCCAGTGCGTGATGAGGATTAGCAGAGAGGACAATGAGCTGAATTAAGCGAGGATACTTTGTTTTTTGTGCATGCGTGTGAGTGTATGTATGTGTGCGTGTGTGCGAGTGTGTGTGCGTGTTAGTGCGTGCATGAGAGTGAGAAAAAGCATGTCGGTACTCAGCTATTCACTCAAGTGTTGCTATTCCATCTGTGAATGGTAGACCTTGATTGATTAGACAGGTGCCATTCTTACTAACACGGGAATGATGGCCCTCACAATAGGGCACGGTTATGGCCGCAAGGCAGCCGTTGCTCTTTCCCCGCTCTGATGGCTGGCTGGCCGGGTTCCGCCGGCCACGTTAATTGCCCCTCAGAGCAGGCCAGTGCCATTTTCTACTTGGTTTAGCGGGTGGAGAAAATAATCAAGGTAAATGTACAAATTTATACAAAAATAAACTGCGGGTGGGGGGGGGGGCAACTGTGGTGTAGTTTCAGCAGAAAACGAGACATCTCTTTTATTCTCATAATTTCATACAGCCACAATGTGCTCATCCTCACACCCTCATGTTTCTGTTTTTGATGCTTATTTTGGCAAAAAAGTTTAAATCGACAGCAACGCATACAAGAGTTTGAAAAGAATCAATAATTTCTGGGTGCATTAGTGTGGCTTGGGATTTTCATATTTTTTTTCTCCTTTTTTTTTTAGTTTCCTCTTTCCCTCCCACTTCTCCCGATCCTGTGTGATTTAGTTATCAGGAAATCGTCCCTTTAAATAACCAAACCTCTTTTTGGTTCAGCCATGATGAATGGGACAAAGGTGGAATTGAATGCTTTTGAATGCTCCATCGCTGCTAGTGTAACAATGTGGTTGAGGACACAGCAGCAGATGGACTTCGGGTTAATAATGAATGAAAATAGATGGACCGTTTGCGCAGAAGTGACAAGCAGGGGTGAGCACACGCACATCCTCACAGGATTTTGTCGCCCCACACTTCCCCAACAATACAATCGGACAACATCATGGAAAGGGGAGTACATCTAAAAAATAACCCAATTACAAAAAGAATGGGTTAAGTTGATTTGCTACTAAATTGACTAATTTTAAATTTTGAATCATACACTAAAAGTGGAATTTTAAAACAAATGCAGATGCAGTTTAAATATTCTCATTGTTTTCATTCATCCTTTTCAATTTCAACTGTTCAGATTATTGTGGAGCTTTGAAATACCACACGGTGAGGTGCTTGTATGAAAGAGAAAAATGA